>CM056598.1:33714008-34296508 GCA_029721355.1 Tegillarca granosa | reverse complement strand
AATAATAATAATAATATTATATAATAATAATAATAATAATAATAATAATAATAAAAAATAAAAAGTAAAAATAAAAAATGCAAAAAATCTTAGTCATTGTTTGTATCGATGATATCGTCTTTGGAAGCCTACCTCATTTGAAATTATTGTTTTTTTTTTATTTTACCTGTATTTTTCCATTACTGTTATTGGGAATCCCATCGTCATATAAAGCATTATGATATCTAAAAGTTTATTTATTTGTTTATAGGACATGACACATATATTCCTAGACATTGCTGATTGATTTAAAGCACAAGGGAATGAAATGCATTTACAGATATGGAGTATTTTAATGTAGCTTTTTGTCATCTGTAAGAGTTATTCAAATATTATTGAGTTTTAGAAGCAATTTTGTTTTATTTTCTTTTCATTTTTGTTAAATTAGATGAATTTTTTCCCCTGATGAATGTTTTAAAAAATAACATAAGCCGTGTGAGCTGTCTTTTCAACTTATCCAGGTATGATTACGTTTGATGGCTTCCATGGCAACTGAAAACCTTATAAAATGATTAAAATCGTAGAATTTGTTGTAGTATAAGAACATGAGACTAACGTTAGTTAAAGTAATTATTGAGTAAATGATAATCTATGATGGATGCAGTTATTCTGTTGGCATTTCTCGGTATTGTAATCGTGTCATGTAATTTTACAGAGACTACAGGCCGTTCCGACAGCGAGATGAAAACTTTACTACAACAACTTCTTAAAAATTACGATTCAAGAGTAAGACCTGTTAGAAACCAAAATGATACAATTATTGTAGACTTAAAGTTTCATTTAAGTTCAATCATTGAATTTGACGAAAGGTTGCGGAAATTTGAAATAAGCGGGTGGTTTGAAGCACAGTGGTTTGACGAATTTTTGACATGGAATTCTTCAGAATACGGAGGCATAAACAAGGTTTTACTTCCTCAAAAGGATATCTGGATCCCTGATCTTGTGCTGGTAAATGCGTACGGTAAAGTTAAGACGGTTAGCGACACCACGTTGAAAGTAACAGTTTATGACGATGGGCGTGTTCTTTGGTTTCCTGGGATGTTTTGTCCGTTCCGTGTAGTGTGAATGCGATATACTACCCTTTTGATCATCAATCTTGTACGTTCAATTTTACTTTTTGGAATTCTGAAAGTAATGAAACTATGTTTAATGAAACTACAAGAAAGATTAATCTTCACAGAATTCTATCAGATGGACAATGGAAGATATACCGAGCAAAATCTACCGTGGGACTGACAAATTATAACAGTTACGCAAACTTATCGGTAATACAGCAGTGCGTACTTCATTTCGTACTTTTCCGTCAGCCATTATTTACACTTGTTACTGTAATATTTCCCATAATTCTTCTTTCGTTTCTTAACACATGTGTATTCTTAGTTCCGGTTGAGAGTGGTGAAAGGAATTCTTTTGCTATTACAATATATTTGTCGTATGGCGTGTTTTTGGGACGAGTAAGTGATAATTTACCAGAAAGCTCGCAAGCATGGTCGTATTTAATGTTGTATATAATACTTCTGCTTTTAGTAAGCGGTTTAATTACCCTTACAGCAGCTTTTCAGTGTCGCCTCTATATATACAAGGGAGATAAATATGTGTGCTTTTTGATTGCGTGTCTTGTTATCATGTGTTGTAAAAAGAAAAACAAACTGAAACCATTGTCTCCGAGTACGAATATCGTTGCTGATAATACAGCAGAATTAGAAGTAAGACGAAGAAAATCGTTTAAGCTCCTTGATTTGACATTCGCCTGTTGTAGACATGAAATTACCTGGAAAGACGCTATGGAGACACTGGACAGGTTACTCTTCGTATTCTCCGTATTGTTTGTTTCTCTGTGTACAGCTTCGCTGTTCTTTGTTATGAGACAGTCACAGAATAATTCTATATTTATCAGTGATTTGATCGATTTTGGCGAATGATTTATGATTTTTTTATGAACCTTTATTCGTGTCTGTTTTTATATTATTTTGAAAACCAGCGCTTTCATTTTATCTTTAGGCGCTTTAAAAGTATATAGATAAAATATAAGTAAATTAAAAAAACATTGTATATTTCTATGTGTCTATGATTATATGTTATTACAGGGCTAACGGAGAAAATAAGCAATAAATGTACTTATTTCTTTTTATGATAGTTTTGTTCTTATCTTAAAGTAATTTGCAAAGAGACAGATGAGGCAAGTAAAACAATTGTTTTATTATTTCTGTAAATAATTGTTGAAATTTTATAAAATCAGTTTTCTTAATTCCGAATAAATGACTATTGATATTGAATATAACCCGTAGTTGGCAAGCTTTTGATTTATAATTTTTATAATAGTTGGTACAGAATAATGTCGTCAGCCACTGTAGGGCTTGTTAAGTAGATATTTTGGAGAAGGTCCTACATTCTTATATAATTACACAAGTTCCAATAATTCCTCGGCGTACAAGTATATGAATGTATAGCTTTTCCTTTAATATGTCCGGATAAAACCATCAACCTTCGACAAGCGAATGTGACAATCTTCCTCTCATTAGGATCTGTCTCAGTTGAATACGAACCTGTGATCAGTAAGCGTGGTGATCAAATAGACTTGCACGATCTTTCAGCACTTTCAGTACTTTAATTATTTATGACTTTTTTCTGTAACTGTTCGAAAAATTTAAGAAAAAAGTACTTGAAAAATGTTTGATTTATCTTAAAAACAACAACCAAAAAACAAACAAACAAACAAACAAAAGTCTATGTTTGTGTTGATTAGATTGTGTTTATTATGTCAGCGAAGGATCAAATGTAATAAAGAACATGTACGGTAACAGTTATTACAATTATTATTTATCAGAATATAGTAGTATAATAATTTATTAATTTATTAAAGTCTCACATACCCACATACAAATATCACACATAAGAATAAATATTATGTACATTATATAAAAACATGCATTAAAATGTAGGGTACCCTGCCTATAAAGACATACGAGACACTGTCAAAATACCTATATACAATAAAAATCAGAATTATCATATAGAACATGCTAACAACTTATTCAACATAAGACAGATTTTCGTCTCTTAAACATTAATTTAAAGATTTGGCTAAAATAATTTGTACATCATCACAATTCATAATCAATAAAATTTACTTAAACTGTCCAAGCTGTAAAAAAGATTGTTCTTATTATACATGTAGTTAAAAATATCATATCTAATATCATCATAAAACGGACACTCAATTAAATCAAAGTACCGAAAGTACTGGAAAGCGGTTAGCCTGGTAGCTCTGAAAGTTGAGATAAATTATGATTATCCCACTTTCAAAAAAGTACCTGGCGGTATTCAATTTCTCAAAAAAATGTACAGCCTTTTGACGAGGTTTTGGTTTACCCTTAACTTTTTGTAAATATGTACGTTACATTTGTAACAAAATGTATGATGTTGTAATCAGTTTTAGATCAGAACCCATTTGATTAGACTGTTAACTGTGATTGTGGTAATATGTAAATCACCATTACCCATTCCTCAGTTTTATTTCAAAATAAGGGATCAAATAGATGCATCTGAAAGAAAATGACCAGTGAAAGTGTTTTGATACAAAATAAAATCCACTTTAAGACATTTTGTAAGCTGCAATAAACAAAATGAATATTTATTGAAAGTAACAAAATATCTCTCAACAAAAAATCTTATTCAGTAATTATGAAGTAATGTCTTATATCTAAACTAAGCACCTAAATACAGGAAGACCAACATCTTATTTCTTATCACTCATGATCTTTGATCTGGTTTAATTACACTTAAAGAGCACTGCAAAAACATCAAAAAGTTATCTTCCATGTCAAAATCTTTTAACTTAGTCATGATATAGCATTTTAAAGCTCAGGTAATCAAAATGCCATGACCTTGACATTTGGATTTTTCTTCCATCAGACAAAAATGTCTCAATACATCAAAAAGTAATGCCTGCATTGCAATTTTCCAAATAAAAAACATCAAAAGGTTATCTTCCATGTCAAAATCTTTAAACTTAGTCATGATATAGCATTTTAAAGCTCAGGTAATCAAAATGACACGACCTTGACATTTGGTTTTTGCTTCCATCAGACAAAAATGTCTCAATACATCAAAAATAATGCCTGCATTGCAATTTTCCAAAAAAAAAAAAACAAAAGGTCAATCATAAGAATTAAACTTAAGGAGAGAGCACCGATGGTTGACACACTGACATCATGTGAATAAGAGTTGGGTGCTTGTATAAAGCAGACTGACTCTTTGAGCTAGCATGTGAAAATCACTGAGTATGGCAAACAATAAAACATGCTTGCACATCTCACATACACAAACTTGTTCTTTAATTTATCCTAAGAAATTAATTAACTTCCTCTTGTCATGACTGGCTGGAAAATTGCTAATGTAAGATTAAACAGCAATAAAACCAAAAAACCTCTCATTTAATGCATTAGATTATTTGTATGAACTCAAGTTCTTCAGTGAAGGCATAAAACTTGCTGAATAGAGCCAAATAACATAACATGCCACTCAAGAAAGGAACAATTTGGAAAAATGTTTATATGAAATAAATCTGTAGATGAGTTCATACAATGTAACACCATAGTGAAATTGTTACAATTAGTTGTTCCTGCATTTGTAATAAAAATTATGACTTTCATTGGTTGTTATCAAACTAAAATAAAATACAATGTATTCTGAAAGTTAATCTAAACAAGTTGATATCAGTAATTTGAAAAACTAATGCTGCATGTTTGTCTCTATAGTTATTCATCCTAGTTTGTGAAAAGGTGATAATGATGCAGTCTGTTGTATATGTAGCCAATATTCATTAGTTTTCTGATATTATATGCCTACTCTGGTTCTATTCAGGGTATACTTGAGTAGAGATGAAGAGACAAATGGTGTTTTAAACCCCGTCAAGATACTGATTCTTTCACATAAATAGCAAGGTAGTCTGTCCTAAGCTGATGGAGTAAACTGGAGTGCCTGGAGATAGGCAAAGGCTTTCAACAAGCAATTGTAAAACTTTCTCATCCTAGGTTCTGTCGCTGTGGGATTCAAACCTACTCAGTAAGATGTACTTTGATCTGTGAGCATGTGATTCAATTTCATCTAATGAGGTTTAACGTCCCAATCAAGAATATTTCACTTATATCAAGACCTCACCAACTGTAAATAAAGTGACAGAAATGTTTACCTTTGCAGTGTGGTTAGGGCAATTTGCAGGGAGGGTTCTGTAGGGTGCCATGCCTGTCATGACACTGGACTTCAGTTTTTAAGGTCTACTCTGAAGAACCTCATGACTTTCATTACTAAATGCAGGGTGCTTGGCAAAAAAAAGGTCACTACCAGTTTTCAGGTATTGGTCAGACCCAGTCTGACTTTGAACCCCGAACCTCCCTAATACAAAGCGAGCACTCTACCATCTGAGCAAACATAATGATGTAGGCATGTGACTTAGACCATTTGTCCACCAAGGCCCCAGTGTTAGGGTACTTTAATAATATGAAAAGAAATTTCTGGAGAAAATTTTATTTACAGCAACATAAAAAACAAAAGGACCATGAAGGCCTTGGACACTCACCTGAAATGATGTACACTCAGCTTGATTTTAGTAAATTGGACCTTTTCTATAATTTGACCTAGTGACCTACTTATTGACCCAACATGACCCTTAAACATCCTTAAGCTAGCTTTTGTCAAGAGGATCATTCTGAGAAAGGTTGATGAAGATTAGGCTGAAATTTGGGCCTCAGAAGTGTTAACAAGGTTTTTCTATAAATTGACCTAGTAACCTTTTTATTGAACCAGTATGGCCCTTGTATGAAACTGAGCTAGCGCTAGTCAAGAAGATCATTCTGAGCAAGTTTAATAAAGATTGGACTAAATTTGTGGCCTCTGGAGTGTTAACAAGCAAAAGTTGATGCACGACACACAAAGGATAAAACGACGGACATTGACCCATCACAATAGCTCACTTGAGCACTACTGGTATGTGCTCAGGTGATCTAAAAATGTTGCTAATAGAAACAAGTTCCAATTCATGTTAATGTTTTTGGTTTATCATCTTAATCTTTATATTGTTACAAAAGAAAATACATGTATAATTATTAAGGGCATATGGTCATTGGATATAAAAGAATATTTAAAAGTAAAGTTTAACAGACCACAATATGTCTGAAAAGATATCACTTGTGTATTAAGAAAAAGCACAATTTGTCTTTTAGCAGAATTTACTTTCAAAAAACCTTGCTTTGATAATCATGGGCATTCTCAGTTATCAATCCATTTCATTTCAATTTGACTCTTGTCAATAGATGGTTATTGTGTTTTCAAGTGTTGTATCTTTTCTGGTTCAAAGGTGGCCATTTTTACAAATAAGGATGCATTCTGGTTTATGGTATCATGTTCAGATATACTGTGATTTTTCAAATAAATCCTGAACGACCTTAGACGCATGATGTCTGTCTTTATTTGCTTGTTGCTCCTTCAGTCTGTTATTTCTGAAAATAGAAAAAAAAACAAACAAAAACTTTTTTGAATAATAACAACTTTTTTTAAAAATGAGTTAAAAAATAAATCATACTTAACATTCCTGAGAATATACTGAATATCACATTTGAAAAAGGATCTCGAGACCTTTGAGTATAACTCAATGAAAAAAAGAAACAAATTTAAAATATTGAAATACACATTTACTTGAAAAGGATCTCGAGACCTTTGAGTATAACTCAATGAAAAAAGAACAAATTTAAAATATTGAAATACACATTTACTTGAAAAAGGATCTCGAGACCTTTGAGTATAACTCGATGAAGCAAAAACAAATTTTAGAAATTTAAATACACAATTACTTGAAAAAGGATCTTGAAACCATTGGGTATAACTGGATGAAGCAAAAACAAATTGCCAGGTGGTCAATCTTAGTGTTACTGCTATAAAGTTGTGCAAGTGGCAATATATTTTACTTAAATTGAGATTTCTCAAGCTAAAGTATAATCAGACATGTTTTACACACAGTTCATCTGTCTGTAAAAATAAAACTTCTGAAAAAGTTTTTAATTTTCTTGATAAAATGTATTTACAATCTCACAGTCCAATGTAAATTGTATACTTAAGCTTTCTATAATATAATTTGTGATTATCCAGTTTTACTGAGAAATTTTGCAATTTGCAATGATGTGAAATTGACTAAGTCTATTAACTCCACATTTTTCCAAGTAAAGCATTAGTGTATGTCATGGCCTTTTTATTTCATAAAACCTGTTTACTATGCATAGAAAGGCAATTCAAAATATGACCTGTGACTGTCCTAGATTAAGGCCAGAACTAATAATGTTCTGTTTCATTGCTATTCTACCATAAGCCATGGTATGTATACAAACTTTATTCCACATAAGAATGATGGGATGAGCACTCTACATCCCAGTAGTTGTTATAAATTATTAATACCTGTCAAAGTCTTTATTAGACTTTTTCATTTCTTCTGTGACTTTCTCGCTGTTAAGTTGTTTACTTTACTAGTATGAGCCCAGTCTGGATTTGATCAGTCATACAGTTAAGATGATTTACCTGATTGATAATAATAATACCAATAATAATAACAATAATAAAAATAATAATTATAATAAATTCTTTTCCTGGTAAACTGACATTAGAGTTTACACAAAGAACAAATATCAATTACAGGTAAGGGGGCCCCAGTGGCCAAGTGTTCTAAAGCACACACTTACGGATCACAGTGCCTCAGACAGATCCTAATGTGGAAAGTTTGTCAGTACACTTGACAAAGGTCGGTGGTTTTCTTTGTGTACTCCGGTTTCCTCCACCATCCAAGAACTGACTGACCATTTCGAAATAAGTAAAAGAATTTGACTGAGCGTAAAACACCATTACTATACTCTCTCTCTCTCTCTCTCTCCCTTTCTCTCAATTATAGGAAACACGTAGAACAGTGAAACTGCCAACAGTTTTCAGATAAATGGTAGAGTTGCTAACTCCAGTCGTATGGGGCGAATAAAAACGTGCATTTAGAACTAGAGATACTTAGTAATTTCCACAGAAGTTTTCAAAATCGGTACTGTCATTATAGGCGTTTTCACTTAATTTTGACAGTGCTGAATGCAGGAAAACAGAAAACAATATACAAATATATTCCAGTACAGTATATCAGTTAATTAATAGCATACTACCGGTGATGAAATGATCTGCCATCGGATCGTGTTTTAGAATCCAGTGATGTGTCATTTCTGCGATTGATGTCGACAAGCCAACCACAAAATTCTTCTTTCTTCGTTTAACTATTTTGTATCTTCCCTGTCTGATTATATAACTTTTGAAATTTTAAACCTCAAGTTAGATTACAACAACTTACTCATTTATGTCGGAGTTCTCAATGAAAACAGTGGATGCTGCTGTGTTATAATCCATATTACACGGGAAGCATGCACACTGTCACTCCAAGGGTCTGTTAGGTCATCGTTGAAAGACTAAGTAAACATAAAGTTACGTTAACCCTTCATTCATATGCGTTTTGTGAATGAAACTACACGCCATTTTGCCAGTTGAAGGCATAAGGCATGGCGGGAGTAGGCGTGGCATAGTAGATATCTCCCCAAACAGAATGTAGGAATCTTCGGTCTAAGGTTACCGCTAGGAGTACGCTTTGACCTATCACTTCCTGCAAGATACGATGCCAATAAGCGGTTAGCGTATACGCTAACCGCTTAAAAATGTTGTTCAGATTCAACCATATTAAAATCACAATATTTACATATCTATCACAGACTGGTATATATATATATATATATACCACGCCTAACATCCGTGATTCCAAATTACATGTTGAGATATTGCAAAGCTAAATTATATGTGCTTGGATATAAAAAATAAATTGGCTGTCGAATAGGTGTTGCATTACGTCACATCAGCAATTTTCAGAAAGACATTTTTTATCTCAATAATAATCTTAACACAAGTTCATGTGACGCGTGATTGTGTAAGTGTTTCTGTTCTGCATTGTACTAGTGTACACTTACGGTGACCTTTGAGTGCTAGAACACTTATCTGCAATGCCACAGATAAACATCACAGACAATAAGGTCAATTACTATTGTATCCAGCCAACCGTTAAACACCTACGACGAGGAAGAACATTTTCAAAGTCGATTTGGTCCCAGTTTCATAATCATTCACTCAATTGAGTGTACACTCAACTCAAATATTCCCTCTTTTTTTCTCGTCAATACACTTTAGGTTTTATGAGACAATGTTTTTTTTTTTTTTTTTTTTTTTTTTTTTTTTTGGTTCAACGAACCTGCACTAAACAATTTAAATAAAATGTTAGATATTTAATTTTATATGTTATGTCTTTAAAATTGACATTAAAATATTCAATAATTCGATTTAAGTGTACACTCAATTAAGTGAATGGTTGTGAAACTGGGACCTGGTCGAGCCAACAGCTGTGAAACGTTTTGGATTTAAAGACAAACGCCTTAACAATTCGGCAATCGCGGCCCCTAAAAGGTAACAAGAACACGACGTAGAAATGAAAACCAACACTTTATTAAATGTTGCACATGGCAATCCATTTCACATATTTGCAAGCAATTGTCTACATGCTTAAACCGTTTAAGATTAGGTGACCAAATTGTCGTATGTTCGATATGTACAAGGGCTGTTCGAAATGTACAAAGGTTGTTCGATATCTAATGTGTATTGTACGATATCTCAAAAACATTCATTGCAAATAGTGAAATGAACATTACATCCTTTCAAAGTATTCTCCGCGGGCGGAAATACATAATTTCAATCTCTGAATCCGTGACGGTACGCTGATTTTGATAGAATTCTGGACTTCTGAGGCACCGACTGATGGCCAAGTGCTTGTTTGGAATTATAACGACGACCAGATAAGAACGTTTTATGTCTAGAAAATAGTAACTCGCAGGAGGCTTTTTATCTGAGAGTATGGTGGGTGTGGCAAGAAGATAACCTTCTCCGACTTCAAATATTGCTTCACAAGCTTAGATGAATGTGATGGAGCATTATCATGAAAAAGACGAACATGCCTAATTCGACACAAGGCGTCGTTTGAGATAATATTTTTTTTTTTAGCTTTCTTAGTATAAAATCTCGGTAATACGTTTGCCCTTCGGCACAGGAATTTGTACAGTTATTCCATCACATGAGAAGAATATATAATCTTTGTGAAAATGCTTCTTGTGGCAACTACAGGACTTCTACCGTGTTTAGTTAACCACATTTTGTTTACACTGATCATATTGCATTGGTACCCTGGCATCCCGGATGAATCATTACGCCGTGACCACGAAAGTTAAACCAATATATTGAATCGGTACCTCGGCAACCTAGACAATAACACAAAAATCTTCGGCAACTCATGTTGATTTGGTGCGACTTTTCGTTAAAGTGCTTACCCACGTAGTCAGTATTCTGCAAACAATCAAAGCGCTACCATAATGAAACAGTCGACGCTAGTACTATGTCCTTCTAACGCCTCGTTACACTTCCCTTCTAATGCCGAACTCAAGGATCTCAAATTGTAAGGTCTAATACATGTATATGACCCTGACAGGGTTCGAACCCCCGATCTCTCAGTTATGAGGCGGATGCTCTATCACTGAGCCATCGAGACGAAGTCGTGAAACAACATAAATATTCTGATTCATTTGAGCAAGAACGGCAACTTTTCTTCGAATTTCGATATCAAATTTTAAATTGAGAATAAGAATTGCACTCCAAGTTTTTTTCGCTTTAATGATAGATGTATTTACTTTCCCGTATTTTACCCCGTAACCTGTTTAGCAACAATGAATGGTGAAATTCTACCTGATGCATTTAAATCCATTCAGGTATAGTCCTAAATGTAAGGACATTATCGAGTTTAAAGTAGTTTTTAAATTGTGACGATTTTGTGGATTCAATTTACGATTTTTACAGATTGTGTTTACTAAGTGACGCGTTTAGTGAAGTATCGCGTAATTTGCCTTTTTTGAGAAAAATGAACTTATAATTTGACAAACTGTAACGATCTTGTAAAGGGGGACTATATCGACTATTTCAAGGTATGTACAAGGATAATTATTGTATTAAATATGTATTGTAGATTTAACCCTCACATTTCTTTTATATCTAAAATAAGGTTTCATCTTTATGTATACTTAAGTTTCAGTAGTTTATTTGCCAGACAAAAACAACTTGATAACCATACCGGTATCATATTTTGTTTTACTACAAGCACGTTGTGAATACTGCTGTGATGTTCGGCTAATGCCAACTCGAAGATTTCGCATTCCCATTTCCTTCATTGCCTTTGGTCCTCGTGTTTTAAGTATCCGAGTGCATTTGTTATGCCATCATAGTCCGGAACGCCATAGATTTAAAGATGGGTAAAAAGTAATTACATGCATCGAGTCATTTGTTATTTATAAACCTATATAAAACGTGCATTATATAACATCTGAGAAGAAAAGTTTTGTACTTAACACCTTTATGTTCTTCTTCTCTCTCTCCCTCTCTCTCTCTCCTCTCTCTCTCTCCTCTCTCTTCTCTCTCTCTCTCTCTCTCTCTCTCTCTCTCTCTCTCTCTCTCTCTCTCTCTAAAAATTTAACTTATTCTATATCATCATAATAAATAAGAAATATTTTTATACATTCGACGTCCATTATTACTAATGAGAATGTGAAATGAGGTACTCGTCTATGCTATAATCTTTGTCACTACTTTATATCGTTGTGGTCAGTTTTAGGAAAGATGGTTAACTCGGAGAAAGATGGTAACTTTCAGGCAAGTTTGCCTACAGACTTTTTCTCTCTAAGGTCAAGAGGCCTCGGTGGCCGAGAAGTCTAAAGCGCGCGCCTCTTATCGCATAGGTTCGAATCCCACTAGGACAGAGTCTAGTGTGAGAAAGTTTGTCAGTTCATTTGCTGAAGGTAGGTAGTTTTCTCCGGGCACTCCGGTTTCCTACAGCGTCTTAGAGCTTACCGAATTTTACCCAGGAGCTGTGGTTGATTAGACAAAGAAGCGAATTTAATTTGCATCTGATTTTTTTTTTAAATCAGATTTTTCAAAATTTGAAATTTAAGGTCATTGTCGGAAAAAAATATTAGAAAATTCTGTTTCACATTCCCCTTATTTATTTATTTATTTATTTATTTATTTATTTATTTATTTGTTATTTTTTATTTGTTTTTTTTTTTTTTCCATTTCCCTAAATCTTTGTGTAGCCTGATAAATATTAACTCCAGGAATCTGGAATTCACAATAAAGCAAAATTTAGTAGTAAAAAGGTAAATAAGACAAAATAAATAAATAAATAAATAGGTGATAGAAAAGAATGCCCTTAGAATCCCTAATAGGGCGGAAGACCCATATTTTAGACCATGACAAATTATACACGGACAGCATATCATAAATCTATATGGGGGATCTTTAATAAATGGTTATTCTTTTATTGAAAAATCTTAGAGATTAAAATCGCATGTTTGTGAATTGGTTTTAAAACCCAACGTAATAGTGAATTGAAACTTTACACAAAACAACTTGTATACATGGGGTTATGTATTTAAATATTATTTCAATACAATAATTAATGTTAAAAAGTTCATGATATTTATCTTTAAGTTCGCTTATGTATGGTTGGCTATTTACTATTCAAAGGTGATACTAAATGCTCAGTTGGTCATAAGTAAAGGAGTAATATAACGCTTTAGGTAGGCCATAAGTAAAGGTATCCGTTTTCATGTTCGTTTTGAAATCTCAGGTTTATTCGTCTGATAAATAGGTAAGTTGCATATAAACCATATCTACAAGTTATTATTTATTTATTTATTTATTATTATTTATTTATTTATATTTTGAATTGTATACAAATCTTAACTGAATGGAAACATTAGATAATGCACAAAAGATAAAAGCTAATAAAAATAGTTTTCTCAACATAGAAGTGAGCAATCCGGATGTCTTCAGCAACTTATAATGCAGTGTAGGGGTCTAACCCCCCCCCCCCTTGTCATTTATAAAGTTAATGAAAACTAAACTACTTTATTAACTTTAGTTGTATTCTGTTTTCTGTATTTATAACAATCGTGATGGCGGCAAATCTCTACACAAATCCAATAACTGATATCAATGAAAATGTTCTTCAACAAAATTCAATGTCTGAAACAATTACATGTATTATGCGGTTTGGTTAATTCTTACCTAACATATACAGTTATATTAATATACATAAAATATTGTCACTATAACTATAGTGGGACTTTGGAGGCAGGATCACAGTACTTCTTACCTCCTAGGCTTGAAACCCTAGGAAAGATCCTAGTGCATGGTAATTTGTCAGTTCGCTCGCCGGGTTTTTTTTTTCGGGTACTCTGGTTTCCTTCACCATCACAGTACCTCTAAGCTTGAATCCCGCTCGGCTAATCCTAGTGCATGGTAATTTGTCAGTTCGCTCGCCGGTTTTTTTTTTTCGGGTACTCCGGTTTCCATCACCACCACAGTAACTCTAAGCTTGAATCACGCTCGGCTAATCCTAGTGCATGGTAATTTGTCAGTTCGCTCGCCGGTTTTTTTTTTTTCGGGTACTCCGGTTTCCATCACCACCACAGTAACTCTAAGCTTGAATCACGCTCGGCTAATCCTAGTGCATGGTAGTTTGTCAGTTTGCTCGCCGGGTTTTTTTTCGGGTACTCCGGTTTCCATCACCACCACAGTACCTCTAAGCTTGAATCACGCTCGGCTAATCCTAGTGCATGGTAATTTGTCAGTTCGCTCGCCGGGTTTTTTTTTCGGGTACTCCGGTTTCCTTCACCACAGAACCTCTAAGCTTTAATCACGCTCGGCTAATCCTAGTGCATGGTAGTTTGTCAGTTCGCTCGCCGG
The DNA here is from genome assembly GCA_029721355.1 of Tegillarca granosa. Lineage (NCBI taxonomy): Eukaryota > Metazoa > Mollusca > Bivalvia > Arcoida > Arcidae > Tegillarca > Tegillarca granosa. Next base: position 34,282,564 of record CM056598.1, on the reverse strand, counting down.
GTTTTTTTTTCGGGTACTCCGGTTTCCATCACCACCACAGTACCTCTAAGCTTGAATCCCGCTCGGGCAGATTCTAGTGCATGATAGTTTGTCAGTTCGCTCGCCGGCTTTTTTTAGGGTACTCCGGTTTCCTTCACCACCACAGTACCTCTAAGATTGAATCCCGCTTGGGCAGATTCTAGCGCATGGTAGTTCGTCGGTTCGTTAGCCGGTTTTCTTCGGGTACTCCGGTTTCCTTCACAAACACAGTACCTCTAAGCTTGAATCCCGCTTGGGTAGATTCTAGTGCATGGTAGTTTGTCGGTTCGCTCGCCGGCTTTCTTCGGGTACTCCGGTTTCCTTCACCATCACAGTACCTCTAAGATTGAATCCCGCTTGGGCAGATTCTAGTGCATGGTAGTTTGTCGGTTCGCTCGCCGGTTTTTTTTTCGGGTACTCCGGTTTCCTTTACCAACCAAGAACGTACCGCCTCGATATAAGTGAAAGAATTTTGACTTGAGCGTTAAACACTATTATTTCATTCCACTCGAGTGTATTATACGTGTAATCTGTACTGAAATGATGTTTGTTTATACTGTTTAAAGATTGATGTTGTATAGAGCTGGACGGTAATAAGTAATAAGTAGATATATAATAATAATAATAATAATAATAATTTATTTTATTTAAGTGTCACATATCAAAATTCAAAGTTCACATACATACATGTATATAAAAACCATTATAAATTTTTATATCCGGCCACATCTGACCTACGAGACACTACATATTGTATCTATAATTAAAATACATGCGGAAAATATAAAACACACATTTGTCCATTGCAATAAAATATTTGGTCATATAAATTAGTTGGACATGTGTATAGTAAAGTGTTCTCAATCATCCGAATTGTACACCAATTTATGTAATTATCTTTGTGGGGTCAACCGTTCACATATTTTACCTTTATGAAGTGTCCCGTATTATGTTCACTGATGTAAAAACTTGAGTTTGGTTAAAATTAAAATAATCACGAAAGTTATATAAAATGGTGAATCTATTTTAATATATCTAAAAGCAAAACTTGTTCAAAGTTAGGAAGATCATTTTTGCAAAACGGCAAGTTTTATTGTGAGGTCTAAATAATAGATTTTAACATATTACGAAATATATTGCTCAGTATAATAAAATTATGTAATTATACACAATTACATATTATCTCACAATACTTTCCATTTTGATTATTTGTTGAGCTAGTTAAATGACCAACGACGTGATAAGCAAGACAGGACAATATATTGGAACAAATATGTGACAATACATTGTATTATGGCAACAGCTTTTAGATTTCACATTCAACAATTTAGAATTGTTGTTGAGAGTCTACTTTTTGGTGGGGTTGGAAGCTCGGTGGTCTAGTAGTCTAAAGCTGGCCATTACGGATCACAGCGCCTCTCACCGCTTCGGTTCGAATCCCATTTGGGACAGATCATTGGGTGAGAAAGTTTGTCATTTTGCTATCCGAAAGTCAGCCGGGTTTTCTCTGGGCTCCAGTTCCCTCTGTCATATACCACCTTTTGAATTTAATCATAAAAATACATTCAAAAAGTGGTATATGACAATACATTATATATATATATATATATATATATATATATATATATATATATATATATATATATATATATATATATATATATATATCCTGAATAGAGCGTAAACTACATTACCCCACTTACCACTATTTTGTGTGACAAGTATTGAACCAAAGTCTTTTATGTACACTGTCGATTTCTCGCTTCTGAAAGAGCATTGGTACTGATTGATATGGAAGAAACATTATGATATTAATATGGATTTTAATGTTTCGTTTTCACATATTATTCACCATTTTTATAAATAAACGAGTGCTCAGTTTATCATATTTATATGATAATGGCATTGCACCACGTTTTTTTTACTTAATCTGATAATATACTTGACATTGTAAAAGCCAGTGTTATCAAAAGCACTTCATAAAAATTAAAAGGCACGCGGGTCAAATATTTATCAAAAACTCAAATTTTTATGGACGATTACGGAAGCGTATTAGGCTCACCTGCGGAAATATTTTTCTAGAGAGTGAAAATATTTTATCTGGCGGCCGCCACTTAATATCACCTGCGAAAATATTTTTCTCGAGAGTGAAAAATTTTTATCTGGCGGCCGCCATTTAATTATCTGGCGGCCGACACTTATTTATCTGGCGGCCGCCACTTAATTATCTGGCGGCCGCCACTTATTTATCTACCGGATTATAACATGTCGGTCAGTATTGCCGAAGCTACGAAAGCTTGTAAGTGCCATTTTATACACTAGAAAAAATTACTATCTCGTTTAAACGAGATACTAACTCGTTTAAACAAGATAACTATCTAGTTTAAACAAGATAATTATATCGTTTAGACAAGATACTAAGTCGTTTAAACGAGTTAATATTTCATTTTTATTCTGGTATATTGACGAAAGCAGTGATAGTTAAAAGCAGTAGTAGTAACTGACCACATATAGCTGAAGCTGGTTACTTGTAGAAGAAAAGTTAGCAACTAGTATCCAGTTGAACGATGATTAAAAATACAAAAGTAGCAATTATTTCTAGTTAGCTTTTATTGATTAAAAATAATATGTAATTGTTGTTTATTTGATGTTATTTAAGTATCTGTGGCTATCTCGGATATTTGATGACTAACCAAGAGTATTCACCACAAATTTGGTCTTACTATTGCTTGGTGAAAATCGGGGTTTTTCAGATAAAAGAGTTGAAATAACAGACCTTTTTTGCATATGTTCAGAAAACCGAGACAACATAATATTTATTTCAGAAAATCAAAAGAGGCCCATGGGCCAGATAAATATGTGGCGGCCGCCAGATAATTAAGTGGCGGCCGCCAGATAAAATATTTTCACTCTCTAGAAAAATATTTTCGCAGGTGAGCCTAATACGGTTCCGTAGACGATAGACACGGTGGCAACATTATGTCGGTGTTGTGACCGCAATATGTTTATAGAAGCAAAACCGTGCACACCGCTGATGTTGCAAAAACCTTTTAATTTTAAAATTATTGTCCAAAATATTAATTTTAATTTAATAGCCTACAAGAAAAGGTTGATTTAAATTCGCTTTGGATTCGGATCGCGAATAAAACTGAATTTTCAGTCAAATAAATAAATAAATGAATATACTAGTATCTTTTAAAGAACAAAATTAAAAAATGAAAAACTCTAACCACTATAATCATTAAATTTTTTTGTAGGTAGAAATTTGCAAAAATGGATGACGACGAATCTGCAGATGATATGAAAAAGAAATCTTGCAGCAAATTATGTATTCGATTCGCTGATAAAACTTCTATGCAAGGCGTCCCTTATATCAATAATGCAAGATTGTGGTATGCCAAAGCAGCATGGGTTTTCCTGTTGTTGGTTGCGATTGGCGTAATGGCGGCTCACCTTTGGTACCTTTGTGACCAGTTTTTTGATTGGCCAAAATTAACAAAGATAACCCTTGGTTTTGATAACCTGGTATTTCCAGCAGTGACATTTTGTAACATCAACCCTTTGAGAATGTCTAAGATAAACCTGGCTAATGTACAACTACAAAATCTTGTTGATTCAGTGAATCCAAAAAACTTGAATCTAAATCTCACACATGTAGTAAGTATACAATTAATAAAACAAATGTTGTTGATGTCGGATACAATTTTACTATGCAACATAAGCAATGTCAGTTGCTACTTTTGGATTCCATAATTCCATAAAAAAAATAAAGGGAGAACATTTAAGCCTACGAACAATTTATTGTCAAATGCAACATAAATACATTTCTATGTAGGCTACAATTTAATTAATGGCGTTTTCGCCCTGGTCAGGGTTCTTTCACTTATGTCGAGGCGGTCAGCTCTGGAATTGTGCAGGGAACCGGAGTGCTGGAAGTAAATTAACGACCTTCGGTAAGCGAACTGACAAGATTTTTAAGACTAGGATATGCCTGAATGGGATTCGAACGTTAACCTAATCGAAAAGAAGCACATGCTTTACACCAGTAGACCACAAAGGTCCCTGCTGGCTACGTCAGTTTTTTGTCAATGGTGAACAGTTATTCTACAGATAAGAGAACACCATGGCGGCCATTTATTTCAATATCAAAATCTTTGAAACGTGCACGTAATTCAATTCGTTGTTGACGTTTTTATAAGTGGTTTTGAATATCTCACAAACATCTCGATGTGTAATTTTAGAGAAAGAAGCGATTCATCAAGGAATTTGAAAATGTTGGCAAAGCGGATGAGGACTATTCTGATTACTATGACGACCCGGACGATCTAATCGGGCAGGAAGATACAGTTAGAATACTTGAGGACACTTTTCGAAATCTATACATGGATGAATCAAGGTTAGGATTTAACTAAAGTTTATTAAACTCACAACAAAGCCTGACTTTGGTATATCTTGGTATTTACTTATCAAGAGACCTCGTTTGCTGTGTAGTCTAAAGTACAGGCAAATGAATCAAACTGGAATCCATCCCATTAAGGCAGATCCTAGTGTAAGAAAGTTTGTCATTTCGATAGATTGATGTAAATAATGTTCTGGACATACCGGTTACCTTTACCATCCCCGAACTGACCGTCTTGATATAAGATAAAAAAAACATCACTCGGGCTTTAGAAAACACTACTCTTACACTATTGAAGGAGAGGGAAATTCTTAATTAAAAGTTTAAATTAGAGATTTTTTTTAAAAAAAAAAAAAAAGGTCAGAAACTACATGCAAATAAGGCCAACACTAGTTAACTTTATTTTAATGGTAATATATAAGGTAGTTAAAAACCTAGGAGCAAAAAATCGATTATAAGGTATTCGTATGTTTTTAAAAAAAATAAAATCCCTGGACCCTAACATAACACAAGATGTTCAACTTTCGCTATCCTAATTTTTGACCTACCTTGGTTCGGTCGTTTTTTTTTTTTTTTATTATTTATTGGTGGACAACAAAAATAATAAATGAATATCCCTCAAACCTTCAAACAAGCGCCTGTGGTTTTTAAACAAATCTAAAACGTATTTCTCAAAGGACCTTTCATTATGTGTGAACATTTGGAAATGTTATATATTTCATATAATATTCAAAGGTCTGCGTTGTTTTATTACCATTATTATTATTGTTGATCACACACACACACACACACACACACACACACACACACGCGCGCGCGCGTATATTTTACCTTTCTTGAACTGAACGCGTCGATAAAACGAATATTTACGAATCTCGACTAGTGTTAAATATATATATATATATATATATATATATATATATATATATATATATATATATATATATATATATATATGTGTGTGTGTGTGTGTGTGTGTGTGTGTGTGTGTGTGTGTGTGTGTGTGTGTTGTCTGTCTTTTTTCATCATTTACTTAAATTGTTTTGTGTTGTTGATTGCGTTCACTTTATCAAGTACGCATTTTCTTCTAATCTTATATTTCAACATTTCATGATTGTTTTATTTTGTAAATACCAAAATAACTAAGGATCATCTAGAAAAAATTGTTTTTTATTAAATCGATTTTATCTGATGATTCATCGATAGCGATCAACTAATATTAAAACCAAAGTCATTCAGCATCCGAGTGAAGGGGATAATGAATGTTAATAAAACACGTCTCAAATCAACTATCTCTACCCATGATTTATTATATTTCAATATACAAAAAGCTGGCATATACATTTCGACTCACAAATTATAGAAAGTCAAATAAAGTAATAGAAAAATTAATTTGAGTAAAATATTGTGGTACTTCAAGCAGAACGGTTTGCCTGCTTAATTGACTATGTAAATTTCAGGATTGTTATGATAAAATAGAAAAATAAATCAAAATTATTGCTCGGGTGTAGTAAGAGTAAGATGGTTTTTTTGGCTAATTACACCGGAATTTGTTCTTGATGATAATGCATGGATGCACTTTGTCATATGATCGAGATAATTAAGTCAAAGAGTGTAGAAATGATGTTTTACGATGAAGTCAAAATTCTTTTTTTATAAAATAAAGACGGACAAATCTGGGATGGTAAAGTAAACAGGAGTAACGGAGAGAACAACCGAATTTCAGAAAACAAACAAGGATATTTTCAAGTAGAATTTGAACCTGAGCGATGAAAAGTGCTGCCATACGTAAACCGGCTGTTTAAAACAACTCGACCTTTGAAGCCCCAAAATCGGTCACATTAAAGTCAAATATACTTCGTCACATTTCATACAGCTTAACGTTAGAGGCAAAAGTGTAAGATATAGAAAAAAATAGAAAACATTTTTTAGTTGGAAATGTACATAGATGATTATACAATTTAAAAAAGTGCCGGGAATGTAAAACTAATATGCTATGGACATCTTTATTACAACACTTGAGTACAACTGATAAGTTTGTAAGAAATTAACCCATATCATAATGATTGGTTTGTTAAATGTAATTCTAGTTAATTGTGACGAGACAATTTTTATTTATTTCAATCCAATTTCACGTGGTGCCATGATGAGTGTGTAAGTGTTTCTGATCTGCATTGTTTTTGTTGGTGACTTTTAATGGTGACCATTAGTGTTAGTACACTTGTCGGAAATGCTGCAGATAGAATTACAGACCAATCATTATACTGTTACCATGACAACCAGTAAGGAACAACGACAACGAATCTTTCTTAATTTCGGTCGACCGGAGTCGAACTCACAGTCGTAAAACGCTTTAATTTTTAAAGCTGATGCTTTAACTGCTCGGCCACACTCATATCACATTGGAAAAAAGCCCATGTAGAAAAAAAAATGTTATTGTTCTTTTAGAGACAACAGAATAGAAATGGGTCATCAGATTTGGGATATGCTCGTTAAATGTACATTCAATGGAAGAGGATGCAGTTATGAGTGAGTAGAAAATTAAACAATTATTATCGAATCATCAGAATAGTGTATGTTTAAATGTACATTTAAAAATAATCAAAGTTGGTATAATATGTTGTCATCACTAAAATAACTCACGCTGGTCCATAGAACAAGATTTAAATCATTTTAAAAATATGTTTTGTTCAAGTTGAATATTGCCATTGTATGAAGTATAGGGACTTGATTTTCTGCAAATTAAACAAACAAAGTAATACTACCATCTTTGGTTTTATTGAAGATGTTCATCTAGCTGGTCATAAAGTAATCGCTAACTAGTGTCCGATAATGCATTTGTTTGTTTGTTTCTAAGATGCAGGTTGTGTCTTTTTGTTCATTGTGAGATAAACCCGAATGAAGTAATTCAGTCCTGTAGCCTTTATTTTTCCTCTGTATCGGTCAAACTTTCCCTTAAAGCGTTATATATATATATATATATATATATTTATATATATGGAGAGAGAGAGAGTCATAAAAATCATTATAAAATTTTATTGTTAACTTACAATGTACAGATGTCTGCCTGATGCTTCTTTGTTTGATGTTAACGCTTATGTTATTTTCAGACTTTTGTTTTATTTTATTTTTTATTTTAATTATTCATTTGATTTTATATATTTATTTATTTATTTATTTGTTTGTTTGTTTGGCGCTTTTTGTTTGTTTTTAATGTGTTTTAGCGACCACTAGTTTAAAATAAGGTCCTTTCATAAAACACTTCAGTGCCTGTGTCCGACTTGATTTGTAAAATCAGTGATCTTTTTCTAGGTTTTATTTTCTTTTTGTATTACTTTGTTGTTTCTTCTTTACCTTGGCTGTAACCGATACAGCTTTGCCGAATACAAATGTCATTATTTCTTTTTAAAAAAGTTTATATATTCGCCTCGATTGACAATGAACTTTCTTCGGGTGACAATATGGTGACCTTCGGGTGACAATATGCTGTCACCCTGTCAAAAATGCAATATTTATTTTATGCCAATGGTACCATCTTTAATGCTGCGTAACTACAGTAAATACTGAATATTGTATTGAGTTCTGAGTGCCTATCCAGCTGCATTCTGCCTGACAATACGTCTGACATCGACCAAACATCATCAAGCTTTCAGTCGAAAATATTCATTTTTTTTTCTTGTTAATGTGTTGTTCTAGAAACTTTACTGTTTTTAACACACCAGAATACGGCAACTGTTACACTATACAGTCTGATAAGTTTATCTCAAGATCACCCGGACCAAAGTCAGGTAAATATAATTATACCACATACATTTCTTTTATAAAATTAGTATTCAATAAAAATAAAGAAATGTTGTACCTTAACATTTATATCTGTTGAATTTGCATTTTTATTAGAGTTTCGCTGGTGTACCACGTGATTTGTCTTAACCTTTTATTATGGAACTACTACTGTATAATTTTCCATTAATTTTGATATGGAATAAATTGACTTTTTTACGTAAAAAGAATATCATAACGATAATTTGTGACGTTTTAATAGTCTTCTGTACATACACGTGTTACGGCGGATAACCCAATTATAATTATTTATATAGGTTTACAGTTAACCCTTTATATGGAAAACGAGGAGTATTTAGAAGGTATTACTCAAGGTCATGGAGCAAGAATATCCATTAGCAACAAAAACGAGATTCCGTTTCCAGCAGACGATGGGATATCTATATCCCCATACAAAGACCATGATATTGCTTTAAGATTGGTAGGTATATTCATTTATTAAGTTCTTTACCAACCAGATTCTGTTCCAAGCAGACGATGAAATACCTGTTTCCTCATATAGATGAAAGGGGCCCTGAAATGACCCTTCTAAATTACGAGGTAAGAAATCGCTAGTTCCGGTTGAAAGCACTCGACTCTTCTCTCTAAACAAACAGTTATTCGCAGTGTGATACACTAGTGATCTAAATCTTATGTTACGATTTCATCCATATTCATCCTTTACACTTATTCAAGTAAAAAAGAAAGTAATCACCTTGTTTTTTCTGCTTTGTTTGAAAATCACACCACCTGTGAACTTTCACCTTAGAGAGGAGAATTTCGATGATGTGGCAGTTGATATAAATAGAACTGCTGCTTAAACGTGATGTATTTTTCGGATTACCTGGCCTAGGGTTAGAACTTTATTTTGAGTTTACTCCTAAGTCATGATTCTTTACATAAAGGCAGTTAGCTATGTGATAGTGGAGGAAACTGCAGTGCCAGAAGAAACTATTGACCTTCGGCAAGCGAAACGCAAACTTACTCCACTAGAATCTTCCCTAGTAGGATAAACATTAGTGTTGAAAGGTGTTGGATCCGTTAGCGCTTTAGACTGTTTGATTTACTTAGTCCCCGATGTGAATAAAATTTTTAAAGGCTTAAAGCTGCATTAAGTTTTCCAAAGAAAAAATTAAAACGGTGTTAATCTAATTAATGATGTTCCAAATGGACAATGTTACATTTGGTTCAACGATAAAAGCTCGAATAAATACAGAAATAACAGTATTTACCCAGCGAGATGCAGCATTTGGGATCTAATATTAGAACATGGTTACGTCATCAAAACCCGGGTCATTTAAACGCAACTTTCAAAACGATGAAGTGCAATAAATTAAACACAGAACGTCGTTGAATTTGTCATCTGTGACTTAGTAAGGGATACATAACACCATTTCAAATACATCTGGATATTAATGAAGGACAATTAATGCAATCCGTCATGTTTCACTTTCGATTCTAGGGTTTTCCGTTCATCCATGCGCATGCTCCAAGCTCATAATTACCATCGTAAAACACTGACCAACTGGTCAGATGATTCCGTTTATTTACAGCTAAAAGAAATGAAATTTTAGAAAATGAATGTCACGGATCGTGGTTAGAAGATATCTATTTTTAAAAGATATATTTTTAGAAAATCAAAAAAAAAAAAAAAAAAAAAAAAAAAAAAAAAAAAAAAAAAAAAAAAAAAAAAAAATTGATAAACTTAATGCAGCTTTAATGTGTAGTTGTCTTATGTCCAGGTTTCATATATAAATCGAATTCGTTTCAGGATTTCAATATAAATTCTGTTATTGCAATTACCTGTCGACTTTAGTTAATTTGTTAGTCGTATAATTAAGATAACAACTTATAAGTTTAACTAATCAGGTGGATATAACTAGACTTTCACACCCATATGGTGACTGTGAAGATGGAGAAGCATTTAAAACCAGATACAAAAAGGAATACACACGAAGGGTAAGTTTTTGTACTTCAGAATTTTACTATGAGATATCGATGTTAAGTTGTGCCTTGAACGTGAAGAAATAAACATTGGCTGTTGTATTGATACAGAGCAATGGGTCTTCATTTCCATTTTCCGAAATTAAGACATTCGACAGAGAAATGGGTTCTATTGGAACTGTAGAACACTATTGTTAAAACATAGTTTTACTGGTGGATAAATGATTTCTGGGAAATGATGAGTGGTCGAGAGTTAACTTCATTTACATGACAGGTTATATATTTAACAGTTGACTTCCTCATAAAAAGTTATATTTACATTTGACATGTTTCAGGTGTATTATAGGAAAAACATGTGGAAAAGATACATCATATAAATAATTATAAAAACGTTTTTAATATTTTTTGATCGACCATGAAAATAGCTTATAATGTATAAAAGTAGCTTATCATCCTTTATTTGATTAAAGATGTTCATCTAGATTGTCTGACAAAGTTTATCATAAAAGGATTTGCTTTGATTGGAGAATTGTGTCTACAGTTAGGATGTGAGCAAACAACTTCATCTTGTTTCTTTCTTAAACGATCTCAACTTTTTATAAAATGTATGTTCAGTCACAGGAACAGCCAAAAATGACGTAACACTTGCTTTTCATTTGATCAGTGTTACTTATATATATAACCGTTATCCTACTATTGCTCGCTTTAAATGTCTTTAACTTATTAGCTTAAGGTTTGACGTACTTAAGTTTTTCTCGTGTTTTCAGGCATGTAGTGCATTCTTTATAATAGACGCCATGATTAAAGAATGTAAATGTTATGACGAACTGGAGGCGGAATTGTTAGTTGGTGTGGACATTAAAAGTAAAGTGTGTGAAACCAAGGAAGGTATGTTCATATACATATTACATATATATTATGTCACATGGCGTACTTGTAGTTCGATATCTTTTAAAATTCAAGTTTTAAACTTTTGGTTAAAATATGATGAGAACTTCCGAAAGTCACTCAAAATTAACCATGCCTAAAACTGATTGAGTCTTTTTTAACCTAGAAGGATTCCCTGTGCGAATAACGAGTTATATATTGAGGTGCGGAAATTTCTAGCTCACTTGGAGCATTATACATGGTTCTTAGTATATGTAATTACTAAGCTTGCTTACGTGTAAATGCTTATATCAAGACTTGGACATTGGCCAAAGAATTTAGACGTTTGTTGGTCGGTTAGTAAATTTTCAGCTATACGCGACGAGTGCAAGTTTACCAATCATAAGAGATTACTCTAATTTTATGCATGAGATGCGCGGGTGGTTTTCTATGACCTGTTTTATATTTGCGCGCACGATTGCAAAATGCAATCTTTAAAAAAATAAATTTTATTAATGAATTAATCGAAAAAAAAATTGAAATGAAGAAAAAATCGACCACATCGATAAATCTATAAAATCTATTAATGGATTTTTTTTAAATTTCAGAAAGAAAATGTTTTTACAGAGTATATGAAAAATTTCTGGAAAAGAAAGTGAAACCCAGTTGTATCAACCCATGTCAGTGAGTTTTCGTATACATTTAATCGAGTGGAGTCAAATAATGTTGTTTCAAACCCGAGTAAGGATTAATTTTATAGCTTATATCAAACCGGTAAGTTCTGAGATGGTGTATGAAAACACCGACCTTCGGCAAGCGAACAGAGAAACTTTCTCACACTCGGGTCTACCCCAGTGGAATCCAAACCTAAGGGGGAGAGGAACTGTTATCCGTAAGCGATTTTAGACCACGATAGCAACGGAAACTCTTCGTATATATGTTAATATTGATATGAATGTCTGTGTGACAAATGAAGGTTTAAGAAACAATAAGAACATAACATAATTAACTCATAAAGAATCACCCGGACGACGGTGACCGAGTGGTCTAAAGCGCATGCTTAATGATTGCAGTGGGTTCAAATCCCTCTCGGACCGCTCTAATAGTGAGAACGTTTTTCTTAACTTCAAATCTTGGTATAATTTAAAGATAATGTAACTTTTTTTTAAAAAACACTGTTCACGAATCATTTCTTTCAATATTAAAACCTCTAAGAATTTCAGTAATTACAATTTTCCGTTTTAGATAATAAAGTTAACGTTGTCAATACCGCCAAACACTGTAAGACCCTATTAACTAAAACTTTAATATTATTCGAAGAAGAATCTTGTGTTTGCGTTTTTGAAAATGTTTATTGGTTCATGAAAGTTAAGAAAAGAGCATCGTGGAGTGATCTGGTTTTAGGCAAAAGTCAAGATTCCTTTCCTTACATCGAGACAATCAGTTCTCGGCATTTTTTTAATTTTTTTTTTTTTTTTGTTTTTTTTTTTGGGGGGGGGGGGGGGGGTGTGTGAATGTGAACTGTCGAACTTCCTAACATTAATATTAACCCGGGAGGGAATATAGGCGGTAAAGGTCATTCTGATCCGTAAGCGTGTTTAGTATACTCGGCCACCGAAGACCCAACTTAAGAAAAGGGTATACTTTTATATTTTACAACTGGTAAGTGTATAAGTTAGATTATGGTAGTTTTCTTCAATAAAATTATTATCATAATTGATTATTCAAGATCACTGTTTTGAATATATTTAAATGAAGATAAAGATTTTTAAAGATAGGTCTTCAGAGTAGACCTGTATATATCTTATAATGGTATAATTTAAAAGACCAGATTATTTATTTAGACACAATTTAAAAACCCAAAACCTTTGGTGATATAATTAATTCAAGCGAACAGACAAACTTTCTCTCACTAGGATCCACCCGAGCGGGCCTCAACCCAGAAGGTGATAGAAGCTGTGATACGTAAACGCTTTTAGACCGCTAGACCACACATCCACGAGCCCCCCCCCCCCCTTCTTATTTATGTTAATATGAATATTTATTCAAAATTTTCAAATATTAATATCTCTATTTATGAGTGTATGTGTGTTTGAGTTGCATAATTCTTACCCTGAAAAACCACTGCGGTAGCTCAGTTGGTAGAGTGCTCGCTCCGTACGTGAGAGGTCGTTGGTTCGAACCCGACCGGATCTGACCAAAGACTTGAAAGTGGGTAGTGACTGTTCTTTTGCCAAGCTATCGGCATTTAGAAATAAAAGTCACGGTTCTTTCGGATGGGAACTTAAAATAAACGAGGTCCCTTGTCACGATAGGCGTGGCACGATAAAGAACCCTGCTGTATAATGCCATCAGTGCAACGCACAGGCAAAATTTCTGCACTTTCGTCTATAGCTGGCAACGTATCGATATAAGTGAAATAGTCTTGACTGGGACATTAAACACCATTACTCAACTCAACTCAACTCTTACCCTGAAAAGTGTCTATTGTATTTTCAGAATGATGACGATAAATAAGTTTTGTATATCATTTCTATTGCCATAGATTAGCAAGTCTATTTAATGTTTTATCAGTATCAGTTAATTAATGAATTTTAATTAAAACAATTGCTTTTGTTTTTGTTGTTGTTTTTTTTTTAAATTATAAAATCTCATGTTATATTATGATAAACTATTTGTTTTTCGTTAAAAAATTGTCTTAAAATGTTTAGTATAAGTATTTTTAAGTAATTTTATTCGTTTCAAAATTATTTTTTTCAGTGAGAAACAGTATATGAAAACATTGAGTTCCATCGACTGGCCAACAGCCGCTTATTCGGTTTGTATTCTAAAATACAAAATAAATATTTTGTTAAATTATGATTACATACATGTTGAATAATTCTATCATTTTATAAATCAAAAGATATGTAACAATATTTCGACTCCTCGAAATCTTCTTTCACTAAAGCAGATACTAGTCAGTTCGTCGATGATTTAGTTTACTTGCAGAAGGACGATGGTTTAGTTTGCTTGCTATAGGTTGATGGTTTAGATATGTCGAAGGTCGATGGTTTAGTTTGCTTGTCGAAGGTCGATGGTCTAGTTTGCAATTGCTTGCCGAAGGATGATACTAGTAGATTAGTTTGCTTGTCGAAAGTCGATGGTTTAGTTTGCTTTCCGAAGGGCGATGGTTTAGTTTGCTTTCCGCGGGTCGATGGTTTATTTTGCTTTCCGAAGGGCGATGGTTTATTTTGCTTTCCGGAGGGCGATGGTTTATTTTGCTTTCCGAAGGGCGATAGTTTAGTTTGCTTTCTGCGGGTCGATGGTTTATTTTGCTTTCCGAAGGGCGATGGTTTATTTTGCTTTTCGAGGGGCGATGGTCAAGTTTGCTAATCGGAGGTCGATGGTATAGTTTGCTTGAAGAAGTATGATATTTAAGTTTGTTTGCCGAAGGTCGATGGTTTAGTTTGCCTGCCGAAGGACTAAGGTGTAGTTTACTTGCCGAAGGACGATGGTTTAGTTTTTCTTGACGAAGGTCGATGGTTTAGTTTGCTTTCCGAAGGGCGAGGTTTTATTTACATGCCGAAGGTTGATGATTTAGTTCGCTTGACGAAGGTCGATGGTTTATTTTGCTCTCCGAAGGGCGATGGTTTATTTTTCTTTCCGAAGGGCGATGGTTTATTTTGCTTCCCGAAGGGCGATGGTTTATTTTGCTTTCCACGGGTCCGATTGTTTATTTTGCTTTCCAAGGGGCGATGGTCAAGTTTGCTTGTCGGAGGTCGGTGGTTTAGTTTGCTTAAAGTAGTATGATAGTTAAGTTTGTTTGCCGATGGTCGATGGTTTAGTTTGCCCGCCGAAGGAAAAAGGTTTAGTTTACTTGCCGAAGGACGATGGTTTAGTTTTTTTTGACGAAGGTCGATGGTTAAGTTCGCTTGACGAAGAACGATGGTTTAGTTTTCTTGCCGAAGGTCGATTGCTTTCTTTTCTTGCCGAAGGTCGATAGCTTACATTGCTTGCCGAAGGCAATGGTTGAGTTTTCTTGCCGAAAGTCGATGGTTTACTTTGCTTGCCGATAGACGATGATGCAAAGTTACCATCTGCGGGATTATAACTGATCGCCTCTAAGTTAGAATATCTCCCAAAATGTAACGATACCTTATGCGCCTCAGCATTGAGAGGCAACGATATCCCGTTTAACTTTAGAAAATGAAAATAACATTTCTATCTATAGCCTTTTTAAAATCTAATGAAATTTTGGACTCCTTTTTTTAACATATCACCATTTGGTATAAAATTTCCTATTTTTATACGTAACTTAAATGTTTCAAACTGTAGGTGGCGGTTAAATATTGTGTCTTTGTCGGTTTTGATATCATTTGGACGCCAAAATTTTAGTGTCAGCAACTACTTATAGGACTACAAATACATGTACTGATAAAACTACAAATACATGTACTGATAAAACTACAAATACATGTACTGATAAAACTACAAATACATGTACTGATAAAACTACAAATACATGTAAAAATGGGACTACAAATATATCTACTAATGTGAGTACAAATATATGTACTAATGTGAGTACAAATACATGTACTAATGTGAGTACAAATACATGTACTTATGCGAGTACAAATGCATGTACTTATGTGAGTACAAAAACATGTACTAATAGAACTAATCCATGTAATACTGGAAACAAATATATATATACCAATGAGACTAACAAATGCAATGTAATAATGAGATTGATTTGATTTGATTTAATGGTGTTTAAGGTCAGTCAAGAATATTTCATGTATATCGAGACGTCACCAGCTATAAGTGAAATGGCAGAAAATTAATATTTTACCTTTGCAGTGCATAAAGGACATTGTGCATGAAGGGTTCTTTAGCGTGCCACGCCTGTCGCAGCATCGGTTTTTAATGTCTCTTTTAAAGAACTCTGTGACCTTTATTTCTAAATGCCGAGTGCTTGGTGAAAGAAAAGTCACCACCTAATTTCAAGACTTGGTCAGACCTGGCCAGGGTTCGAACCCCCACCTCCCATATACGAAGCAAGCACTCTACCAGTTAATGTACCGTAGTGTTCATGTAATAAAGGGACTACAAATACATGTAATAATTGGCTGTAAATACATGTAATCATTCTGGAAAGAAACTGTTTATAGACGTTAAAATTTTAAATTAATCATCAAAATGGCTCCTTAAAATCCCGAAAAAAAACCAAAAACAAATTTGTAAATTTTTTAAAGCCAGATTCATTTAAGGGAAAACTTAGTTAAGGAATGATTGTTGAACTAGAGCATGATCCAGAAGTTTTAAGACACTGTAGTCATTATGATCTCAATATTGCAATATTTTGACATGAAATCTTTGTTAAAATGGTCTTTTTGTAGGGGATTTTAAGGAAAGCTATCTGTGACATTGGAAATTGTGATAAAGTTACTGAAAGTACAGACAGTGAATTTATGTGAGCATAAATTTTAAAACTTTTACTTCATAATAAAAAATAAAAGCAAGATAAAACACAGTAATGTGTGAAAGGGTAAAGTGGGGGGGGGGGTGTATTAATTTAATGATGCGTAATTGCATGTTAATTAACATATATACGTATGTCTATTTCTCTTAACACTTTTACATCAAAGTACTTTTTTCTTTCTAGTCACAAAAACAAACGATTATAATTATTAGTCATATTCTTGGCTTTTTTTAAATATTCCATATTTTACAATTACTATGGAAGTTTTTTAACTAATACATCAACTATCTTTCCATTAGTGGTGAATTATATATAGCTTTCAAAAGCAATGTATATATAAAAAGTCAATGGCTCGTGCGTTTGATATGCTGAAGTTGGGTGTTCATGACATCAACTTAATAATGTTAAAGTTTCTTGGAACCAGTCAAGCCTTACATTAATTAAGGCAATAGCTGTTAAAAACAGGTAAAATATGTCTTTTGAGCTTAAAAGTGAAGGTATCTTCTTGCCTATTTTATTGGGCTTTCATTTAGTGAAGCTGGTTTTGTTTTTTTTTTTTTTTTTTTTTTTTTTTTTTTTTGTCCAGTATACTTTTTTAAATAAAACTTTTGACATCTCTGTTCGTCATTAAAAGACTTTATAAAAGTCAAATTGTGGGAATATTATGTTTCAATTTTAGCTGCACGTATTAGTGGAGAGTAGAGTCATCATTTTCATGCCCCAGTCAACAATTTTCACTTGATAATATCGAGTTGGTCAGTTATGGGAAGGTGAAGGAAATTGAGTGCGCGGAAAAAAACACTGACTTTGATTTTGAGAAGCACTGTGATCAATACGCATGCGCTGTTGTTCTCTCAGATACCGAAGCCCCGCTGAATTTATGAAGAAATTATTCCTATAAAATCTGTTCAATGTTTAACAATGTTTTGAGAAGCACTGTGATCAATACGCATCCGCTGTTGTTCTCTCAGATACCGAAACCCCGCTGAATGTATGAAGAAATTATTCCTATAAAATCTGTTCAATGTTTAATTTAAAAACATACAGTTGTTTATTGTTTGTTTTAGGTCAAATTTGATTAAAATAAACATCTATTTTGAAGATCTTAATTACGAAACAATTGAAGAAACTCCAGAAATTGAGGTAAATTGAAAAATAAAAATTATATGAAGGGTTCCGAATAATTTAAATATATAATAATTAAGTTATCGAGTGGATTGTACCTTTCACGTAACATTTCTGAAAGAATGGAACAGCCTTGTAGTTATTTTACTAAAGTTGGCATCTATTACATTCCATAGAATAAAGTTGTTTACTTTAATTTATCATATTCTGTCCGCTTGGAACCATTTTACAATCATTTTTCTTAGCCTATTATCCTAAAGAGAAAAGACGCGAAGAAGCGAGATTGCAAAATAATAAAGCGAAGGTTCGAGAAAAATGAGTAAAGTTTGTACTTATGTGCAGGCTTCGCCTTCGAAACTTCGACTGATTATAAATTGGCTCTAGTTAGACAACATACTCTCGTTTTGGTAAGACTTGTTGTAAATCTCCAATAAAATTTAAGTTTTATGTATGTCCATTTTATTTGTTTTATATTTTTTATTTGTTTCAGAATGCTCAATTTTTATCTGATGTTGGAGGAGCTATCGGCTTATGGATAGGTTTATCAATGTTGAAGTATGTTTGAGATTATACAACTTTTACTTGAGTTGTGTCACTTTGGTTGTTATAAATGTAACCATGGAAACGATTCTGAAACTAAAAACAAAAACAAAAAATCACGTGAAAGGAGTTATAAACAACAAAATCAGGACGGATTTTATCGGCAAACTTTTACCCAAGACATGAATAGTAAAGAAAAATACAACGAAAGAAATAAATCTATCTGGCAAAACGGATCTTTAGCTACAAATACACCAAATAAAGATTCATTTGTTAACGGGGAGTCTTATCTACCAGAGACACAGTATTCCAATCTCGGCGATTATCAACATATCGGGGAATATTACATGTACAAGGGCAAACAAAATGTATGATTAAATGATAATATATATTAATTATATATTTTATCTTCTGTTAGGGGATTCCCGATATCTGATTTACCTTATCCAGCATTGGACTTAATATCATTGCGAGGTATTTAGGTTCATCAAGGCATAGAAAAAAGTGTTAATTAGGGATTTATAATGTAATTTTATCATAGTGCAATAGTGAACAATTGCAAACAGTTTACTTCAAATAAACCCATATTTTATGGATATTTTTTTTTACTTCTTCATCTTCTTTTGTTAGTGTTTTTTTTTTTTTTTTTTTTTTTTTTTTTTTTTTTTTTTCCAAATATAGTATTCATTAACAACATTTGGAGTTTTTTTATTATCAGGTAATGCATTTTGGACAAACAATACAACATTACACAAAGACTTTCTTTAAGCATTCTTTATATCCTGGCACGGGATGGATCAGTCGATACTCCTGTACTCCTGATGCTAAGTGCCTGACGAGGATGCAGCATCACTTAATAAAGGTTATTGTATGATCTGGTCGGGATTCGAACCCATGATCTCCTTTTTATGAGACAGACGCTCTACCACCGAGCCACCAATATTATGTTTCTAAAACAATCATAGCTATTCCAGGCTAACTGAATATCACGAGTTTAGATACGTTTTCCGGAAACATTTCCGACAGCTATACGACAAACTTCATCAGTTCAATGCTTATATTATAGTTACGATATTATTGATTCAGTTTATCGCTGATCTTCGTAACATGGCAAATTGCATGACGCGCATAGATTGTAATAGTCGGGTTGTTTGGAACGGAATCACATTGCTATCAGTTGGTGTGACGTTAAGACATATATTTTACGGTCGTGCTGCATTGCATTGGAGAAACTCACAGTAAATATATATTCATAAATCAAAATATGTTCTAATTTGTATTGTTTAAAACTGCCACACACAAGATGTTTGAACTAACTTTAAATAAGAATAAATGTTTCCCTTTTTATTCAATTTATTTGGTAGAAGGATTTATTTATTTATTTATTTATTTATTTATTTATTTATTTATTTATTTTATTTTATTTTGTTTTATTTTTATTTTTTTTTATTTATATTTTTTATTTATCTATTTTTGCAATAAAATAATATAGTTTTAGTCTCAGATAAAATCTTTTGATCAATATTAAAGAGTTTATATTGGTCTGAAAACAAGAGTACAAGGAAAGTTAGGTGGAGTAATGGTGTTTATCGCCCGTCAAGATTCACTTTTATCGAGGCGGTTAGATCTGGGATGATGGAGGAAACCGTAGTACCCGGAGAAAACCATCTACCTCTGGCAGGCGAACTGACAAACTTTCTTGCACTTAGATCTTTTAGACAGCAATTAGAGTCAAAAGAGTAAGATACGCTCTGATCCGTAAGCGCTCGCTATAAATCAATAAAACATTAAGCCAACGAGGTCTCACGAGTACCTGGAGAGATAGCACCCTTTTTTCGGCAAGCAAACGGAATATTTTCTCAAAATAGGATCTGGGGTTAGAACCCAAGCGGAAATAGACGCTCTACTCCGGATGACTGGTCCATTGATCAAGACTTTATTACAAACATGTATATTTCGACACTTTGTTTCCAATCATTGTCTGCATTAGTGGACATTTTTGATTGAAACAAATTCACACTAATTTGTACATTGTTGTAAATTTTCAGTATTTGTGGTATGAATAAATTCAAAATATTTTAAGGTTTTGTACTTTTTTGCTTTGAATTGGCATTATTTTAGCGAGTAGAATTTTCGGGTTTTTTTTTTTTTTTTTTTTTTTTTTTTTTTTTTTTTTTTTTAAAAAAAAAAACTGTTTAGTTCTAGCTTTGCATTTTTTCATCCAGAGTTCCAAATTAATCTAAAATCATAATTTTTTGTTCATAAGGATGTAGCTTTGGATTTCTGTATCATCAGTCGATTAAAATAAATAGATAAATTAATTAATTAATTTTAAAAAAACGTAATTTTGGTTCATATGACTCCTAACGTTTATAAATGTTTCTGAACTCGACCATTTAAATAGGAAAATGAAGTGCATTTCATATACGGATAACCGCAATCATGTACCATTGTTTATAATTAAATTTAAAATTTTTAAAAAGTTAAAATAAATATAGAAAATAAAATGTGACACATTAAGTGTATCATGTGTATGTAGATTTAAAAGCGGAAATATGACTCGGCATTTTGTCTTATCAAATACATGCAGGATAAATCACTTAAAGAACGAGTTAAAAGGGGAAAGTAAATAACCCTTATGTTGAACGATCGGATATGAAAGATTTTGTAAATAAAAGGCACGAATCAAGAATACCCAGTAAAAACAATTGAACCTAATTTTATTGTCGCATTGTGATTTACAATGAATATATGTAAAATATATGTAAAATAACAATTATTTGAAATGTAGATTTAATATGTTTTAGCTAAAACACTTAAACACGTGACATAATGTAGCGTCATAATTTGAACATTCAAAAATATATAAATATTAAGACTGCCATTTTAAAATGAATACCTCTAATATTTGAGTAACTGTGTTGGTGACTGTAAATTATACTAGATTTTTATAGAAAACCCAATAAACTTGATAAAATTTGGTATTTTTCACTTAATTGAATTTAATAATATTTTTATGAAAATTTTGCATAATTCACCGTCACAAACATAGTGACTCCAACAGTATCTGTTTTATTGTGTTAACCGAAGTTAGGTACAGTCTATCCATACATATGTACATGTATGTTAAACGTTATATAACAAAGCTAGTTTTGGTTAATATAGCGCCGCTGTCTATTTAACAAGTATTTTTATCAAACATCTAAATTAAAACCAATTTATTAAAAAAATAACAATAAAGAAAATCTTTCTCTAAAGGTAAACAATAATTTAAACACCGGACATAATTTATTCTTATAACGAAAAAGGGCCTACTTAAATTTTTTATAAATTAATTTTTTTGATGGGGAGAACACCGAAGCAGTAGTAGAACATCCGTTTCTAGAGCGGTAGGTTTTAGGCTTGAACCCAGGCTTAGTCATCTATAAGACTTTAATGAATTATAAACATTCGTAAAAGTGCTAAGCACAAAACAAACAGTTTTTAGTTTGCCCTGTTGAACATCTGAATGTAACTGTGGCTAAAAAAGACACATGTAAGAATCTTATTCAATTTTTTTTGAACTACTTTTGGAAATGTTCGATTGTTATTATTATTATTATTATTATTATTATTATTATTATTATTATTATTATTATTATTATTATTATTATGTTACAAAGGTAAAATCATCTTCCGATGTACCGAATAACGATGGAGGACTTGTGTAATAAATGGGTAGCTTATCCATAATGATGCGCATGCCTTTCTTACTTATGACGTCATAGACACTTTTGTGTTGTGCAAGACGACGGCACATAGATACTGCACAGCTTCATTGAGAAGACAACGCTTTATCGATACAAAATAAAGAAAGAGACTGTGTTCTTTGAGAAGACAACTGCAGATAATTTCCCTGTCAGAAAACACGTACAACGATGTCTTTTCCTCGGGTAATTGTTTTATTAGATAATCTTTTTTTTTTTTTTCAATTAAACAAGTTTTGCGCAATACCATTTAAAAATTGACTGATTGAGTATTGTTTGTCGCCGCAACAGAAATTCTTGGTTTTTGGTAAAGAAAATTAAGGTTTTTAAAAGAATTAAGGGAGTATTGTGAAAATGTTTATGAACTGCTATTACGTATTCACACTTACGGCATTCTAAATTACTAAAGAGTGCTATATAACTTGCTCGCCTTGTCGTTGATCAATATTGAAGAGCATCCAGTTCATAAGAACTACTGTTGTCAACTGTTATCCAACTCGGATAACTTTAATAGAAAAAAAAGAAACCATGTTTTCGGCTGGTGTCGTCGTTTAAATTCAAAGTAGTGGCGCCTTTTGATTTAAATCGTAAGCACTCGGTCACCGCAGTTCCTACTGTAATGAGCCACTACATTTTTAATAATCGCTGTACGAGATAGAGATTGGGATTCGATTGACTGATTGAATTTTTCAATAACACGTCCCGATATTATTTAAAAGAGGATTGAAGTCAGAATTTGGTAGATTCATTTCCCCTTTCTTGTTACATTTTAGTCGATTCTCATTCTGCTTGACCAACAATAAAGTTAGAAGAGAGAAATTAGATCTATAATTTTTCACAAAATTGACTTTTAATATCTATATTATATTTAATA
Source organism: Tegillarca granosa (assembly GCA_029721355.1). NCBI lineage: Eukaryota > Metazoa > Mollusca > Bivalvia > Arcoida > Arcidae > Tegillarca > Tegillarca granosa. Next base: position 34,259,765 of record CM056598.1, on the reverse strand, counting down.
TTTATGAATGATACAATATATAATCGATTTATTTTTTTGAATTTATTTATTGTAGAAAAAGTCGTTAAACCAAACAAGGACAATTCTTGTTGTCAGTCACGACGAACAACCAGGTACTTCACAGAAAACTTTTTACACAGTTCCTGTTACTGATGAAAAGAAACATTTGAGTCCAAAGGATAGGGTCACCAGCGCTGATAACAGACAGCTAGGTCCAAAATCTATCCTTAAAGGGACAACTTCTGAAAACAGAAGGCTATCCAGCCCACGGGCGGAGTCCGCACTTGGTCATGTTGATAAAAAGAGTGGATCACTTGAAAACTTACTAACAATAGAAGATCTTGATGATGCTTTTCAAAACTCGGCAATAAACAACCAGGCTGAAATTAACAAAAGCCTCAATTTAAGTGCTTTTAGTATTCCTGAAGACTATATAAACCAAACCAAAGGAAGCAACAAGGATCAAAAGAGTGAAAATGGAGGGCTACAGCTTGAGGAACCTAAAAAGCCAGCATTAGCAGAGCCAACAAAAGCATTTTCATCTACTAATGCAAAAACACAAGAACAAAGAGATGTAGACAATAGCGTCTCCATAGAAGAAATTATTCTGCCTGCTAACATTAATGTAAGTTATATAAAATTTTATAGATAATTTAAATTGATTGTTTTACAAAACAAGAAAGTAAAGTATTATTATTAAACTGACTTTTCCTTATCACATTACCACACATTAAGGATCTTTTGATGAAATCTATATCTTTTTCCTGTCAAGGTATTTGTTCCACAATCGCCTATAATACGGGAAAAAAAATTTGTTTTCTTTTTACAGTCGTGTCAATTAAAACCTTCCTGCACATTAAAAAGTTACACATATATAACACAAATACCAGTTGAATTTTGATGTGCCAGATGTGCACATTTCGGAAATTCATTCCTCATCAGTGACACTAAGACCGAAAAGTTTAATAATATAAAAAACATAAGCCAAACAGTTGGAAATTAATGAATCTAAAGTTCCAAAATTATATAAATCCAAATCCAGCTAAGGAATACTTTGCATGAGGGAACAAAACTTAGTTTTAAACAAATTTTACAATTTAAGGCAGCTGAAAATTTTGCTATTCTTTGCCTTTAGATGGAAATGTCTTGAGATATTTGAGAAAAAAATTGAAAAAACTAAATTTCATTCATGAGGATTTCTTTTCATAAGCATCTCTTTGATTACAGCTTACTTATAGCCGATACAATGGCAAGAAAAAGTCTTTGGAAAAGAATGAGAGCAATGTCAAGCCTGGAAGATCGGACACTATGAATAGAAAAGATCAAGTAAGTTTAAAAAAAATAATATTTAAAGCTGATGTTATGTAATATATTTACCACATTATTAATAAAATTGTTTAGACGCAATGAATCAATAAAGATATGCAGAACTTGCACCAGAATTACAAATAGTGGATGGAGTGGAGTAATGGTGTTTTACACCGCAGTCAAGATTTTGTCAGTTATATCGAGGCGGTCAGTTCAAGGAAACGGAAGTACACTTGAGAAAACCAGCGACTTTCGGCTAGCGAACTGACAAACTTTCTCACACTAGGATCTACATGTACCCTTGTAGGGTTCGAACCCAGGCGGTGAAAGACGCTTTGATCCAGCGCGTGCCTTAGGCAAATGAGCCCCCAGAATTAATAATAACGTCGATTCAAGTGGAATATTTGCGTAAACAGGAACCAATGTTTGCAAAATACATATATGGCCAATAATGTTTGAAAAAAGCAGTATCAGCTTTTGTAACCGCGACTATAGACTTGATACAAACAGTTACATGGTTTTACTCTAGTAAAATAGGCAGGGTAAGGGTAAGCAGAACGAGTCATTGATCAAACTATATAACTGTGTGTTTTTATTATTTTGTTTTGATGTTTTTTTATCAATTTTGTCATTTTTTAAAAATTTTATATCTTTTTTTATACGCACTCTTGTCCTTGATTATTCTATCCATTGTAAAGGCCAAGGTATTCATTTTTTCAGTGTTAGGTTTTCATTTTACATCGATCGAAACAATTGGTTCGGATGGAGCTTAAGCAATTAATTTGTTAAAGAAAAGATTGTTTTTTGGACAAGTCATTCCATTCTATATATATATATATATATATATATATATATATATATATATATATATATATAAAATCTCTTTTTTTAGGCAAAAGCAAAAAATAAACAATCCAAGAAAAAAGTGTGGGTTGTTCAAGATGAAGAATCATACCATATCGCAATGGTAAAGTATTATTATTTATATTTTTTATCCCTACGCTTTTGGATATTGGTAATAGTCACCAGAAAAAGTATGTGAATTATTTTGGTCATTTTTAAAAAAATTCTGTATACTTTGTTGAAAGTTTCTACAATTTAAAGTTCTTATTTATCCAACCATATATACGCTAACCTGTTTGAAAGATCAGTTGAACTGAAGCATGATGGTGCGTGCAGGTGCTTGTTGGATGTAAGCATCTCCATTACACTACCTTGGTTTTAAACGATGTTTTGTCAGACAAATAGCTGTGTTGGTTTGATAACAATTTAGGTCTTTAAGTAGTATTATCGCAATAACAAACAAATGTAAAAAGCTGAAACACTAGAAGAAAAAAGACCGAATCAATATTATATTAAGATTCTCTTTTCTGGTTATTGATGCTGTTTGTCATTTTAGTTTTCTAAAAAAAACTTACAGTGTTCCAAATGTAATGTTTATTTCAGGCCGGACACATGCCACAAGTCTCAGTAACCGAAGCCTTTTCTGGAACAGGGGATTTAAAACAATCTATTAAGAAGGAGAATAAAGTAGAAATCTTAGCCAGATTAAAGAAAGGAAATATCTACAAACTTTTTAATAAGCCTACCAAAGTGAAGAAATTCAAAATGAAGGAAGAAAAAGTAAAAGACCAACAAATAGAGCCAAAGAAATCCAAAGGAATCAGAAAATCTATCCAGCGTGTTATTAGAAATATAAGAAAAGCATTCATATCATGTGGTTGTTTCTGAGACAGTTTACCAATAATATTTTATTACATAATGGACATTTATAGACAATATAAACCTAAGTGTGTGTGTGTGTGTGTGTGTGTGTGTGTGTGTGTGTGTGTGTGTGTGATACAAAACCTTTACACTTTGTTATTTTAAATGTTTCCTAAATGCCGCCGAGCGTTTAATTATGAAATCTATTATATATACTCCACTAGGAATTTTTCTTAGGAAATCAACTTATAAAAAATGAGTGTTCATTTGTCCAGATGTCAATAATTTAAAACAAATTTATTTTAAATTTGGATTCCTAATTTTTCCGATTATCTTCCTTTCTTAAAAAATATACGAGTAATTTTTAGACTATCGATTTCTCATTGAAAATTGTTTTCATATAGCGATATTTGGTGCTTGCTGAGGGTGTAGGGTGAAAAATTTCATAAAAAATATTTCAGATTTATGAGTTAGAAAACACAAATGTATGATTTGGATTATATTTAAATATTTTAATTGAAAAAAAATGGACCCCGAAAACAATACTTATTTCACTAAACTAAAAAATGGTATTTTTCCATGCTTATTTTTTAAAATTTCTTTAACTATTCCAAAAATACAGATATTATTTTTTGTATTTTTATCAGCCATATGTTAATTACTATGGTTACAGCATTTAGGTTATATTCAAAAATATTCTAAAGTTGCTCTCAGTTGTTTATATAAGAAGCAATTTTTTTTTTTTTTTTGCTTATTTCGCAATGCACGTGTTTTGTGTCATATACCTTTTTTTTTTTAAATTTTTTACATTTTAGGACATTTAAAATTTGTACAGACATATAGATTTACATTATATCTATCATCAACACTTTATTTGATATTTATCATAGAACATTAATTATCTTTTTGGCTAAACATTCTATATGTTAATTACCTAGGAATCTTATTCAAATACCATGGCTCGGCATCCCCTGATTATTGGAGCTAATTTTTGCTTGGGTTGTTCCTGAAGTGCAACTCGGAGCAATCTGTAAATAGCCAGTTGATGATTCTGAAATGTTAGATGTGCATATGATTTGGAAAAAAAAACATGATTATTAACCAAATGTCAATGATTTCACATTTTATAAATTCGTGGGTTTCCATTTTCGTGTATTCGCAAAGACCAGTTAATTTATTCTTAAAATTTTTTAAATTTTCTAAATGTTCGCTTCTTTTATTATAAAATCTTTACGGTAATGTTTAACTGTTTTTATATACAGAAATGGAAATTTGTGAATTTTATTAGATTTACATAAGAATTTTTTACTAAAAATAACGAACTATGTCCAAACAAAACATGTATTTTCAATCCGAACCTTTTTTTAGTATAACCTTTTCCGGTAAAAGTCTCATCAAAACCTCGAAAACCTGGAAAACCACGAATTACAAAATGCATAAAAACATTTAAACAAAGTGCATTAAAGATATCAATGCTCACATAGTGATAATGTGTGTTATTTTTTAGTTGTGTAATGATGTCCAGGGCCCCGTTGCTCAAAGTCTTGTTGACCTGGCCAGCTGGTAGGCAAAATTTGTATCTTATATTCTTTGTTACATTTATACATACAATACTATAACCAAAAGAATCAATTAAAGTCAGAAATTTATTTCTATAACAATTATTTTTTAAAATTTTCATGACATTTTCTAATTTAACTAAACATTTGGCTAGGCTAGTGGAGTTTAAGCAACTAGACCCAGGTCAATAGAATTTTTATAAAACTTTGTGGCGAAATCTCATTCCAATAAGTCAATGTTTAGGTTGGAAATCTATAAAGTTAGCTACTAGTAACTGTAAAACTAGTAAAAACTTTTCTACTACAAGTAGCCAGCTACTAGAAGCCAGTTACTAGTAGCCAGTTACTAGTAGCTAACTTTACCGATTTTAGGTTGGTTGGGTGTCTAGTTGAAGGTTGTTTAGCGTTACATCAGCAATTCTGCATCTTTTCGTGACGAGATCAATTTCATTTATGTTGACCTTTTGAGTGATTGTACACTCACCTACAATGTCGCAGATTATTATTACAGACAGTCAGTCCGTTTTACTGATACTGAGCCAACTATTACAGACCAGTGAGTCCGTTTTACTGATACTGAGCCAACTATTACAGACCAGTCAGTCCGTTTTACTGATATCGAGCCAACCAGTTTACGACAAAGAAAACATTTGCACTTTCGGTCGACCAAAGAGGTGAGTTTAAAGGCTTCCGCTTAAACCGTTCCTTTTGACCCTTCAAAAAACATAGAAAAATATGAAATGCAGAAATATTATACAATTATTGTCTTTGTGTTCGGTCAATACATGGTTCTTTGGACTTGATGCAACCAATATTCACCGAGGCTTCGGACTCGGTGAATAGTGGTTGCATCAAGTCCAAAGAACCATGTATTGACCGAACACAAAGACAATAATTGTTTAATTATATGACGAATAACTATTTGCCCATTTTAAGTGAAATTAAGTAGATTCCATGCAATACAAACAATACACAAAATGCCGTCTCCTCTATCATGAGCAACTCAACGGAGTAAATAAAGAAAATAATTGGATAATTTTGTTGTGACGTCATTGAGGCTGAAAAGGGGTCTGAACCAGTCCGAACCTCATATTATTGACCGCACGTGCATTTAGACAAGCAATACACGAAATATTTAATGACACGTGACAGTATGATGACCAATAGACGAAAAGAAAGAATCATAGTCATATAATAAAGGTCTTTATCCAAGATAAGCGTTGAGTAGAATGGGTGGAGTAACCGAGTTTTAAGATCCTGTCAAAATTCTTTTACTGAAATCGAGTTTGACAGTTCAGGGATAATGTCGAAAGGATTATAGAGTTCCAGCATAGAAAACAACGACTTTCGAAAAGAAAAATTACAAACTCCTTCACATTAAAATTTGTCCCGAATAAGATTTGAACGCAAGCAGTGAAAATAGTTATGATTTTTTAAGCGATTCCTTTTTTAAAACCATTTGGCCATTTAGGCACATTTTTCAGCTGAGCGTAACAGGTCTCTCTCTCTCTCTCTCTCTCTCTCTCTCTCTCTCTCTCTCTCTCTCTCTCTCTCTCTCTCTCTCTTTATTTATATTTTTGTATCATGCTTCCAAAATGAAAAAAAAACTTGATCCTGGAACCTTTCTTTGTTACATTCATCAAATCCGAAGTAACTCTCTCTCTCTCTCTCTCTCTCTCTCTCTCTCTCTCTCTCTCTCTCTCTCTCTCTCTCTCTCCGAACACCAGTATCATCAACAAGTAGTGGTTAAAGTCAAGTATTAGCGATAGCAATCAAACAGATATAATTAGATCACCGTATATGGCGTATGACAATGTTCCTTGCGGAAGTAATTCATTTTGTTTCTTCATTCTTATACTTTAGATAAAACAAGCTCATGGAGACAAAATGTTTCGCTCAGTGTGTTTCTTCATTTGTCTCTGCAGTATTCTTTCCATTTTAAAAGGTAAGAACTTTTTAATTTAAATATAATAATAATAACACATGTTTTATAAGTTCACAGAAAAAAATGTCTTTTTACAGGGCGCATGCTTTAAGATAAATAATCATTTCCTTGTCAAAAAGAGGAAGATTCCCTTTAGGTGCAAATTCTATCAAATATTCCCTAAATCGTCAGAGAGCTAGTGAATTGAATTATATGACTTTTTATGATGACTTGACTTATTAATTGTCATCTGTAGATTTTTTTTAATTCAAAACTCTGTAAAGCATTTGTAATGCTTCCTGGTTGAAAAAAAATCACGTTATATTACTCCTTGGCGGTTATAAATTGGTATAGAAATACACATGTTATTCCAAAAATAGTTTTAACAAGTTGCGCTAAATGATTTAAGGAAACAAATGAAAAACTAGTTAATGAAAATAGTTTTTAAAAGGATTGTAATAAGCATTCTATGCATATACAGTGCGTATAGGTTATACTTTTTTCAACTAGTAACGTACCATTTACCATTATTCTGACTGAAAGAGTTTCGGAAATCAAGTACATCCCGAACTGTAGTCATTTCAAAGTTCAAAATAGTATTGTTCCTGTCAGCCCCTAATACCAGATATTTTATGCAAACTTTTAATATTTATTTAAAAAAATGAATTTGAATGTTTTGGTTTTTTTTTTTTTTTTTATGAATTATTATTAATTTGCATGTGGCACAGACCATACACCTTTATTGTTTAGATATTAATTCTGCCTCGATGTGAGTAGTTGTCATTGCAAGAGCAATGGTTTAACGCCAGTTTGCTTGTAAAAGGTCGATGGTTTTCTACGGGCACTCAGATTTTCTTTACCATATTAAGATATTAAGACCTGACCGTCTTGATATTAGCTTAAAAAATCCTGACTAGGGCACAATACACCATTACTCCACTCCACTTTTATCAAACGTTTAAGCGAAATTCATCAGTAAAATTACACAATGAACATTTCAAGACTATAAATATTGTTTATCAATACTTATAAACTTTTACTAAGCTGCTATTTTAATTTAAACACGTGTACTTCAGGTGTTTCCTGCCTACATCCTTTACACAGCTTCCGTTGTATACAAGATGTTAAATGATGTTAAAAGATACTCTTAGGGTTTTAATTTTGTTAGTCAAAAACAAGGAAGGGATGGGTGTATTGTTTGCTTGTCATTTTAAAAATTTAATTTAAATAGTGAAAAGTAGTCAACTACAAGAACCGAGGTTTTCTTAATGTTAAAAAGGAATGGGGGAGGGGGAAGTGTTAACGACCGAGTGGTTTTAACGCTTTTACGGATCACAGCATCTTTTAATGCCTATGTCATGTGCTGATTTTCAATTTCTATTAAATAATGCATTCAAAATCAGCACATGACAACTTAAATAATGCATTCAAAGTCAGTACACGACAACTAAAATAATGTATTCAAAATCAACACATGACAACTAAAATAATGTATTCAAAAACAGCACATGACAAAATGTTAGAATCCCATTCGGGCCGCATCCTATATTGACACAGTTCGACAGTTTTCTTGTGTACGATCGTTATATTTCTACATCTTCTCTGTTTCAATTCCATGGAGAGAATCTTGTAATGACTTAAAACATAAATGTGGATGACATAAAAATTATGAAACAAACGTGATGACTCAAAACAAAGAAAAGAAACGTGATCACAAAAACCTGAAAATAAATTGTTCACATTAAAACTACAAAATCAATATCAATATTACAAAACCTGAAAAAAAAAACAACAAACAAAACAATATAACGCAGAAAAACACAATTGAACACCAAGATGCTCAAATAGAAACAAAACATATATAGACACATTAAAAACAAAGACAAAAATGATTTATTACGGTCCATATTATTGCAAAAAAGCTAAAAACCAAAACCAATTGCTGGTGCAAAAACATGAAACCAATTAAATGTACTAAAACATGACACAAGTTTGGTTACACACAAACCTGAAAACCAAATTTCTGACAAATAACCTAAAAAACACTTTTCTTGCAAATATTTCAGGTATATATGTCTCTTGCATACAAAAACCTAAAACCGATTTTCTTAAACACACTTAAAACCTGTAAACTAACATGAATAAACAAAAGCATGAAAATTAATGTTAGAATTCGAAATAATCTCAAAAACTAAGCGAGGTGTTATCATTTAAGATAACTCGCTTAAAAGAAACCAGTGGTGTTAAAAATATTTGCTACATTTTGAATCGAGATACACGTCTTGTTCACTAATAGTAAGACGGTCAGTTTTCTTGATGGTGAAGAAAACGGAACCCGGAGAAAACAATCTTTAGAGAAATGTTTGACAAAATCTGGTCGAGTGGAATTCGAACAAGACAGTGAGAGGCGCTGTGCTCGTTGTGATCTCTAACTTGGCGCTTTAGTACACTCGTTACCCGTGTCCTATTGTAATTGATTTTGAGATACCCTGTAATTATTACAACATGTTCAATTTTCATTGAAGGGGTGACAGCACAAAAATATTATGGAATGTGTGACACCAGTAACTGTGGTAACCTCACCTGCGTGCAGCAATATCAAGATAAAAATGCCCATTATTGCTTACCGTCTTGCAAAGGAAATGTAACTACTGACAAAAATTGTGTTTCTAATTTGACTTGCTCTCAAAGGTATGTAACAATAAGTACAACAGTTATCAAATAGGTGTAAGTAAGACAGTTTTTGTACCGGATATTAAAAAGGTTCTGAATATTTGACATAATTGATCAAATGTTGCCTTCAGTGCCAAGCTACGAAACAGTATATGAGCTAGATGTACGAATGTTTGCCGATTTTTGTATCATGCGTCTGTGCCGTAAATGATCATATACAGTGTGACGACATTTACGCCGTTTCTTATGACGCTTATTGTTCTTGTAACACACTTACTTACATTACGAGACTTTCAGGTCCAAAAGCCACTATAATTAGATGCAAATCTCCGATAAATATGTTTTTCCAGAGAACAAAGGGGAAAAAAAAGAAAATTCACAAGAGTTTTGGAATTTTAAGTTAAAGATTACAAACTATAGCCTCATAAATATCTGTTAGTGTTGATATAATACTTTTTTACATCGTTAAGAGATCATATACTTTTGTAGAAAAATTTATGTGAAAATGCAGGATAAATTTAAGTAGTAGTAAATGTATTATCTCCATTTGCCACTCAGTTGCATTACCTAATTACTTTGACCTTTAACCTTTGGTTACATCTTGTTTAATTTTCAGGAACTGCACAAACGGCACCCTTTGCATGTCTTATGTAGGCTATACGGCTTGTGAATGTCCGGTGGGATTTTCCGGTGATCAGTGTCAGACTGCTACAAATATATCCTGTCCTCAACGTTGTAATTGGACGAGCACGTGTACACAAGAACCTGGTAAAGACGTTATTTGTCATTGTCATCACGATAGAGCAGGTAAACAAATAAACTAGTGTGTTTTTTCATGTTAAAGATTCTGATAACAAAAAAAAAAATCAATGTATTCTTCTTTTTCTTCTTCTTCTTCTTTAGTGTGAGATGAGAAATCTTTGTCATTTGACTCGTCGAAGTTTGGTGGGATTCTTCGGGCATTCCGGTTTCGTAATCTATCCTTAAACTTACCGCTTCAATATAATAGAAGAATTTTGACCGGGACAAAAAACACCATGCATTCAAGCTCATTTATCCAATATTCTTCTGCCTTTTTTAACCAATGGTCTTTAAAATTCTATTGCACGTTATCTTTGGCTATTGGTAAATACAAAAAGTATATGTTTTCACGTGCAAAATGTCTCTACTTTAAACATATAATTTGTTAAACAATATAGTATTTGTATTTTTGGAACTTTATTGATTTCAGAAAATTGTTTGTTTTTTTAAAACAGTTTCATGATAATCTATGGTCAACAATTTACATTCTGTTTAGTCTTGGGCATATAAAACAATCTGCTCAATGGCCTAGGTAAGTCGAGCATTACGTCTATAAGGAAAATGTCAATTTAACCGCCACTAACCAAAATTGCAAAACTCAAGATAAAATATGGAAGATCTGGTAGTCAGAGACAGAGAAGAATGCACTATTGAAAAAACACGCGGCTATTTCTATCTTAATTTTTGTAATTAATCAGTATTCTGAATTGTATATAGTAGTGTTTTTTTTTTCATTCCGAACCTTTTCATGTTTATACTTTCTTTTAGTTGCTATCAGTGAAATACGCTTAAAACACTTTTCAATTTTGAATTCAATTATTGAGAATCATCCTGATAAATTTTCAAATACAATATTAAAAATACATAATTTATTATCTACCGTTTTCAGGAGTAAACTGTAGTGTCTATTTGTGTAAAAATAATATTATTCCATGTGGAAGTAAAGGAACATGTGTGAGTCTTCCTGATGACGATTACTTGGGATTTAGATGCGATTGTGATCCCGGAGTAACGGGGCAATTTTGTGATATGGACATTGATGAATGTGCCAGCAACCCATGCCAAAACAATGCCACTTGCCATAATATGGAAAGTAAGAGTATCAAAACACTTTACACAGATAACTTTTCTTTTTTTGAAACCTTGAGATCGAAGCTTCACCTGCTTGTCTCAAAACTCAAAGATAGACAATGGTCTCAAGAGGAGAACAATATGGGTGCAAACCCCAATCGGGTCATGACAAGACTTTAAAATTTGCTATTCTGAGTCCTCGTCTGGCACCTGGCCTTTAGAGGCCTGAGTGTTGACTTATTTACTAAGTGGCAGTATAATGTAACTGGCGAATAAAATTATTTTCTGTGAGGTCTTGATTATGTGAACTTGCACGAAGTCGCAGCGAGTGCGCGAAAGTACACGACAGACCAAAAATACACCCGAAATCTCAAACTTACAGGAACTTGTTAATAGATAAATTCTTAGAGACTCGAACTGAAATATTGCTGATATGACTTTAAGCAACATAGCAACCAATCAACCGACTTTGTAGTATATACTTCTCGTATATAACTAGCCTTTTAATTTCAATACCTTTGAAATAATTATGAATTGTTCCCTTATAAAACAAGAAATAAATAAATAATTTATAGTCTTTGCAGAAATTTTGTACTTTTTTTGGTTTAGCAAGTATTCTTCTAATGAAATTTGTAAGGATATTTGAGAATGTGCTTACTAGTATTTCACATGCCATACACGTGAGATTTTATTTACGTTTGGTTTGCGCGTGTATGATGACAGAAGGTCATGTGAATTTATGAATGTTTTTTTTTTTTTTTTCAGATGCATTTATGTGTAACTGTACTGGGAACTGGACGGACACGCTTTGTAACGTTCCTATTGGAGAAGAAGACAGAGCAGTTTGCTTCAACAATAATTGTATAATCAAGGGGAACAACGGAATGTGTGACGTATGAATTCTAGTCTTATCTAATAAAACTTAAATATCAAAAAGTTAAAAAATTGTTATGAAAAATATTTGATTAACCGTAACCATATATTTGATATGTAAACGAAACGCTTTCCATTTTAGAATTTTAAAACCGAAAATTGTCTTTTTTTGATAAAAAAAAGCCCAAATGTATTCAGTGTCAATAAGAAAAAAAAAATTCGTCTCGGTGACTCCGCCTTTATAGGAGGTCATGGGTCCGAACACCCTTGGAACAAACATGACTTTCAAATGGAGGTACTGTTACTCCTGGTCTTTGCCTTAAAAGGAAAGAGTATCGACTGACCTTATATGGAATGATTACATTTTAGTTCTACGTTAGATTCAGTTTGTTTTACCATAATACGGTCTATATAAGATGAAATACTACTAGAGAAATGATAAAGACTTTTATGATTACCATTATTATATAACAGCCACCTCAGGTGAACTGTTACTTTTACTTACATTCAATCCGTATATTAATATAAAAAAAATCACAGTCAGAAAGTCCTATATTTTTATGAAAGGGACTTTTATACTAAGACGATATTTTGTTTAGATTTGAGTTGATTGTAAAAGCATGCTCTGTATTTAATTTCAACTAAAAGGTACTGTTGGAGTTAAGTTTTCTTAATTTTTCAGAAAGAGTGTGACGACATTGCATGTAATTTTGACAACACTGAGTGTTCATTTGGTGTTGATAACCCATGGAAGTTATGTTTATCTGGAGACAGATTCTGTATGAACAGATTCAACAATAAGACTTGTGATGCCGAATGTAACAACGAACAATGTCTTTATGATGGATTTGACTGTTTACCACCCGTGAATTGTGAAAACGAACATTGTTATAAGATGATAAATGACGGACATTGTGATTCCACGTGTAATACTAGTTCGTGTTTCTTTGACGGAAATGATTGTAGCGATAAAATGGCGGTAAACAGCTCATCACTAGGGACCTTGGTATTGCAGTTTTCTAATCATCCTAATCAAACAGAGACAGAAGCGATACAGATGTTTAATTTCTTAGCCCAGAAGATAGGTGTTAGCACCAGAGCAGCATTACATATCAGAAGACGGTCTGAGAACATGCTTTACTTTAAAGGAAACAATATGTGGTAAGTCTTTAAAATACAAGATCAATTTTCTGTGGAGACAGTTTAAAAGATTGTATGTGGTGTCCAAATGTCCTATCCTATTTACCAAGCTGGAAAGGTTTAGTATATTAATTTGGGCATTTTCGAATTGTATTTCTAAATTCATATTTTAAAGATTCTACAACACTGCATTTTGTTGACATATTCAAGCCTGGCTGTTTCACTGTAGAAATAAATAAATAATAGTTTTAACATATTTGTTTAAAAAAAATATTGGTTTTATTAAAAAAGTAAACTTGCATTAAATTTACATTTCAGGACTGTTTATTATGATGTTCAGAACATTTACAGTTGCGGCAATGTCTCTGATTCTTGTTGGACAAATCTTGAATCTTATAGAAGAGCTTTAGCAGCCTACCTGAGAAATAATACCATTATGAAATTTTCTGGAAGCATCACTTCGATATCAGGTATTATCAATAAACAAGCATATTTTTTCTTTTACTACATAGATAATATAATTACATTTGCAGAATTTAAAAGTTCGAACATTTTTAAATACAAAATCAGATTTGTATTTGTTGACCTTTTGGTTGTCCTTTTAATTTTAAATTTGAGAAAATAAGCAATTACTTGTTAATTTGTATCAAAAAAAATTCTTGCATAACATACATATTTAGTGTAGGTTTAATCTTTACACAAAGAAAAAAGGCAAGGATAATTTCTGCAACATTTTAAAATGTAAAAATATACTTAGAAAGCATACATGTACCACGTGAAATCCTGTAATATTTAAATGAGAACTTCCCCGGAATAATGTAATTAACAAAAACGCCGAACTTTGCCATTCAATTTTCAGTTAAAACTATTCTTCCACACACACCATACCGAATGTCACGTGATATTTGTTGAATTCGTTAAATTGTCTCACAAAAACAATTACTACTCTTTATTAGCATAACCGGCTAAATAAGCCATTTCAGCTAAGTACATTGCAAAACGCGAGTTCCTGTGCTGCTCATCTTTTGTCTTTTCTTTTTAAACCCTTCAATACAACTTAATGCTATTAAGCCCATTAGTTAATGTAGTTTAAAACTGGGTATTGCATGACCGTCAAAATAGCCGAATGGCTTTTGTTCCTTTATTGAGAAAACATATCAAACCCGTTACAGTTTTAGTTATGTTACCTCATTTACATAAATTATGCAAATTGAATTGTTATTTTTAGCAAAATCTTTCAAAAAAATCTCCAAGCCGTAAAAATCAAATTCAAAAAGAAAATTTTTAATTGATGCTGATTGTTAGGCTAGCCGTCCGAAATCAACGATAGACATTCTTACGATAAATAGAAATAATAGATATATAGCAACGACAGATTCATTTATGTAGTTTCACTTTTTAAATTATATCTCAAATAATTGTGCGAGATTTAAAAACAGGTAAAACGTCAGTCGAGCAATGAAGGCCCCTTTGTGTCCCTTCTTCAATTTTGTGTTTGTTTACTTAAAAAATTAGTTCCATTTGTTTTCTAGTCAACACATGTAAAGATGGTCAATACGGAGAAATGTGTGAACATAATTGCAGTATAGGTTGTCAAGCCAACAGTTGTAGCAGTGAAACCGGAAATTGCGACTGTATGACAGGGTATTATGGTCGACAATGTGATTTACTGGAAGCTTGTAGAAATTGTAAAAATGATAACTGTGTCAATGCCACGTGTGTTGAAGGGTGTAAATTGGGTTATAATGGCACATTCTGTAACCAAAGTAAGTATAAACCATTAGAAATCAAAATGGCTTTCTAACAGGCAATTGTTTGTGTAAAAAAACTCTTTTATACCTTTTTATTACTTATTAATACTTTATCTGTTTTTAAAAAAGGTTAACGAATAGGCCAAAAATTTCATAAATTATAAAAGTATTTACAACCACATGTTATAATAAGCTTAAGAACTATAATATCATCAAAATAGCTGTTTTAATCTATCTGTGGTATTTTATTATAAACCAAAGAACTTGAATAAAAAGGGTGAAGTATAGAAGTGGTGTTTAAAGTCAAAAGGTTTTTTTCACATATCTTGAATCGAGGCGATGAGAGACGTTGTGACCTGTCATATAAGGGGATTCTTTTTTCAGCATCAATTTAACTTTGTATAGTTGTATGTATTTGACTTTAATTTGAAAACAATTTTGTAAAAATTCGAAAACAGTTTATTTGTTAGAAGGAAGCAAGCTTATAAAAAAAATAAAATTTGTAACATGCTAGTATTGAACTAGATTACATTTTTATATTTAAGATCAATTTTGCTTACTTTTCAGCTTGTCCTGATGGTTTATACGGTGAAAGATGCAGTATGAATTGCAGTTCACATTGCGCACATTCATGTGACAAAATGAACGGCACCTGTATCCATGGCTGTACATCTGGGTATACCGGAATCATGTGCAATAGACGTATGTTATTTAACTTGGATAAATTCTCATATTGTTTTTGTTTCAATATTTCTAATAAATTAAATGTGAAGATTGATGAAAACCAAACAATAATGTAAGCTTCCATAGATCTGATCTAAGAAAGTATTTCAACTCAATAAGCGAAAACTTTTTAAGTATTCAGTACTTTTCCTCTAATTTAAAAAGTTTGTCAAAATCATTTACTATTTAAGGTAGTTCCTCGAACGCGAGTCGAAAAATTCCTCGAAAAAGAATTTTTTTAAATTCATACATAAGTAAATGCTCAAATATATGAAACAAAAATTATATGGTTAGGCTTTTTTCTGAGTTGAAATCGTTTATTCTACTCCTTCTTCAAACATTGTTATTAATTAAACATCATTTCATAATATCTATTAGAGATAATTTGATGTTTGTAAATATTTAATACACATACCATTGATTCAATAATAACTCGTATTTTATTATTTATGCTTTCAATCCATATTTTTACAAAGGAATTTAGATAAAGAAAAACAGTTATTAGCAATTAATTACCATGTCATATTTCATCAATAATACAAAAAACATCAAACAAAAAAATAAAACAAGATAAATGAAAAGTAAACATACCAGTCCATAAACAATTAAATCACTTGTCATAAGAATACCGACTTTAAACTACATTTTTATGATAAAAAAAGAATCCATTGATCTGGTTACCATATTTAAAGATGCCCTAGATTCATTTA
Organism: Tegillarca granosa; assembly: GCA_029721355.1. Lineage (NCBI taxonomy): Eukaryota > Metazoa > Mollusca > Bivalvia > Arcoida > Arcidae > Tegillarca > Tegillarca granosa. The sequence continues at coordinate 34,243,528 of CM056598.1, read as the reverse complement.
ATCTTACAAACAGCGATCCACATAGAATTAATTAAAATAATTCTATAAGACTTATCCAATTTTATTATATGTTACATGCAATTGTAACAAAACTGTCCAAACATTTGACCGTCAGTTTTAGATTTTGGAACTGGATTTTGAGTGAACTTAAAAATTTGAGATTTAACAGCTATACAGTTGTCTCCATAATTTCAACAAACCATTTATTTTTGCTGATCATGAAATTGATTATATTTATTTCTTACATATGTTTTATTAGGCTGTCCCCGAGGATATTATGGAATGAATTGCAACACGAAGTGCAGTGGTAATTGTGTTCATAATGATGGATGTAGCCACGAGACAGGTCATTGTGAAAGAGGCTGTAAATCTGGCTGGATGAATGATAAATGTGACAAAGGTAGCTAAAAATACACAACAGTGTGTGTGTGTGTGTGTGTGTGTGTGTGTGTGTGTGGATAGTCGAATTCAATTGCCCCTAAAAATTATGTTTTTTGATATCAAGCTGTTTTGAACTGTTTCTTAACTAAGACGTTTTCTCTATTAGCAAGCTTTGACAAAACCCTTATAATACTACATTTTTGTCTAAATATAGACGTTATGAGCATTAAATGGTTTTCTTAAAGACACCTTGCATTTTTCTGATTATCCTTACATTTTTTCAAAATGGATTGGATTCAAACTACTAAGTATGTAAAGTTTGTTTGAGGAACGCTTGTGAATTTAGGGGGGATTTACATAAGGGATTTACATAAGGGGAGATGCATTTTAGTTACATTTTTTTTATTTTCATTGAATATGAAAACAATGAAACCGGAAGTTATAATTGTTAAAATTATTTGATTACAAATGTACTATAATTAACAAATAGTGATTAAGTATCTGTTGATTTACATCACTTCTTCAGAATGTCCTGATGGTAAATATGGTCAAGGATGTCTGCACCATTGTGGTCAGTGTACTACATCCTGTTCAAAGATATCCGGAGAATGCGATATATGTAACAAGGGATGGAAAGGGAAAATGTGCAATATTCCAGGTGGGTAAAAATAATTTTCATTTTTTTTTTCCAGTAGAGTTTATATTTTAATCAATATTAAATAATGAAGAATTAATATTTCATATTTCTTAACCTGAACAAGACTTAACTATTTGACATAAAATTTATTAAACACATGTAATAAAATTGTTAGGAACAAAAAAATTCCTCAGTTGTACATTGTATACTAGACCAGTGTTGTGTTTTGAAGCAGTTGTCGAGTTTTCAAAATCTGAAATCTCTGGTTGTTATTATTTTAATTGTAAAACCGCTGCAATGTGTAAATTACAAGAACTCACTACACAATATAACAATAATACAGACTCTTTTAAAGGTTGGAACATTCCATTATCAGTTGTCTGAATATGTTCGTGTTCTTAACAAAATTTGGTAACCCGTCACTTCTAAAATGCTAATTTATGTTTCTCTAAATTTTAATTGCGGAGAATAATCTAAAAAAAATATTTAAAAGATGTTCGCCGTCCAATATTTAAAGAAAATAATTTCAGGTTGTATCCATACAAATATGTTGTATGGACTGGTATGTTTTTTTATTCCATTACTAGCATATCTTGCTTGGCTTTATTATCACCCACAATTTAAAAATAAGAATAAAAAATTATTTTGATAATTTAATTTTTGTTGAAAATTATTTCTAACATTGTCAACAAAGATGACATAAAAATATTTTTCAGAGATTATCAAATAATTTATGATTTAGATGGACTTGTGTCTTTCAATTTTTACGTGCTTTGCGAGAAAAAAAGCACTTGCAGACTCTAACTTATTCCAAGAACAATTTAATGCGTTTTTTTATTTTGATTACAGCAACAGCACCACAACAGGGAAACATAAGAACTGTAAATGTGGTTGTACCTGTCATTGTTGTAGTTATAATCATTGTGTTAATAGTTCTCCTTATTGCAATTTTCTGTGTGTGGTGAGTATTAAATATTTATATTTCGAAAAAGAGATTAAGTTGGTGTCAACAATTATTTCCGATATCTGTCTTTCTACTAAATATCTGGATTCATTATATTGCCACGTTTTACCACCAATTGTGTATTCTCCAGCCAAGTAATCAATTACCGATTGACTTGGTCATTTTTGCAAAAAAAAATATGTGTGTGTGTGTGTGTGTGTCATTTATATAAACTCGAATAAGAAAAAAAGGATTCTGATATTTTTACATAAAAGCCAATACTTTGTTAAATTTGATATGTTCATCAATTCGATCACTATGAAATCGTTTATCAGTTTGATTACTTTGATATCAATCATTAATTTGGTCACTTTGATATCCGGGGCGTTGGTGGCCAAGTGGTTAGAAGTCTGAGCTTATATTTAGTAGTGTCTTTCACCACCTTAATTCGGCCCTAAGATAGTTTGTCTGTTTGAAAGCTGTTTAGTTGTCTACACCATCACTGAACTGACCGCCCGATTTAAGTGAATGAATCTAGACTTGGGCCTTAACCCTGTGTCTTAACTCCAATATGAAATCTTCAATCACTAAAATGCATTTCATAACAAGCCACTAGGTACCGCTAGCCTTGCATGTAAAGCTGTATTATAAGCACTTCATGTAAGTATACGAAAAAAGTTTTGAACGTTGAACTTTTTTTAATTGTGAACATAGGAAACGCACACAAAAGGAAGGTTACAACGTAGACGAAAATCATACAGAAATGAATCCAATCTTTAAGGAGAGAAGTCCCTCTAATGCCGATAACAATGCACCAGATACAGTCGCACTTCTGACAACTTCAGCAAAAACAGGTCAGTGATACCTTATCCAAATTAGTAATATGTTGTCTCTTGTTATATATTAGTAATCTATTTATTTTTTCTTTGTTAAAATACTTTCTTTTTGATGCAATTTTAAATCAATTTTAACCAGCTGGTTAAGCTGACGAAATTTTAAATTGGTCTTGGTATTTAGTATTTTCTCTTTGAAAAAAAATATCCAACAAATAATCTAAATAATTAAAGTTTTAATTTTTTAGAATTTCATTTTGACGTATAAACTCGTCTTGTTAATTAGTGAAATCATTGTTGAAAAGCTTAATAATATTAAATGTATTCCAAGAGAGAAATTGTAGAACATTTACTTGACAACGGGCAACGACAGGGTTTAATTTTACGATATAAACTATACAAAAAGGACAATAACATATAAAGCATTCTTGAACTTAAACTAGAACTTTTCAATGTTAATAAGAAATCTACAAAACTAAAATGCAAAAGCAGACTTGTAAAAAGCACCCGAAATATTTAAATTTTAAACAGTGCATTTCAATTTTGCGTATTGATCCATTTTCCGTTTTTATAAAACATATCTTTTTAAAATAGTATATATACTTTTGTAGAAATTGATCTTGATGAAGGCAAAGTGACATTGGATAATGATAATGGCATTGCTAATCCTGTCATGACAATAGAAGATGAAAAAGGAGGGGTTTATACAGGTGATGACGACTTCAAAAGTGAACCATTTGGCGAGAAAAGTAATGTGCAAGATGAAACACTAACAACCGCTGTTGAGGCAGAGAAAGCGGACGGACAGGCCGATAAAGAAAAAGACACAAATGAAATCCAAAGTAAACAGGGAAATAACGAAAACGAGAAAAACAGAACGTTTGAAGAAGAAACAAATAAAAAAGAAGAAGTAAAGGAAGAGGACGACTCAGAGAAATCGGATATAGATAGAAAGAGTTCTTCATCTTCTGGGAGTAGTTCCTCCAGTAGCAACGAAGATGAGGCCAAACCCCCTGACACTTCTAAAGAAGACAGACCTCTTTCAGATATACATGGCACTACAACTGGAAAAGACGGTGTTCTACATACGCCAATTTAACATTGGGAACTTTGATCGAGAAACTGATCTGAAAAGACCAAGAATCAAAATTATTTAAAAAAGGCCACACGATTGCTGAAGCATCTTATCCATAAATGATAGTATCATCGAATCAGACAAGGCGAAAAAATACTTTTAGTAATGATGAAATCTCATGAATGCTGTATGTCATAAGGCCTTATAAGAAGTATATTTCGTCAATAAGTAACTAAACTATTTAAAACATACCTATCTATGACGTTAACAGATGTTACTTTAAAACCGCTACGCCTTATAAACAAATCTATAGATTTTTATATTGTATAATTTTTCTGAAAACACTGAGCTTTGTAAATTGCTTTCAAATAAAACATTTCATTATTGATACAATTGCAATAGAAGGTGAAATTCAATAGAATTGACATTAACAATACAGCTTGTGAAATGTTGTAACTATATGTGTCTGACTGTAAGATAACGTCATAGTCAATGATATTGTCAATACGTCTAAGTAAAGTGTGTGTGTGTGTGTGTGTGTGTGTGTGTGTGTGTGTGATATTAATACAAATGCCATGACAAATAATACTGGCAGACTGTCTGATAAAAGTGTGTGTGTGTGTGTGTGTGTGTGTGTGTGTGTGTGTGTCACTATAGTCAGTGAGAGCACGTCTCAAAGAAAGTTATAAAATATTTTTATCCCAACCTATCAAACAAAAAGGGGATATAAAATTGAGTTCCGTCCGTCCGTCTGACCATCAAGTTTCTTGTCGGTAGAAGTTTTCCAAAACTCTACATCATAACTCAATGAAACTTGGTACAAAGCATCAACAAGGATAAGAGACTTGTCCTTTGAAGTTTTTAATAGGAAATTTTTGTCCGGTGTACTTCTTAAAAACTATTCATCACAACTTTATGAAACCTAATACAAAACATCAACATGGAAAGAATTTGTGCATATTATTAATACAATTAAGGATATGGATTTTTCTTGGGTTATGACCCTTTGAATTTTCAACAGAAAATATTTTTCAGAGTAATTCTTCAAAACTTTTCACCAAATATCGACCAAATAAAGCATCGATAGGGACAGAAGATGTGCATACCATTAATTCAAATTGGTTTGTGAGTTATTTTCATTTTGATTCTTCAAAAAGAAATTCATCTCCGGAGCAATCTCCAAAAATTTTCTCCACAACTTAATGAAACTTGGTACAAAGCATCAACAGTGATAGGGTCTACTAAGATTTCACTTTTTTTTTTACTATTCAATTGTTGCATCCCGCAGCAAAGAGTCTAATACTATAGTTTTCTAAATTATTTCACACACAGCAGTCTACCTTGAACATAATTTGAAATTACAAAAAAGTGGCGAGGATATTAATTCACCGAACTTACTTGTTGTTCCATGATATTATCAGTACGCCTGCAAGGAAGTTGTAAATAAATATTTCGATGAAATATACTGACAGTATGGCCGTTGATATTGACACTGGTTCTTAATAAAAGTTGTTAATATGTGTACGATTGGTATTACACCAATGCAATGGACTCTGATTCTGACAGAACGACTAATAGTAAAAACTTGTATGATTGTGTGCTAATGTCATGTACACTAGGTATAAAAGACAGTTGTAAGAAAAATATGCGAATGAGTGATAACATGTCATGGCCATTGTGTGCAAATTGAGGGGCATGGTCAATGTTATCTACGGTAGTTCTGAAAGAAAGTTTTAAATATGTGTGCGATAGAAGGGGTAACAGTGACTTGATTAATGTTATTAACACCAAGTCTGATAGAAGGGCAACAGTGAAATGGCCAATGTTACTGACACTAAGTCTGATAAGGAGTTGTAATTATGTGTGGGATAGGAGGCGCAACAGTGAAATTGTCAATGGACGGTAGTTCTGATAGAAAGTTGTAAATGTGTTCGATTTGAGGGGCAACAGTGACATGGCCAGTTATGTCTGTTAGAAAGTTGTAACTGTATGTGTGATTTGAATTTTGTTTATGCTATCATGTTGTAAAGTTTTTTTGTTTTTTTTTATCACCATTATTGCTTATGTTTTGAAAAGAAGTAATATACTTCATAGTTGAAAATCTACATAGTTAACAAAAATAATAATTTAATTCTATGTGCCATATATGCACATTTCGGAAATTCGTTCCTCATCAGTGACACTAAGGGCCGAATAAAGTTGATAGATGAAAAAAGATAATCTTAACATTTAAAAATTTATTAATCCAAAGTTCCAAAATTACATGAATCTAAATCCAGCCAAGGAATGCTTTGCATTTGCACAGGGAACAACCCTTAGTTTAATATAAACAAAATCAAAAAATTGGAAAAACTGGAAATTTCCTGACAGCATATAAAGTATTGTGTACTAATAATTTGATAATTTGATTACACGTATATTTTATACGAGATAACCAGGAAGCAAAAACAAATAAGTGGATAATTATTAACTTGATACAAACAGGCATATCAGAAAGCAGTTGTAATAATGTATAGCATTATTTGTCATTATAGAGATATCACATAAAGCTAAAATCTGTAGTTTTATGAAGAATAAGTGATTTATTGACATTTAAAATTTATTTTGTGTTTTGGCAGATAGTTGAAAGAATGAATTAATAAGTTGATGCGAAAAATCAAAACGCTATGATGAAGCATTTTAGGTTTTATATACTTTTGTATTTTCATGGCTCGTAGCATTCATTATTATTAATATTGTGTTGTAAAACTGCAATAGTTGAATGTACATTTTGTATATATTAAATTTGTATTTGTATGATGTCACTTATGCATTTTTAAATTGTATCACATAAATGAATATGAATAAACTTGTAATTAACCCAAGATAAATGTTCTATCTAGTATACTTTGACAGTATCTTTGTTAAATTATGACGAATTAAAAGCGGTTACGTTAAAGATCTACCGAGTCAAAATCGCCCTTAAAACGGACGACGAAAACAAAAACGTTAATGATGCAAGTTTTGTTTTCAGATTAGATTGAGACAAGAACGGGAATTATCTAACTGGCAATTATTTAATACTTGATGTTTCGATGATAAAGCATCTTAATTAGACTTATCTTGAATTACTCGTAACTTATTTATATTAACTATAGGGGTTTACAAAAGTGCACCCTATTGTGACATCTTGTAATTATGTCTTCTACACTTCCAAACGCCGTGAACTTTTCCTTTCATTGAATATAATACCATTTTAGTTTCTATAAAGTCTCATATACTCTAATTTATGCCAATATCATTTTATTAGATTGCAATTTACTACATATTTTACACTTCGTCTGTCTTCCCTGTTGAAAGTTATGGTGTTAAACTGAATAAGCCTGTTTTTCAAAGTTCTTACTTCGCTTTTGATATCGTGATTTGGAGATTACCGATATGTTTGTGTTTGATAACGTTATCATTGAGAAACAAGATAACATTACAGAAATAATGACATTGATATAGAATAAAAGTAAAACAAAAATTCATTAGTTTTGATAATTAAATACATTGTGGTACTTTTGAGTCGCCAAAGAAGATACTGCTCTTTGACGTGGTTTACAAAGGAAATAGACAACAACAAATGCATATTAGTGAAAATCAAATTAATCCCTATCTTCAAATATGAATCGGTCATTTCTCAAACATACTTGGCAACCTGACCGAATATTATTCAAAAATTAATCAAAGATATAAAGTAAAGGTAAAAACAAGGAAAACAACGGAATAGTTTATGTTATTTATATACAAGACTACAGTCAGGGAATGCAGACTAACTGTTTAGAAGAGAAAGAATCCTGTCGTGACCCGTTTTTTATTATTGTGATTAATTTTTACTTTGATGTAGAGTTTATTCTTGTGATGTAGCAAGAATCAGAAAAGAAAAGATATATATATATATATATATATATATACTTGTTATTGCTTAAAAGAATCTTACTTAATTATATACAGATCTGAGGTCAGATCAAAACTATGTTTTTAGTTATTATGCATTTTATAAAAATAAATAAATAAATAAATAAATAAACCTTCGTCTTCTTCATTTTTTCTTTTTTTTTCTCACTCAATCGGTTTAATGCAAGAGTCCAACATTTAAGACGAAACTTTTCCAACTCACGGTACAGATGTTATAAGCATTAACGTCGTCTGGTGACTTAACCCTTTTGTTGTGTATGAAGACCATGTAACATGATGCATTGAATGTAACTGTTTATACCGCCAAAATATTGTACGTACAAAGCAATGATACGTATGTCTATTTGATCGCCATAGGATCATTGGAATTATGAGGGCTTTATGCCTGTTTATGAAGTGACTAGTTTTCTAGTGTTTGGTATACTGTACACTCATTGACAATTAAAAATCTTCGGTTAAGCCCGGTCTGTATTCAAGCCTGCAACCTCTGATTCAACACAAAGACAAACTAAAACAGACTACTCGACGTAATGGTTAAGAAAATTAAAATTAAATTATTATGTACTATATAAAATTATATAATTATTTATTACATTATTCATGCCTTTGTATGCGGAAGTATTTTGTTTAATCTTCTTGTGATTATAACACTGTATCTTTTCAATCTAGAACAGAAAATGTATAACCACTGCCTGGTATTTGTACTATTATGTTATGGTTTACTATATTATCAAGGTAAGTTAAATCTACATTATTTTTCACTGTATATTAACAGTTGTAGATCAGACTAGATATACATGTAGTACGTTGAAGACAAACTTGTTACTTTAACATTAATTCTGCCTAATGATTTACACTTCCGTCTAGATGCAATAGGGCTCGTTTTACATAGTTACTTATTGCATTGAAGTTCTCAAGACGAGGCTTATTTTACATTAATCTGTTCCTAATGTTTGTCTTTTGTAAAGAAGAAAGACTAAACTGATAGCTAACATCGAAACAAACGTCGTACAATATTATAAACATAACGACCTTTGTTTCATGTGTTATGTTAGATTAACACCAAGAGAAAGAAAACGATCATCCGAGACGAAGTCGAGGTCAATATGTTTTTTATTATACCGAATGATTTTATGTAACTGGAGATATGTGAATCCAGTGAAATAAGTATAGAAATATGTGTGTTGTATGTATACTTGTTACGTTTGCAATTACCATGGTTGTTTACATTCTGCCGTTTGGTTTAGGCGAGAGTAATATCGGTAAAATCTGTACCCGGGCAATGTTAGAAAACTTATTGTCCGTTGTTAAGGAATATTACCCGTCGTTAAATAGAGGTGATTTAAGTAGCAAGAGAGTGAAAATTATCTAACGTGTCATAACCAATCAAATAGTTAGATTTTTACATGAGGTATAACAACATTACAAACTACTCACTTAGTTTTACACCGACATCAAAGTTTTAAAGGGTTGCAAAAGCATATTCTTGCATTAACATCATGGTAGAACTATTCTCTCTATTAAGTAGTCATGGATGTATTTATTCAGTCTTGACAACGTATATATCATAAAAACTGAACAATTACTTATATATTTTAATATTAATTGGTGTAAATATTTTCTTTCTACTAAAGTGTTTTGATGTAATTTACTGATTACCATCTCGATACATAGTAATAATAATAAAATAAAATGCAAGCAATCAATTATTTTTATTTTTTGTAAATTCAGTCGACAACCGCATGATTTAATTAATAAATTTATCTAATAAATAATATATATGTTTGTTTAGTCTGATGCTATCCACGATAGCAGTAACTTGAAAAACTTCATTGTGTATGAAGCTGATAGAGAATCATGCAATTTTCTTCTTTTTTTCTAACTCAAGAATATCAAGATACACAATCAAACATTCCACTCAAAGCAAAAATTAACGAAACAAAAAATACATAAAAATTATAACTAAACTATCCCGTTTGTTTTACATATCTTTTAAAACCGAATATTCGGATATTATAGTTATAACTTATTATTATTTAAATAAAATTACACGAAATTGAGTGTTTGTTTCCGTCATCATCTACAAGTTTGAATGCATCACGCTTCCTTAAAGCATCCGCTTATATAGATATATTCATCACGATATCTTCTGTCATGTGCTGCTTTTGAATTGTATTATTTCATAAAAATTCAAAAGTAGCACATGACACAATTAATGAAAAAAAGATTAACTGTAGAAAATAAGATTTAAACTAAAGTTACTTAAAGTAATAATAAAATCAAAATATTCCTCATTTAATAAAAAATCAAATGTTTTGAATTTTTATGAAATAAAACAATTAAAAGTGTCCATGACACTCAGTCTACGAAACTGCGGGAAATTCCTCTATACACAACTATAAATTCGCTGGGTGTCTTTGGGCGAAATATGTTTTTAACACAACACCCAAAAATATTCATGAATAAACAACAGGCATTTTTAGCATTTAAAGTAAATGACGTTGAGTGTACACTTTTGTGTTTTGTAGTAAGGCAGAAAAAGATCCAGGGTTAAATAAAATAAATAGTTTAAATCAGAAATGACTGATTAATCTTAGTTAAATTTCATGCCCGCGCAAATGTACAGTGTGTTTTCACGTTTATTAACCTTTTTAAGACCTTCATGCTTCTGCTATAGACATACTGTAAGACTTGTTCTGTGAACAATCCAACAATGTTCTCAGTGGACTTGACCTGAGATTATCTCGACAATAAGCAACTCTCTGGCAGACAACTCTGGCAATCCAACAATGTTCTCAGTGGACTTGACCTGAGATTATAATCCAACAATGTTCTCAGTGGACTTGACCTGAGATTATCTCGACCATAAGCAACTCTCTGGCAGACAACTCTGGCATTTCATTTTTTTTTTTTTTTTTTTTTTTTTTTTTTTTTTTTTTGCTATTTGTGTTATAGTCACATTTAACATTGCAGGATCTCTATCGTTATACAGATCACGTGCTCTCACTTCATTAGTTTTAAATCAGATTAATCATTACCGTAATATTAGATTGATGGTGAGTATGCTGAATAATAGGATAGTTGAGTTGAGTAATGGTGTTTAACGTCCTAGTCAAGAATATTTCACTTATATCGAGACGTCGCCAGCTATAGGCGAAAGTGAAGAATAGCAAAAATAAAATTGCCGATGTTACATACCTAGACTACCTAACTGGTTAAGATTTCTTCATTTATAAAGAAGGGAAAAGTTTCTATATTCATTCTAGTTCAGCAAGTTTATCTCAAACTAATCTTAGAACATTTGTTTAAGTGTTGGGTTTGTAAGGTAAGAGAATCACTATACAATGCTACATCAATAAATGAGTACACTTTTTGTAAATGGTTGTCTTATGAAAATATTGTAATCAAGTCAAAGTATGTAGCTATGTTAGTAAAGCATTGGACTCTACATCCAAAAGCCATGGATTAGAATCCCGTCGGGAGCATCAATCAAGTTGTTTCATTTTATATTGATCCTGACTTGCCTGGTGTTAGTATCATGCGTCAAGTCTTAAGCTTTTTAAAGGTATTTAATGTATTGAAAAGTAAATGTACACTACTAGACAACAAGTATTGATTTCGACAGTGATCACCTTGCTCAGTTTTTTCATGTTTCACAAGGAGCACTCTCGATAACATCTAACTCTATATTGAACGCAATGATTCTACTACTGTAATTCTGTAATTTAATTATTTATCGTGTATTTCTTGTAGATGCGTCTTGTCAGAAATATTTCGGACAGTGTGGTGATTCAGTATGTGGCAATCTAACATGTGTACAACATCACCACAATGTGAGTACTTACAGTTGTCTTCGGGCATGCCATACAAATGATACAGCGGAAACAGATTGTGCATCACTATTCAACTGTTCAACGAGGTAAGTTAAACCAATATACTATCAACGGTTAGTCATTGAAGTAATAATACTTTTAGGGACAGTGGGTTTTATTTTTGTGTTGTAGGCGCCGTTTTACCTCTCAAGGTCTAGTTAAGAGCTAAGAACAATACTTAAACCTTCCCACAGGAAACCATTGTTGTCATTTCAGCAAGTACTTATACGCATCCGGAAGCTTGTTCTTCAAAAGCACGATCAGTGTCATACCATACAAATTAAATTCTAAATTTGCCCACACAAAATAATCTTTAAAATATATTTTCATATCCATCGAACACTCAATTACAAAATTGTAGTTTTATGCGCTTTCAGTTACAGAAAATTGATTGTATTGACAATCAGTGGAATATAAGTCTGTTCAACATGTATAGTGACGGACCTCTCTCTCTCTCTCTCTCTCTCTCTCTCTCTCTCTCTCTCTCTCTCTCTCTCTCTCTCGTAATTACAATTTTATTTTTCTTCTATGTCATACTTTATGCGTTGTTTGATAAAAAAAAAAGAAAAATAAACTTATATTGTCTTATGTTCCCGGACCGCAATTAGTTGTGCTTGGTGCACCTAAGCTCGAATCCCATTCAGATTCCAGCGCAAGAAAGTTTGTCAATTCTGTTGCCGAAAGTTAGTTGTCTTCTCCAAGGCCCCGGGTTTCTCCACCATTTTAGCCAACAGCCTGAAAATAGAAACTTCTGTAACACATCCTAATCCCAATATTAGAACAAAGTTACCATGCAGCGCGTGACTGGTAATTGCTTACGATGCCTTGATTAGCAATGTCAGTTACAGTGCAATTTAGTTAACATAATTCAACAGTCCAATGAATAGCTAACTTAATATATATACAGTGTTGTACTGATATATTGTTCAGTAAGTGAACATCAGAGTGTAGTGAAGATATATAATTTTTACAACCGGGTGAAAGGAATAACACACAGTACATGAAAACATATCATTTTAAAATCTGTTACTTTTTTATTTTTCAGAGTCTGTGCTGGAGGCTTCCTCTGTATGTCATATGTTAACTATTCAGTTTGTCAATGTCAAGTTGGTTTATCCGGTGACCAATGTGAAGTTAATGTTACAGTTGAATGTCCAGACCGCTGCTCAAACTACACTGATGTTTGTACAAACAGAACTAATGGAGATATTGTTTGTCATTGTGATAGGCATAGAGCAGGTAGGTCCTCCTAGGCATAAAGCAGGTAGGGCCCTCCTATGCATATGCAGGTAGTTCCTTCACATGATACGTCACAGTTATGTAGGCTAACACGTGTTGCATCTCTCTACTTAGCCATATCGATTAAACAAGAGCATTTTATTTGGTGCAATGGTTCTTAAAGAAGTCACCAGAAGTGACTAACTAATTTATTTATTTATTTATTTATTTATTTATTTATTTATTTATTCAGAAATGCAAAAATATGGTTAATTGAATATATATAATATATTCTTTTTCTAGGTAAAAACTGCAGTGTGTACTTGTGTTCTAACCAAACGACGTGTGGAGATTACGGGTCATGTCGTCCTGATCCAGACAGCATTGAGGGTTACAAATGTTTATGCCAAGATGGATTCACTGGTTCATTATGTAATAAACCAATCAATGAGTGTGCAAGTAACCCGTGTAAAAACGGTGCCATCTGTCACGATGTCATAGGTAAGACCATTTGATTGAATATATAGCACCTATAGTATAGTCCGTTCACTGTTAAACAAAACTCAAACAAAACAATAATAGTTAATGATAAACAGCCAACGTCACAAGGAGAGAAAACCATGTAATGGCTTATACAATTACCAACTTGGGATGTGCACTTGAGAAAAGACCAGTTATGTGCTTAAAACTATAAATGAAATATGTTCGATTTATTCAAAATTATTAAGAATATTTTTAACAATGATGTGAAATATTTTGTCTCATTCCGGTTAAAACAACAACCCGGGACTTCTATTGTGACGAATACGCCCTTAGGGCATCTTCTTGAATTAGTTATTAAACCAATAATGGACTATTTGTCCGCTTCATTCTAGATTCTCACTCTTGGTTACCTACAAAATGTGCATGCTTTAAATAAACATTAAAGACAATATGCTTTAAAGAGTCGCCATGCGATTGGTGATACGCAGACATATACTTGCTTACACTCTAGTTAACCTATTGTAATTTTCACTAAAAGGTAGAATAATGCGCGTCGCACTTTTGAAAAATTGTCAGTTTTATGGCGATATTACACGAGAACAAGTTTGTTTTCGACTCTAACGTTTAAAAAATATATCTCGACCTAAAATCGCCTCTTGTTTGCTGAATTGACAAGTACGTGTTTTTGGTTGCATACTTTCTTCTCTTTCATATTTCATTAAGAAAAGATAATCATTATTGAATTAATTTTTAATTTTCAAAGAGTTTATTAATGTATACATGTACATGTTTTAATTATACAATAAATTTTAAGGAAGTTTTTGGTGTAACTGCACTGGTAATTGGACTGGTCCAGTATGTGATGTTTCAGGGGACGATACTGTATGTAGAATCAATAATTGTTCAACAAAGAGTATTAACGGAATTTGTGATGTGAGTTTCTTTAATACATACTTTTTAAGACGCGATAATTCATTGCATTCAATAATGGGGGATAATTAAAATAACTCAACTCGCTGAAAGTAACATTTGATAAAGAAATTATCACTTTTCATTTAAAGAAACTTAAATCATTTCGATTTGTGTCGCGTGGTCTTTGTCGAAAATTAAAACAAAAATGTTATAACAACGAACAAGAGACTGGAGTAGAGTAATGGTGTTTTACGCCCCAATCAAGACTCTTAAAATTACTGAAATCGAGGCAACAACTTTTGAGATTTGGAAGAAACCGGGGTGTTTTAAGAAAACGACAGACCTTTGGCAATCGAACTTTCCGACATTAGGATCTGTCCGAGTGGGATTCAAATCTTGGTGGTAAGGAGGCACAAATTCGTAAAATTCGTAAGCGTGCTTTGGACCACCCGGTCATCAAGACCCTCATTAACCCCTATAGAGGCCCCGCTCGCTCGCAAGGAGAATACCTCGCAAACGGTTCATCGGGGAAGAACGCACTCTGGCCGGCAAAGGGTTACTCGAGTAAGAAAGACCGCATGTTAGGCTGAACGGATCTTCGGGGACGGCAGTCGATAGTCCGATAGAGACCTCCCGAGGAGGATACCGGGAAACAATAGCTAAAATGTTTAATATGTATATGAACTTTTGTATTTTTTGCTGTTTTGTATATGAATATATATTGTGTAGACTAAAAAAATTGATGTATATGTTTTGTATTTCAGAAAGAGTGTGACGACATAGTTTGTAATTTTGACAACACTGATTGCTTATTTGGCGTTGATAATCCTTGGAAGTCATGTTTAGCTGGAGACAGACACTGTATGAACAAATTTAATGATGGAACCTGTGATGCCAAATGTAACAACGAAAAGTGTCTTTATGATGGATTCGACTGTTTACCACCCGTGAATTGTGAAAACGAACAATGTTATATGACTATAAATGACGGTCATTGTGATGTTAACTGTTCTAGCAAAGACTGTTTTTATGATGGATACGACTGTTATCTGTCTTCATCTCAAACTTACATTGGTTCAATTATATTTCACTTTTCCAGCAATCTGAATTTATCAGAATCGAATAACATATTAAACCTTTTAGCACAGCAAATTGGTCTTGGTACAAGAGTTGGTTTATTCTTAAAAAAGCCGTATAATATGAGCCATGTTCGTGAAGTTGGTATGCAGTAAGTTGACTTACCTTAGATGTTACCTTTATTGATGTACCTGTGAATTGGTATTTTATGATTTGGTTGTCTTGAGCTTTATTACCTATATTCATAAAATGTTTACTTTCACTAAATGTTTGAATTTTTGACAACTGTGATGTTAATTGTTCTTAACTTTTTTACTTGTATCCATTATACCTTTTCTATTTTAAATTTATATTTGCATTCTTTCCTTTTTTTAGATTTTTTAATGGAAAAACCATGTAAGCAGTGGATTGATAAAATTTCTCATCACGTGATAGTTTTTATCCAATCAGTGCTGCCATGTGCTGATTTTGAATTTCTATTAAAATAATGCATTCAAAATCAGCACATGACAACTTGAATGCATTATTTTAATAGAAATTCAAAATCAGCACATGACAGTGCTATACTTTATTAAATTCAATTACATGTAGTTTATTTGCATTAAACATAAACAATAATGTTTAAAGCTATTATATATTACAATAATTATTTATATCTAAATAATAGAGTTAAGGCACCTATATCGTAATATTAATTAACCATGAAAATTAAAAATTGGCACATAACATTTCATTTGCAACTTTTAAAAAAATGTACTCTAATATATTATTTTATCAAACTTTCCGTAAAATTCAAGTTTTTAAATTTATCTTTTTTAGGAAGATCGTTTATGATATAGAGCTACTTTTTAGTTGTGGGGACAACTCTAAACATTGTTGGACATCTATACAATCTTACAGAATCTTCTTGGCAGCCTTCCTTAAGCGTAATTATAATCTGGCTTTACCTGAAAATATCACAACAATTACAGGTAAATGTAACTATAATATGTACCCCTATTATTTCTAATGTTCGACCTCGGTGTCATAGTGGTCTAAAGCGAGTGCTTACGGATCGCGGCGCCCCTTACCGTCTAGGTTCGAATAACACATGGGCATGTTTTGCAAGCCCTTACAGATCGCAGCGCCGCTTGCCGTTCGAATAACATGGGCATGTTCTGCAAGGGCTTACGGATCACAGCGCTCCTAAATGTGCAGGTTCGAATAACACAAGGGCATGTTCTAATTTGAGAAACTTTGTTAGTTCTCTAGCCAAGAATCAGAGCTTTTATCCGGGATATACTGGTGTCTCCGATTCTCTTGAACTAATCACTTTAATATTAGTGATGAAATGTTATACATTATTGCTTCTTTCTTCTCTTCTATTTTTACTTTATTATGGCTAATTTGAAACGGTTATTTTTATGAATAATGCTATGAAATATTAATGAATTAAATAATATCTCGAATCATTTCATAGAAGTATTAACTGATAACAAGAATGATACGTTATCAGTTTGGGGTATGTAAGACTGCTATAGTTAGTTACTGAAAATTGCAATCAAATTTAACATGCATTTTGATTATAAACCTTACAAGTTTGTTTAATCACGCTTCTCCCTGATATTGTTCTTTTAAAAATGCTGAAATCATGACAATAATGGTGTTGCATGTATAAATGTGTATTTGAATTTTCTTAGATAATTTATTATACTTAAAATCGAAATATTTCACATATATTTCATTCTCATCTCATCTCTATGAATTGTATTTGCCGTAGATCTCAACTGTTTAATTTGGTAAAAGTACCTGGAACTGTGATGTACATCCGGTAAAAGTATATTTACAATTTAAAGCAGAACATAAAGTACATGTACTTCATAAAACTCACGCACCTTGTGTTCAGTTAAATCCGTGAGATTTATAAGAAAAACTTTTCCCGAATTGTTGAAAAATGCTGATGCGACGGTAAACAACATTAAAACCAACCGACTCATCAATTGAATTTGTACAATGTCTTTGTAATATTATAACTTTGAGTTTTACCATTTTGTAACAGCTTGCCCGCTCAGTATGTACGGAGAACATTGTAATATGACGTGTAATCGTAACTGTATTGCATTCTGTGACACTGTAACTGGAATCTGTAATGGCGGTTGTGTGTCTGGTTACCATGGAGAAATGTGTGATGAAAGTATGTAGACAATTTACTTATATTAACCATTCTTTAAAAAGTAAAAAAAAAATGAAAGTTACCTAAAGGTAATAAGCAAAACGTCTAACATTTATCCTTACCGTCAGTAAAAACGTTTTGTTTATTTTTCACAGCTTAAACAATTGTTTGCCTAATAATGGTCCAATAGATATAAAAAGGGATAGTTGGAGTCATGCAGTAGTTTTTTACCATCCAAAAGATAATTTCCCTATTGTCCGGAATCATCGGCCCCAAAATGTCCGTCTTTTCTTGTTTTGCTTTGTTATAACATTCATTTGTGTTGTTTCGTGGGGTCTAGCTCGCTGTGGTTGCGTTTGAAAATGTCAAGTACAAGTTTTTTGATTACAAACACCCGTCTTCAATATTAAATGTACTGTAGAATTATAATTATCAGTAGGATTAAAATTGTGTGGATTTGTTAAAGATGCAGCCCCGAATTGCTTTCTTGAGCATGTATTATTGACACTAATAGATATGTTTTTCTATTTTGTTTCTATTGTTATTTATTACAAAACAATACCTTTATGTTAGAAGAGTAATTATGGACTTGAGTTTTATAAAATTAGATCCCAATGGCGGCTTTGGTAAATTAAACTTTTCGTTAATATTTATTTTCGTGATTCTTATGAACCCACGAAAATAGCAAAATTCAACTCCAACCCATGAAAACTTCTAGTATTTGATTTATTTCTTTGAAAAAAAATTGTTATATTAACATATTCTATTTGCGACTAAACTTGCGAAATTAAGTTGATTTTAGCATTACCAATAGTTAATAAAAAGCGGTCTACGCCTATCTTTTGTGCCATGTTCAGTAAAGTCTGGTTTATTAAAACAAATTACTAGTCATCTATTTTCTCATAAGGATGTCCTCTAGGAACATATGGTAGTGAGTGCAGGATGAACTGTAGCGGGAACTGTGTAAATGGTGAGACTTGTAATCATACCACAGGATATTGTGTTAATGGCTGCAGACCTGGCTGGAAACACCGGAGATGTGACACGGGTATACCAACATCAACAAAATCTCTCTCTCTCTCTCTCTCTCTCTCTCTCTCTCTCTCTCTCTCTCTCTCATTATCATAAAAGTAAAAGAATTTATCGTATTACAAAGCTGAATGGTAATTTTTCAGAAAAATTTGTAATTTTAGTAAAAACTACCATTATATGTTTCTCTTTTTTGCTTTATCTTATTATGTCATTTTAATCATTAAATGAATTGTGTCATGTTTTTGGTTGCGTAAGTCGTTTCCTAATATGATTTTCTGTTACCAATATTCTTTCATTTTAGGCTAGTAATATTGGTGTGTGTGTCCGTGTGTGTGTGTGTGTGTGTGTGTGTGTGTGTGTGTGTGTGTGTGTGCATGTGTGTGTGTGCATGTGTGTGTGTGTGAAATTTCTTAAAACTAGCGTCCGTGAAGTGTTATAAATAGAAATCTTTAAAATATAATATCGAATTTAATTCTTTAAAATATGAAAATTAAATACATGCACTTGTTTAATTTGAAAAACTTAAAAAAAAAAAAAAAAAAAAAAAAAAAAAAACAAAAAACCGTATGTATTTGTAGGGTTTGGTTTACATGTTTATTTTAATTGCCGAATGTACGTACTAATGGATAAGTGGTTAAAAAATAAATACAATGGCCGAGGTTATGTATCGTCACCAGTCACTAAATCCAGGTCAGTCTGAAATTTTGAGTTTTATAACCTTGGTCTTGTTAACTCGTTTCTTTCAGGTAGTTTCTTGGTTGTAGTGATTAAACGAATTTCTCTAATTATCTTCTTCGGTTGTGATACTGACTAAAACCTATCATTCTGACAGCAAACTGTTTTTTTATAACTTGGTACAAATTGACCATTATGCGCCTTTCGGTTAAGTAATTATTACCTTTTCACGTATTTAGGATGTAAAGATGGGACTTATGGACCAGGTTGTATTGGTGTTTGTGGACAATGTGCGTCTAGTATCTGTTCAAAGGACACAGGAGAATGTGGGCAGTGTAAACAGGGGTGGATTGGTAAACGGTGCAAATTACGAGGTAAAAAAGTTGTAATCGAATAATGGAGTTTTACGCCCCACGTCAAGATTTTTTTATCTATATGGAGAAGGTCAGATCATTGATGGTTGTGGACACCGGAGAACCAACGAACAAACAATCTTTATGACAGCAAGATATTTTCCAGTTGGGATTCGAACCTAGGCGGCGGGAAACGCTGTATTACGTTAGGTACCTCAGACCACGGGGCATCTAATGCTCTATATAAAGAAGTTTTTTTTTGTTTTTTTTTTAATAATCGATAGGTTTTAAAAATAATACAAACATAAGTTTTCTTTTGTTGTTGCTTCAAATTTAATATAAAAACAATTTAATTTTTTTTTTACTTGCAAATTAATCATTTTAAAACAACCATTTTCTCTGATATTTATACACGAATGCTTTTAATACCTGCTGGGAATGAAAGTTCAACACATAACTTTCACAAGGTTATCTACAAATTTTAAGTAATGTTGAATAATGTGCTTAAAATCCCAAATGAAAAAAAATTAATTCTGTAAATGATGGTGTTAAACGCCCTAGTCAAGATTCTGTTGATTAATGATGTTTACTGCCCTAGTCAAGATTCTATTGAATAAAGGCGTTTTACGCCTTAGTCAAGAATCTGTTGAATGTTGGCGTTTAACCCCGTAGTCAAGATTCTTTTTAATAATGACGCTGTATGCCCTAGTCAAGATTCTTTTTAATAATGGCGTTTAACGCCTTAGTCAAGATTCTGTTGAATAATGATGTTTAACGCCCTAGTCAAGATTCTGTTGAAAAATGGTTTTTAACGCCCTAGTCAAGATTCTGTTGAATAATGGGTGTTTAATGCCCTAGTCAAGACTCTGTTGAATAATGGGTGTTTAACGCCCTAGTCAAAATTATGTTGAATAAAGGCGTTTAACGCCCTAATCAAGATGCTGTTAAATAATGGGTTATTAACGCCCTAGTCAAGACTGTTGAATAATGGGTGTTTAACGTCCTAGTCAAAATTTTGTTGTATAATGGTGTTTAATGTCCTAGTCAAGATTCTGTTGAATAATGATGTTTACATGTACTTACATCAAGGTGGTTCTTGGTTAGTGGAGGGAACTATATTTTTATAACCCCTGGGCAAGCGAACCCACACTATGATCCGCAAGCACAGTCACGTGGTTTAGACCACTTGGTCACCAAGGATGCTCCACTGTTTTCAGGATATTAAAAAATACATAAGCTTTCACTTCCAATCCTTCTTGGCATCATTCATTTCAATTGAATATTTGTATTTCAGCTCCAAATTCACAAGAAGAAGAAAAAAGAAGACTCAATATTATCGTTTCTATTGTAATAGTGATCCTTATCCTGGTTGCAGTCGTCATATTGGTGATAATACTTTGTTTCTGGTATGTTACTTTTTATAAGTCGATTGTTGTTTATTTGATGATACATATATATTAAAAAATTAAAAATCGCTTTCTACAACAGTCATATCAAAAAAAGATAAATGAAAAATTGTTCAGTAAGTCCCTTTAAAGCTGTTGCCACCATAAATTTAAAGCTTTAACATTAAAAACGAAATATCGGAAGAACACTGAATTAAACCTTTAAAACGGACAAGAAACTAATGATTGGTTTTGCAATAAGCTGTCGAGTAATGGTGTTTAACGTCCCAGTCAAGAAAATTTCACACATATCGAGACGTCGCCAGCTGTAGGCGAAAGTTCAGAATTTTAACTGCGATGCGCTGATGACAGCAGGGTTCTTTATCGTGTCATACATGCCGTAACACGGGACCTCGTTTATTTTAAGTTCCCATCCGAAAAAACCATGACTTTCATTTCATAATGCCCAGTGCTTGGTCAAAGAACAGCCACTTCCCACTTTCAAGTCTTGGGTCAGACCCGGTCGGGGTTGCAATAAGCTCTTGCAGACTTCGTTGTTGGTTGATTGGTAAAATAATTGCCATGCTTTTTTACTGGACCTGTGGCTATCAAAAGGCGAAATGGTCTGTGTCCTCCAACAGTACTACAACCACATCATTATCTTCAGTGTATATCTGGAGCCGCGGTGGTCAAGTGGTTCTGGAGTTAGCCTTTAAACTCAAATTAGTCTTAAAATTGTTGGTTCGCTCCTGGTCAAAGTAAGAAAGGATTTTTTGTAGTAGGCCTTTACTTGTAAACCCGGTACCAAACTAAGAGAATACAATGTTTATCTGCGACAATGCAGGTAAGTGTACTAGCACTATAAAGGTCGCTATAAATACCCACTTTTATAGCGCAAAATTTCTAGTCACAAATAGTTAAGAAACGTAACGTAAAACCACTTTCAAACATCCAGTGGACAATTAAAGCCAGGTGCTTTATTATCAGCGAATCTTATATGTTTGTTGTTATTGTCCGATGCCAATACTACATATTTTTCTATTTATACTTCAGCAAACAGCGTAAACTCAGAGCAAAGAAAGAACCAGGCACACAATTGAATAACAAAAGACATTCATCAGTCAGCAGACAAGGCACAATACCATTATCAACAGCAAGCAGAGGTAATGCTATACAATAGTAATATATGCAAGTAAAATAAACATTCAGCTAGACAACATCAAACACACAATAACACATAAACTTCAGAAAGTTTCATCAGGGTAAATTCTGGCACATTATTGTGGCAGACAATATTAAGAAAATTCAAATCTTAAAATTGTAGTAATTACATTTTGTGACACCACAACTTGGACGGGTTAGGATAAAAGTACCATACCATTGTTTACTATTTTGTCATCATGTGTAATGCCTTTACCAAGCAGGGAAGTTTTATATTAAATGATTCACTTTCTGTTTACTCAGAAGCAATAAAGGTTTATTCTGCTTCTGTATGTTAAAAGTTGATTGAATGTTGTTTTTACATTATATGAGAAAGTGTTTTTTACTATTCGTGACGTCACGTTTGTGTGTTTGGGGGTGTTCAAGTGTTTATGTTCATTGTACTAACATACACTTTTGGTGACCTTTAGATTGCAATGTTGCAGATAAACATCCCAGACCACTCAGTTAATTGTACTGTACTAAGCCAACCTATAAGGGCCTACATAAGGAAAAACTTCTCTCACTTGTGATTGTACCCAAATTGAACCAAAAAGGAGTGAGATGCCTTATTTAAAGGCTAACACTTCAAAAACTTTGCCACTGCAATATTCATACCAAAAGAATTTGCACTTTGATACCATCTAGCATTGAGCAAAATGCAGTAGATTTTGTATTTTAAATCAAAGACAGCATTTTGTATTACAGGATTAGAGTTGGACAATGCCAAACTGGTAATAGATTTGGATAGTGATCATGATGTCATCAATCTTGATGATGACAAACATCAGTTAATATCTACAACAGGAAGTACAGAGAGGTTGATAGCAGACGATAATAATAAAGGTGAAGAAGTAGAAACTGATCTAGGAGCAAATGTTACTGATAAGGAACTGAAAGTAGAGGAAACTGATGAAAATCTAAAGAAAAGGGCCATTGGTGAGGAGTTGGGTGCTGAGGTCACTGATAAAGATTTAGAATCAAAGGTTACTGATGAGAATTTAGAAGAGAAGGTCACTGATGAGGATTTAGAATCAAAGGTTACTGATGAGAATTTAGGAGAGAAGGTCACTGATGAGGATTTAGAATCAAAGGTTACTGATGAGAATTTAGGAGAGAATGTCACTGATGAGGATTTAGAAGCAAATGTTACTGATAAGGACTTGGGAGCAAAGGTCACTGAAGAGAATCTGAAGACAGTTGTCAATCATGAGGATTTGGGAGCAAACATCACCTTTGAGGATTTGGGAGCAAAGGTCACTGGTGAAGATTTAGGAGCAAAGGTCACTAATGAGGATTTAGAAGCAAAGGTCACTGATGATGAAGATTTAGGAGCAAAGGTTACAAATAGGGATTTAGGAGCAAAGGTCACTGGTGATGATTTGGGAGCAAAGTTAACTGAAGAGAATCTGAATACAGTTTTCACTGATAAGGATTTGGGAGCAAAGGCCACTTCTGAGGATTTGAAAGCAAAGGTCAATGATGAGGATTTGGGATCAAAGGTTACTGATAAGGATTTGGGAGAGAATGTCACTGATGAGGATTTGGGATCAAAGGTTACTGATAAGGATTTGGGATCAAAGGTCACTGATTAGGATTTGTAAGTAAAGGTCACTGATGAGGATTTGGGATCAAAGGTTACTGATAAGGATTTGGGATCAAAGGTCAATGATGAGGATTTGGCAGTAAAAGTTAATAATGAGAATTTGGGTGTTAAGATTAATGAAGACAACATTCAAAATGAAGTAGCAGCAGACTCAAAGGATATAGAATTTTCAAAAGACAATCAAATATCAACAGGTCACACAGATGAAAACATGGCTGAGATAACAGAAGATAAAAAAGCGATATGATCAGTGTCTGAGAGCTCAAAATAGAAAAAATATCTGATATCGTAAAAAACTTTCCAATTAAATTCATGTAAATTTATTGCACTACATTAATATGAAAGCAGCCAAAAAGAAAATAATGGTTTTGATTTCTTGTTACCATAACCACCATTGTTACTGTCTTGATAAAGAAGCCTAAATTAGATAACATGATTTTTCTGCCCGTCACTCATTTTCAAGATTTGTAGTATTTTTGTTACATTTTTAGTTATTTGCACATATGAGCCAAGTCATGTTTATCTCTATTGATCGGTAGATTATTTTAACTGATAATAGTTTTAAAAAAATAGAAAATAAATGCTCTCTTATTTTCCAAAAATGAATGTTTTTCAGACAGCTAAGATTCTTGGATTTTTATAAGCATACATACTATGTTCATGTACTTGTTAAATCAACTTGTTTTATACATTGTATATACATTTTGTTTTGTCTAATTTTTTAAATACCTACCAACAATAAAATGTGTTTTCAAGGATTTTAGTTTTTTGGGAACAGTGGACTTAAAATATTGCATTTCACTGCCAAGATAAAGCTTTTTTTCAAGCATCCAAGCAATTATGTCCGAGATAATGGAAAAATCCAGAGTAACCTGCAGAAGTCCAAAAGCCTTCAGCAAGCAAAATGACGAAGTGTCTAGCAGTAGAGATCTGCCAATGTTGTAGAGTGACAAGTAGAGCTGTAATCTTTTAAGTGCAAGCTGCAGACCTCTCTGCCACAGAAACCCTTTTTGGCAGTAAGGATCAATACATGTAGGACAAGCCTAAAAATATTTGAAATATAAATTTGAATGATTACATATGTATTATTTTCGTAACCTAAATAAAAGACAATGAGAACATGTAGTTTTATATCTGTGTAACCTACATGTATGAACAACAATGTCTGAACTTCATTTTAAACTTGTAACTTTGGCTTTTTGATAATAAAAAGCTTCAAAATTTGGCTCTTTACTATGGTTTATATATTAAATATAGACAGTTATTTATGTTTAACAACAATTAAAATCTACAAAGAAATTGTTTGATTGTTAATACATGTATCTTTTAATTGAAATCTAAAAAAAAAATGAAGAAATTACATAAATTGCTGATGACAGGAGATGGCCAAATGGCTAAAGCCTGCTTACAGATCAGAGCCTCTCATAACATTCATAAAATCCCACTTCAGCAGATCCTAGTGTAATAGAGTTTGTCAATTGACTTGGCTTGGTTTTCTTAGAATAAACCTGCTTTCTCCACCATCCCAAATCTGACCACCTCAATAAAATTAATAAAAATCTTGACTGGAACATAAACACAATTGTTTAACTCCATTCAACTATTTAATAGTAGAAAAATTATCTTGGTTAAAATTTACGGGTCAAATTATAACAGTTTAATTTTTCTCATAATATTGTGTTTAAGGTAAATGAAGTTTAAAATTAATTTATCATTATTATTTACTCAGAAGAAAAAAAAATTTGCAACTGACAAAAAAAAAAAAAAAATTGAGACCAGTGGGACTTTTGACTTTGGATGTGCACTGGAGTTTTAACTATGAAGTTAAAATTCAGTTCATGCAATTCAATATCACATACTTTATATTTACTTATCCTGCCAGAAGTCACTATATAACTTTTTACTTGTCAACTTTTCTCAGACTGTGGGACTAACAATATTGTCAACCCTAGTGGCATCAGCCAAGGTAGCCATGAACAGCAGACAACTGAATAAGATACCACAAACATGTGGGTACTAGACATTTAGAAAAATGATGTCTTGTGGTGTGTTGGATCAAAACCATTCCACATTTTTAAAACCAGTTGTACTAAGAAATGCATTTAGAAATTTAAAATAACATTTACTATATTCAATTTTGAACCAACAGCGTGTCTAATTTAAGTTACTAGTACAAATCGTAAGTTGTTATTGTATGAAATATTTTCATTATTGAAAAATAAATATTGGACTACATTATGGATGTTCAACACTTTTGGTGTCCAGCTAAAAATCCCACACTGTTTAAATATATGTGACCAATACAAAGTGGAGAAGGGGGCAGATTTCAATAACTTCCCACCTCTGAAGATAAACAAAAAAGGCTGTGACTGCTTATTCATTCTATTGAACTAGCAATTTCAAAATTCATGAACAACAGACATGATTAAATCTTGCATTGAATGCCATCAGAAAACATTTGAAAGTACTTTTTGAGTCATATTTTTAAGAATAATTATCCAACTTTTACATAAATATATAATATAGAGTAACAAATGAACCTTCATGACATAATCTGACATGAATAAAACCTATAAAATCATGACAACTATGTTGATCACGTGACATGACTTACAGGATAAATTAACATCACATTTTAATAACTTGGAAAATTCAGAGAGAGAGAGAAAAAAGAAGAAAAAAACAACTTTTTACCAAATGTAGGTATATTTGTTTTATGAATTATATTTAACAAGTAAATTTTTACATAATTAAAAAATGATTTTTAATTCCTTCTGCTTCTATTTTTAACATTTGCTGTATTGTAAAAATGAACACCAATCTTTGTATTTCTGGACTCTCTTTCTAACTTTCTCCTCTAAAATAAAAAAAAGAAAAAAAAGAGTCATGTTTAACATTAAAACAATAAGTACTTATTCTGGATTCTGTGGGAAAAAAAGGTTTAAAAATCTCTCTTTTTTCATCAAGAAGGCTAGACCAATTGAAGCAGAATTTCTGCTGGTTAAAGAATTCATTACAAGGTGAAACTAGAATAATTCTGCGGACAGGGGTACATAACAAGCATAAACTCAAGAATTACAGCTGGTCAAGAAATCAATGACAATGTTAAACACTAGAATCTCAACTGGGCAAGGAGTTCAGTACAAAATCCAACTCCAGGGGGGGGGGGACTATCAAATAAATTTTGCAAATTACTGCTGGAAAGAACAAAACAGAAAGTGATTTCAGAACAAAACTAAAAATAATAGCAATATTTAATTTTAATTCAAGTTTTAAATTTCAGCTAATCAATGATAAAACTTGTCATGATTCCAACAACCAGTCATAGAAATATCCTTACACCTTGATTAAAATGGATTGTGGTGTCTCATAACTGTGATTCAAGACCATTAGACCATAAGTGAGAGAGGTTTCCCCTGTCATAGGCCCTTACTGGTTGACTTAAGTACCAGTATATAATAATGGACCAAGTAGTCTGTGGTGTTTATCTGTCAAAAGTCACCAGAAGTGTGCACTAAGACAATGCAGTTCAGCAATACTTACTATCTCACACATCACATAAACTTGTAATCCTCGTGATAAAAAAATATTTTCTTCTCAGAAATAACTAAAAACTGCTGATGTGAGGTAAAACAACATTCAACCAACCAAAAAAACCTCACAACAACTTAATTATGTGACAAGTACCTGTTTACTGGTTAATTTTTTGTTATTATATTTTATTGTCAGAAATAACTAAAAACTGCTGATGTGATGTAAAATAACATTCAACCAACCAAAAAAACCTCACAACAACTTAATCATGTAACAAGTACCTGTTTACTGGTTAATTTTTTGTTGTTATTATATTTTTTTGTCAGAAATAACTAAAAACTACTGATGTGATGTAAAATAACATCAAACCAACCAAAAAAACCTCACAACAACTTGATCATGTGACAAGTACCTGTTTACCGGTTAATTTTTTGTTGTTATTATATTTTTTTGTCAAAATTAACTAAAAACTTCTGATGTGATGTAAAACAACATTCAACAAACCAACAAACCTTACCACAACTTGATCATGTAACAAGTACCTGTTTACTGGTTAATTTTTTGTTGTCATTATATTTTCTTGTCAAAATTAACTAGAAACTTCTGATGTGATGTAAAACAACATTCAACAAACCAACAAACCTTACCACAACTTGATCATGTAACAAGTACCTGTTTACTGGTTAATTTTTTGTTGTCATATTTTCTTGTCAAAATTAACTAAAAACTTCTGATGTGATGTAAAACAACATTCAACCAACCAACAAACCTTACCATAACTTGATCATGTGACAAGTACCTGTTTACTGGTTAATTTTTGTTGTATTTCTCCTCCAGTATTATCACTGTCTTGTCTTTGTCTTCCTTTTCTTTTTACTTTTCTCTCAGCTTGTTTCAGTATTTCAGGTTTATCATTGCTTGTTGTGCCTGGTAATTCCACTATTGTAACATCTGGACTTGAGTTTAAGTTATACAGCTGGCTTCCATCTGTAATCCAAAAACATTTGTTATATAAATGAATACTAGTATATATACAAGTAAAGTTTCCATAAACCTAAATACACATACAAAGTTACATCTTTATTACATACTAATACATGTAATAATTAATGATAGCTCCACTTACAGCCGGTGACATCATGATATAACCGAAAATCTGCTCAAAGCATAATACCAATTAACTTGCTAAATGATTGTGATGTAGAACAACATGAATGAAACAAGGCCAAACAAAGTGCCATGTAATATTAATGAATTTGTCTGACATGTATATATAGTCTTTAGATTGTAAAATTGTTACATTCAAATAATTTTATTATATTCAACTCAGGTGTTATAGATAAATTAATGGAGTACATGTGTACTCAACAACGTCATACCCTCTATGTCATTGCTTTTTTTTAGTATATTTGATATAACCTTGATATATACAATATAGTCATACACCTCATTCAAGGATTGGATTGGATTACTGGAGTTTCATGCCCAAGTCAAGATGTTTTTTCTTTTATTAAGACGGGTCAGTTATTGGGTGGTGGAGAAAACCAGAGTGCCCAGAGAAAACTGACAAGCTTCCTCACACTAGGACCTGCCCGGTTGGGATTCTAAGCATGTGCTTAAAACACTTGACCTATGACCTAACAAGAGAGGTGGCTTAATTGTAACAATTATTTAGTAAAGTACATTTAAATGGCCTCCAATTAGGAATAACATTTCTTGAAATGCCTCGCGAAAGAAGTGGACTACTTATTGAAACTACTTATTGGAGACATTCCCTAAAACCCTTTACGATTTTTCTAGAGTAATACAGTTTTTATTAGGAACATCAAATTAAGTGATTTCATATAAAATATAAGCGCCTATAATAGGTGTAGTTCTAGAAGAGATAACAGATGAATCTCGATTACAAGCAAAAAAAATTTTAACAAAAGCAATTTTAACAAAGACACTATAGAATTAAATGAACTGTATAATTCAATGAACCCTGACCAAAATGAAACTATGTACTAGTATATAACTACCTGAAGCTTGACCAATAACCCTCGGTTTTTTACTTGGACTACTGTCCTTAACTACAAATTGACCGCTTGTACTAGTTTTGTATTCAACAGTTCTCTTTCTTTTATTACTAGGGCTAATAGAAGAATTGTCCACACTTTTTTCTTCTGTTTCAGCTGCAGACATTTTCTTTTTCTTCTTATGTTTTTTAGTATTTAAAGTAACAACTGTCTTATCACTTTCATGTAAATTTTCATTTTCTGAAATGTTCACTTGATTGTCATCTGAAACCTCTACATTTTTCTCAAGATCAGAATCTTTTGGTAATAAGTCCTTTTCAAAATCTTTATTTTCCTCATTTTCTTCTGTTTCTGATTCTGAATCTTCTTCAAATTCAGAGTCATCCTGATCCCCGTCAAAGGGAGATAATTCTTTCACATCTTCATTTAAGAACTCTGGTTCTACAGATATTTTGGCTAAGTTTTGATGAACTTTAGGCTGTTCCTCTTTACTCTTATGGTCTTTTGTAGTTTTTACTGTAGATTTTCCTTTTTCTTTACTTTGATTTTCTTCAATGCTGTCACTCTGAAATGAATAAGATAATTAGAAACCATATTAACTGGACAAGTATGAATGTTTTATTGTCCTTTCACAGATAAAGTCATTTTCAGTCAAAGTTGTCCAAATTCTTCAGAAAGTAGATTGATAAGTAAATACAGTAGAACTTTGATGGCTTGAAGTCCAAGGGATTTCGACCCAATATTCAAGCCATCAGGGGGTTCAAGCGGTCGAACATTGAGATATGATCAGAGGTTCAGCTTCCCATGTTTATCGATGATCAAAGAATCTTTAAATTTGTTATATATGTAAATAAACTAAAAGGTCAAACAATGAAATGTCCGAACTAAAATTCCATAATTTATTACGAAATATTGTTTTTAAAAAATCCAAGAGAATGAAATGTCCCAATTAAACGAATACCAAATTCATTTCAACTTAAATGATGGCCTGCAATCTGCCTTGTGATGTTATATGGCTACTGGGCTAGAATATGGCACTTTTTTAAAATTTTATTCAAATTGCACATATAAGGCTAAACAAGGCGATGTTATTACCAGTAATTTTAATCACTGGAAATATCGAAAATACACATTACTATACATACTCCAAGGACATGTAAATACAGAATCCTGATTTACAATTATCACACATCAGCGACTGAATGTTTAAAAGTACTGATCAAACACTCGCGCGTGTTGTAATCAGATTAAAAGATTAAATAACGAAGTATATGGACACTCTCTCATTAGGTTAATTAATAATTAACTAGTTTATTAATTTTAGGTAACTATCTAGACAAATTGTTTCGTTCCACTCTATTACTTTTGACGAAATCTGTAATATGGCTTCAGCTTGTGTTTTGTTTACAATAACGCAGACCCCATGTCCTTTTGACAGAAATTGTATTCAAGCGAAAGAAGTTGAATTTTCACTAATTTTATACTTTTGAAAAATATTTATTGTTCGAGCGAGCGGGGGTATTCGAGTTAACGAAGTTTGAGCCATCGAGGTTTATTTACATAGGATATAATAGGAAATTGGTCAGGACCAACAGATGACTTCGAGTTATCTGGGGTATTCGAGGTAACGACGTTCGAGCGATCAAAGTTTTACTGTATAAGATTTTAAAAAGAAATTGAAGTTTGCTGAATTTTGATGAATTTTAATTCTACCTATCATACAGTCACTACATAGAAACAAACGTTAATATTAAACATGATTTCTCTTTTTTCATCATTCAAAAATGTAAAATATTTATTATTATATAAGAAATCTTATTATTTATTATTTACTTCACAACCAGATGGTTTCACAAAATATGGAATTTTTCCTCTTTGCCAATCATTTAACACCATCTTTGCAACAGTACTGAAATCTGGATCACCGCCCTAAAATAAATAATAAATTCAACACATCAAACAAATTCAAATAAACATGGCTTTAAGAGTATTACTTGCAACAATCCAAGTATACCAGTAATCACTGACCTTCAATGAAATTTTTTTTGACAGAAAAGGAGTTTATATTTCATATAAGCATTCTTTTTATTCAGAAAATCAGCAGGTATTGGTGAAGATGTTATAAACTTATACCTTAGCAACAGACTTGTGGCATTGGTAGAGCATAAAGAGGCCCTTAATCATCATGTCCCTCCATCTACTCTTGGTGGCAGAGTGATCTAACACATGTGATTATGGATCACAGCACCTCTCAACACCTAGAATCAAAATCCTACTCAAGCAGATCCTAGTGCGAGAAAGTTTGTTTGCCCTGGGTACTCTGAATTCCTCCAAAATTCAAGAATTGACCCCCTGGATATACAAGTAAGTAATAGAATCTTGACTTGGCCATAAACACCATTAATTCGTTCTAATCTATTGCTCTGTCTACTGCAACAATGTTTTTACATTTTTGGTGCCTGTATTTACTCATTTTTAAACTAAGGTCCAAGGTCTCAAAAGTGAGAGAACAATGACTGAGGCATAATACTACATTATTCCACTCTTTTTTCTAACATTTTCAGCACTTTTTCTACCTGTTCTACCATTAAAATGCTTATTTTTAATAATGAAGGGCATCAAGTATAAAAATATAAGTAATACAGTTATGTTTAATTCTAAAACTTGATAAAAAGAAAAAAGAAAGAAAGAAAAAGAAATTGCTGATTTTTACCTTCAGTAATTTACCAGTTCTTTTAGCAAGCTTCTCTAAGAAGTCTTCTGGTGTATTCCATTCTGTTATTTTGTATGTCCGTTCTACATATTCCTTCCTCACTCTCTCCAGTAACGGAGCAATGTAAGTCTCTGGTGATTTGACATTTTCTACCCGTACCTTTGATACAAATTAAATCAAAATAAAATAAAATAAATTTTAAAAAAAAGTTTAATATGACCAATCAAATGGTTTCCTTTGAAAATTTAGGAATATTTATTCCAAAGTTTTCATTATTACATTTTGTTGCTATCTACAAGACCTGAGATATTAATTGTGACAATGAAGACATTACACATAAGTACAAGATTGATTAAATGAAATTTGTGTATGCAGTTCAGGACAAATACATTTTAGCAGGTATAATCTAAGTTATCAGGGCAACAGCCTTTCAAAGTATAGCAATTTCACTTACAAAGTATCATTTCAAATCAAGACCAGACAAAATTGAAGAAGATATTGACAATACTTACTATACCCTTGAGTACAAATTCAGTAGGAGTTAGAGCCGTAGGATAAACAACACCTGGACAATCTACAAGGTATATCCTCTTCATCAGTGTCACATACTGCCATACCTAGACAATTTTTAAAAGATAATTAACCAATGAACTGTCTAAAAATGATGTTATTAGTGCATAATGCATGGAGAAGTGGATCAGAACCAAGTTGTTTTATGCAACCAGTTTAGATCATTTCAAAGTAACCCCAGTGAAAACCAAGACTTTTGACAAGAAAGCTTGACAAACTTTCTCCTTTTTGAATAAGCCAATAAAAGAATTTAAATTTACAAAATAATAATAAGAGGTGATGTGATCCGTAAACAAAGTAGTGTATGTGGACTGCTACATTAGGGTACATTACTAATCCCTGTCATACAACTACAGTCTAACCTGAGTTAACGGTCACCTGTCCATAACGGTTACCTCCGTATAGCGGCCAGTTTTCGTCGGTCCCGTGTCATTTTATTACATAAAACACCTTTCCATAGCGGTCACCTGTCTAATGTGGTTAGCAGCCACTATCTTCTGTCCCGTTTAAACTCAATTTCTGTCTATAACGGCCAGTAATGTAAAACCGGAAGTCGAGTTATTTCCCTTGGAAACGTGTTATTTCACTTCCTGGTCATAAAAATTGTTTACATGCGATAAATATCTAAGCCAAGGCATGGCTTCTCGGTGACAGGTTTAATCCGTTGATTAATTTAATCAAAACAATGGTGGACGGCTTGTCAACGGTACCGAAAAAGGAGTATAAGTCAAATTCTCCACATTAAACATTACCGCTAGTTAATTGCTGGTAATTATCCATGACACGTGGGAGTCACATTGGAGTAGTAAAGTCTTTTAAAATAAGACTAACGATGGTAGATTTTATTACTTTCATCATGTCAGCACCGAAGAGAAAAGCATTAACTTTGAAAAACAGGGTAGAGGTCATTAGATAAGAAAATAAACGTGTTAATAATATCCGAAATTCGGCAATTTATGAGTCGATGAAATGGAAGTTTTTATTTTAATTTGGCAGTGATATACTGAAATATATAGAATAAAATCTCTCTCTCTCTCTCTCTCTCTCTCATTTTTCTTTTTTTTTTTTCCACTTATAAATAAATTCATTTAAAATATTTTTTTAAATGCAATTTATTTTCTACCTCTAAAATTTTCAAATTTTTTAAAAACACACACACATACACTTGTTTTTAAATCAGTCAATCTGTCATGCAAGGGGAGATAATTTGCCAAAATGTTGCAAACCTGTCCATAGTGGTCACCTGTCTATAGTGCCACTTTGGCCTGGTCCGGCAGCTGACCACTATAGACAGGATTGACTGTAGATACATGTAACCTAATCTTTACTTCAAACTACACAATGACAGACTACCTTTAAATGCCTTTAAATTACTATAAATACCTACCTTTGTTTCACCAGCTATAGGAGCTACTTTACAGACTTTCTTTGCTCTCAGTGTATTAATTATAGAACTTTTACCAACATTTGGGTAACCAATAAATCCAACACTAATCTGCTTCTTATCTGTGTGTAACTGAAATAAAAAAAAACCACATATATATTATCATGATCTAAGGTTTTTGGTAGTTTTTTTTTTAAACACTACAAATTTAAATCAAATGTAAAAGCCACATTCAAACACATTTATTTTCAACTAATTCTATCTTATATGTACTTTCTATTATTTTGAAAAAAAATCTAAACAGCTACATGTATCTCAAAATTAAAGGGCAAAAATCTTTATATGTATATGTAATAATATTAATCTCCAACTATACTTTTTCTTGCTTTCAGCTAATCATATATAACAAGAGTCACAGAAACTCCGTGAAAACCAGGTTTTCGTATTTCGGAGAAGGGGGTTTCAGAGAGAAATGGTACCTTGTTAACAATAATTATGGGTGATCATGTGTCTCGCAGGGACCTGGTTGATAGTAAAGGGATACCCATAATGGTTTAAGATTTAATATATCACATATATACATATATATATATATATATATATATATATATAGGTAAGACTTCCTTTTGTACCCCCCCACCCATTGAATTCAGTGTAAAATTTTAGAAAAATTATTTTTTATAGAAATGTTCAAAATGGCATGAATTTATTATTTTTATATGATTTTAGTTGAAACTAATATTTTAGTGGAGGGTATAAAAGGAAGTCTTTCCTATATATATATTCCTATAAATATATATGTATATATATACATGTGAAGTTTGTTATTTATTTTATATATATATATAGAGAGAGTTTGTAAAGAAGTACACAGTATCATATATAATAAATAACAAACTTCGACCTGGATAAACATTTAAAAAATCTTTTACATTTTTTCTAGCGCTTTCATCCCTTAAGGATGTAAGGATGTAAAAGATGTTTATCCAGGTCGAAGTTTGTTATTTATTATATATGATACTGTGTACTTCTTTACAAACTCTTTGGAATATATATATATATATATATATATATATATATAAATATATATATATATATATATATATATATATATAAGCATTATACATCAGAACATGTTAAAAGATTGCAATTATGACAAATTATTTAGAAATCTGAATGTTGTGTTTTCAATTCAATATAATTTCATTTAAGAAAAGATCCATAGTGGCATCTGCACCTAAATATATTTAGAAATATCCAATTTAATGCAAAAATAGTCAACATCAAAATATTTTGCCACCATAATAATTTTACAAAACTAAAATTCAATAAATAGTGAATTCTACGTCTTAATATCATCAAAAATACCAAATTTCATGCCAAAAATTGTAAATTTCATGCAACAATAGCCATTTTAGTGCAGAAATCACAAAGGTCAAAATGTAGGTCATCACCTTGACCTTTGATTTTGGCTTTATTTTCATCAGCATTGCTAGAAAATATGAAAACTGAAAACCTCATCTCATTATCTTTACATATAGCCAAGATATATCTAGAGGTTGCTTATTTTGTGAAATGACCAAGCAACTGCGACCTTGACCTTTGATGTATTAATCCCAAAAGCAATCCCAACCAAGATCTTATCACAATACATGTATGTGCCAAGTTTCTTTCAAATGTCATTTACTTTTCAAGTTATCATCTGGAAACCATTTTTTGCTGCCCGCCCGCCCGCCGACATTCGGTAATCTAATAACCTGCTTTCTACAAAAACCTGGTTAAAAAACAAACAAACAAACAAAACTTATACACATAAAAATTATTTCCTTTTATTTGTATATTGCAAGGCTGGGAATCTAGTGAAAGTCTAGTGAATTAGAATAGACTTACATGACATTAATAAATATTTAACAAATGACGAATCTACCAAAAACATCCCCTGATGCATATTATCCCCTGATGCATATTATCTGTATTTTTCTTCTTCTCTTGCATTGTGGGAAGACAAATTCATAACAAAGCTACTTTAAGTACATAATCAGAGTCTGAATAACAGACCGGTTTATATTTGACTAATTATTGTGTTTACCTTTCCAAACTGTCTCAAGAGATTAATCAGAGCACCTTTACCAAATGGATTGGTGATGCTGGCATGGAAGGCCATTGTTGGATACTCCTCTGACAATATGGCTACCCATTTTTGCTACAATCAACACAATGTCTTTACTTATTTTTATAATGAATAATTAGAAAGTATCAGTATAACACAAGAGGATAAAGATTTTGTTGTATTTAAATTCTGGTATTTTGTTTGAATGAAGAGTTATTACTTTCTAAGATTTAGATCTTGTCTTAAAATCAAACACAGATAACCCTGACCTTATTCTTTATGTCTATTTTAACTTTATCTTTTTTTTTTTATTAAACATTCAAAACTCAACAAAGATAGAAACTACATGTTATAAAAATGTTCAAATGTTTAAACTTAAAAAAAAGTCTCTACTAAAAAATACCATTTTGATGATAACAACAACATTTAACAAAAAGCAAAAATTTTACAATAACAACTACGACAGTGACAAGAAAGATATCTGTAGAGATTTTTGAGAAAAACAAAAATATTCATGTGTAAGTAAGGAGTTGAGCTGAGCTGAGGGCATTATACAAGAGGATTCTTTATTGTGCCATGCTTATTGTGACAAGCGACCTTGCTTATTTTAAGAAAGAACCATGACTTTCATTTAGTTATGCCAAGTGCTTGGTGAAAGAACAGTCACTACCCACTTTCAAGTTTTGGGTCAGACCCGGTCTGGTTTTGAACCCATGACCTCCCACATTTACGAAGCAAGCACTCTACCGAGCTACCACAGTGGTGTACATGTGTAAGTAAGGAGACAATTAAGTGAATTTATTTCTGGTACTTACTGTGACCCATACAGGTACAAGATCTACTTTATTAAGAACAAATATTAAATGTTTGTGAGGTTTTTCTTTCTTCAGATAGCGTTCTACTTGATAACATCGAGTACCAAGTGGATCTCTGGCATCTAAAATCTGTACCAACACATCTGATGAATCAATTACCTAAAATAAATATGAGAATTTTTAAGCATTTCTTTAAGATATCAACATCACCTCCACCGTTATTTTCAAGTTTAAAATTATGGAAAAACCTCTTTATAACTCCTGACATCTTTGCCACCTAACTTTTAATGCCACAGTATTTCTAAGTACCACAACCTATATACTTATGTTTTTTCTTATAACACTGCCTTCATTGCAGCATATTCCTTTTATAATACCAACACTTGACAAAGCAAATTGCAACAATGAATTGCTGTTTTACAGCAGTTTTCTTTTCAATTCAATAGCTTTTAAATAAGTTTTTAAGTTAATAAAATATTTCAATAATCCTTTGAAACTAATTATCATTCTACATTTTTTCCTTCAAAATTACATGTACTTGTGTTGCATTGAAACACATGTACAAAACTTAATAGCATAAAATATATACAACATTATTCCAAGGATTCCATACAAACATGATAGAATATTTTTTTAAATTACTACATTTTTTGTTTTGTATATAGAAATAGTATGGTAAGTCAGTCACTTTGCATAATTTTCTAAATCACAAAACTTAAATTTCAGGAAGTCACATTCATTAAAACTTTCCAATATGTTGCATAATCATTTAAATAAGCAAAAAAAAAAAAAAAATTATATATTTATCTTCAATAATGCCATCTATTTTCATGATTTTTTCAAGAATGAATACCGTAATTGCAGTTTATTTTTACCAGCAAAAATCACTGTTGTTAATTCTCTGTAAAAATTATTTCAGGTCATAATCTTACTTTATACAATTCATTCCAGACACGTTTTGATTGCCCTGCTTTAAATATCATTTCTTGTTGTTCTTCTTTAAATTCTGGTTCTTCTGTTACTAAGTCCCTGTCTTTGTCAGCATTATATTTTTCTGAGGAAGCTTGTACTTGTTCCAACAATGACTGTCAATGATAACAATAACACATCTTAAATCAGTACACATATTTTATTTCACAGAATCAGTAAATTGTCATTAGGAATATTACACATTTTATTTACATTAGGAATATTGCACATTTTATTTCACCGAATCAGTACATTGTCATATGAATATTTCAAATTATATTTCACAGAATCAGTAACACTTGTACACTGCCATTGTAAATATTTCATATTTTATTTCACAGAATCAGTACATTGACATTAGGAACATTTCACAAATAAATATTTCACAGAATCAGTGCAATGTCAAAATGAACATTTAAAATTTTAATTAAAAGAAGAATGTTTCAATATTTAAAAGGGAAATTATATGCTGTAGTTTAATATGATAATTGACAGGACATTTCTTATTTTCAGTAGCATTTTGATTTGTCCATGACAATGAAAACACGCCTTTGTATATGTAGTTAATCAGAATCAAATCAAAGAAAAGAGACACCTAACTTTTGAGATAGGTTTTTACCTGGATATCTCCCATTTTTAGGGACTTTTTTACCTGGATATCTCCCATTTTTAGGGACTTTTTTTTTACCTGGACATCTCCAACTTTTAGGGACAGGTTTTTTACCTGGATGTCTCCAACTTTTAGGGATGGTTTTTACCTGGATATCTCCAACTTGTAGGGAAGGTTTTTTACCTGGATATCTTCAACTTGTAAGGTAGGTTTCTTACCTGGATATCTTCAACTATCAAGTCAGGTTTCTTACTTGGAAATCTCTTACTTTTAATTAGATTTTTTACCTTGACATCTCAATCTTTTAAGGTAAGTTTTTTACCTGGATTTCTCCATTTTTAAGGTAAGTTTCTTACCTGGATATCACCCACTTTTAAGGTAAGTTTCTTACCTGGATATCTCCCACTTTTAAGGTAGGTTTTTTTCTGTGCGCTTTCTTGCCAAATGTAGATTCAAAAGTTTCTGTATCTAATAGATGAACTCTGGCATGCTAAAACATTTATGTATATATCATTCTAAGAATTAATTATTCATGTTACAATGTCTCACAAAAATAATAAAACTCAAATTTACATCATATTTTCTATTAACCCTTGATGAAATCACAAATTTGACACTGTATTTATCCATGTGTTAATTGTTTACAAGGAAATCAAAAACTATGCTGATAACATAATGAGTTTACAAGTTTGCTCCATTATGAGTTTTTCTCCATGTACAGAGTAATTACGTTGCTGGCAAAAAATAAATTGATTAGGTTGGGTACAGAATTGGAATTAACACCTCAGACATTAACTACCGTTTCACTAACATTGCTCAATATATAGGTAAAGGAAAATTGACTGGAAATAACACCAACCTGACAAGAGCATACTTACGAACCACAGAGCCTCTCACTGCCTAGCTAGGTTTGAATCCCACTCAGGCAGCTCCTAATATGAGAAAGTTTGTTACTTCCCTTGTGAAAGGTTGGGGATTTTTTCTCTGGAAACTCCAGTTGCCTCAATCCTAGAACTGATCTCCTTGATATAAGTAAAATAATCTTGACTGGTCCGATTACTTCACTTTACAAAGTCAGGTAGCAGTGAGACTTTTCCTGAAGGGTTCAATCAGGTAACTGAATTCTTCAGTAAGGCTTAGTCAGGCATGAGTCAGAATTCTTCTATAATAAAATACCTTGGCTCTTTCATTGAGTAAAGTCACTGGCAATTTTGTTTGCTGCATTACAACTTTATATGGGTCATTTTTAACCTTTGACATTTCTTCCTGGAATGTCTGCAATGCATTCTGGGTAATAACTCTGGTATTTCCTATGAAAAAAGAAAATGAAATTATCTTAAAGGAAATATGAAGTAATACAGTGTATAGTTTTTTAAGGAATGGAATGGAAAACGTCAAAACTATGGCAGGGATAGCTCTGGCTCCAAATATTTCATTGTCAGCAATATTGAAAAAAGCCAGTTTGTATATATTCTGATGCCAAAATCCTCTTGTTTGTGTTTAACATTTCTCAGAAGCCATGTTTTGTCACAAACATGTTTAAATAATGCCATTTACAACATTGGTTATGCCCAGAGCAGGCCTTCACAAACACTGATTTTTGGCAAAAAACGCAAATTCAAACTTCAAAAAGCCGATTAAAAAATACCCAAATCGGCTTTTTTCCCCCTATTTGTTCTCAAAAAAAAAAAAAAAAAAAAAAAAAAAAAAACACTACAAAATTGTTTACATCTGCCGGTTAAGGTATATAAATAAGAAAAACAGCTGAAAATATTTTATAAGCTTTTGTATGGAAGATTAAACTTTTGACATTTTAAGATGTCTCCTCTATTATTCTTATTATTTTAAAATTTGATGTTAAACTTTGGATGCTATTTTATTACATGTATTATTCTTCTTTGTCTTCAAATGTTTTAATCATTATTCAATGTAAATTCAACAGATAAAATCATTTTAGTTGTATTATTTCAACAATACATTGGTAATTTTCTTACCAAACCATCGTCTGTTTGGTTCAACCCTGGCCACACTTCCGGGTGTTAGTTTGGACTGAAATGGGGCTGCTTTTATAATCTTTCCCACTTTATTTCTGTAAATTAATATAAAATTACATATAAGATAACTATGTGTAACTGGTACTGACATACATTTATCTATTTTTTGATAACAAAGAATGCGCTGACAGATACAGATTCTATAATGTACTTAATGCCAGGCTTTTATTTTAAAAAACTAGTGCTAGGATTCCAAAAAATAGAGAATTGACATTTTTGAAAAGTTTTGAAAATTTTGTGCAACAAAGCATAAAAATACTTTATACATTGTACTATATATCTTTTACAAATATTGCAATGTTATGTTTCACTGTGAAATGTGTGTAACCATGAATTATGGACCAATACATTTATTTGGAATAATATTTAGATAATACTATGTACAAAATGCACTAACCCTGGTACCAGGTATTTGCTTAGAGAAATTATAACACAAAGTATTTATGGGGCCTTCTATCAAAACAAAAACACAAATGTCATATTATATTCATCAAGAAATCTTTGACAATGAGACTATTCTGTATTGTTAAATTTTAATCAAACCATCTGCACAATATACTTTTTATATAAATTTACTTTCCATTTAAAAAGTTGCTGTAGTGCAAAAAGTTTTTACCCCATATAATATTAATATTTCTGAGTCATACTTAAAACACACTTTTCTGATCTACACACATGTATTTTGTTTTTATGTGCTAGTATTATATTACCTTTTTGGTTTAAAATTTTTGTACATCTGAAGTCTCTTTATTGTTGACTTGTCTCTCATGTTACTTCCTCCCGATCCTTTTGCTCTGTCTAAAAATAATATGTTATTATTTTTTTTATGTTGAATAGGATATACATAAGTAAATACACTTAAAATTACAGATTTTTTACTGTGAAAAATAGAGGATAATTGTGTACATTGATAATGACACACAACAGATTACCTGTTACTTATTTATAGTAGAAAAGGTAGAGGGTCTACATCAGAGGCAGCATTACAGAAAATGGCAAAGAACAGAGAGAAAAAGCTGTTTTACAAGCCATTGTAAAAGTGACAGCTAAACTTAACTGTTGATTTTAGTCTGTACATGGTACTTCAGTGTTATCTAAGGATGTAGATTGGGTGTGGTACAAGGCTGGTTGGTTGAATGTTGTTTTATGTCATAAGGGGCCTCGGTAGCCGAGTGGTCTAAAGCGCACGCTTACGGATCACAGTGCCTCTCAACGCCTGGGTTCGAGTTCCACTCGGGACAGATCCTAATGTGAGAAAGTTTGCCAGTTCGCTTGCCGAAGGTCGGTGGTTTTCTCCGGGCACTCAGGTTTCCTCCACCATCCCAGAACTGACCGCCTCGAAATAAGTGAAAGATTCTTGACTGGGGCGTAAAACACAATCACACCACTCCACTCTGTCATACAAGCAATTGTTTTTAGTGATTTGTGATGAAACAATTTTTATTAAGCTTGAGGATTAATCTGAACAAAAATTCAATTGGTGCAAGGGTGTGCAAGTGTTTCTTATATGCATTTTAGTAGTGTGCCTGTATGTGCTTTAGAGTGCTGCTGCACTCACTCAAAATTTTACAAATAAAAATGTCAGACTACTCAGTCCATTACACAGGTACTGAGCCATCCAGGTCTAAGGAAAAACTTTTCACTTGCACTCAAACAGCCGAATTCTAGTCACTTCGACACCGAGTCATTTCGGCACTTAACAAGATATTTCTGCACCAGGTTATTTCAGCATTGAGTCAATTCG
Organism: Tegillarca granosa; assembly: GCA_029721355.1. Lineage (NCBI taxonomy): Eukaryota > Metazoa > Mollusca > Bivalvia > Arcoida > Arcidae > Tegillarca > Tegillarca granosa. The sequence goes on along the minus strand of CM056598.1, from coordinate 34,201,234 downwards.
GCACCAGCAATAGGTCATTTCGGCACCTAGTCAGAAAAATTAGCTAAGACCACAGGAGCTCGTAATTAACAAAATAAATAAATAACAATAAAAAAAATTAAAAATAAAAAAACTACCATCCAACATCTCTATTCCTAGCACAAAAAGAGACAAGAAGGGACATTCAATCGTACTCTCTACAATTTGTCTCAAACTTAATTTGCCATTTATTACCATCTCAACCTCATTTTCTCAAAAATAAACTTATTTTTCTTCGGTTTCATGACCAAACTATTTCCAAGCAACTGATTTTTTTTTTTAAATGTCATAATTTAAATTATGCTGGAAAAAGAACTGTAAAAAGATTTCACTGTTCATAGTCCGACATGCTGGGAATATAATGCCAGTACTTTGGAGACCAGGGGTCACGCTGACTTCAATTTTTTTTTCTCCAAAATTTTTGCCAGAATTTTTTTTTTTTTTCACCAAATACAATTTGTATGGGCCAAAGGTATTTTCTGGTCTAATTGTAATTTCTGGCGAAAATTTAATACAAATAAATTGGCTTATAAAATGCATGTCTGATGACATAAAGAACAACAACAGTTTTCTTGTTTTATTTCTTTTATTCATAAAATAAATCACTAATAAGTAATAAGTAAACTGTAAACAAAACCATCAAAGCACAAATTTAATTTTTACTACTTTCAAAGATCTACCGCCGATAATTGATAATCTCAATACAATTTAGCAATTACCCGTGATTATCCGTAAACGCGGCTTGGTAATCACTCACTTACATCGGTAATTAATCTCGTTAAATGATAAATCCACCTGTAATTAACACCTTCAAACGTGGAATTTTGTTCAATCAACATCATCTACATGGCTTCGGTGACCCAATTTAACACTCATTCGGAACTCTCTAGATCTATGCTTTGATGAAACACGTAGACAGAGACGGAAACCTGTTGCTTTAACGACTCTCTGCTTATGTCCGTTAAGCGTAGTGAACCTGTTAATGTAAACATTTTTTTCGCCATGACTTTCGCCGATGTTTATTTTTTATCGCCAAATTTTTTTTCTCATTTTGCGAAAAAAGCGAACGGCAGCGTGAACCCTGGGAGACCATATTTAGCTTACAGTATTCTACTATTTAACGTCTGTTTCTATGTTCTACAAGCCCTGATCCACACACTTCACAAGAATTTTTTATCACACTTCCTGACAGGTTGCACCAACATAATCAGGTCTTTTCAGACCCATATCACATGCTTGCTACCACCTTTGCTACCCAACTTCAAAGGAAGTTAATATATGATGATTAAACATGGTCCTGATCTGTGTCATATGTTACTAAAATTTACATCTTGTAATTAAAATTACTTGATTTATTTATTAATATAAATTTTGAAAAAGATAAACATGAAAACATAAAATATATTTAAAATTACTTGATTTATTTATTAATATAAAGTTTGAAAAAGATAAACATGAAAACTTAAAATAATTTTTTTGAAACAATAAATATTTTTTCTTATGTCGAATTTAATCGTATTCAGTGCCGAATTGACTTCAAATCGCTGCCGAAATGACCTGGTGCCAAAATGACTTTTTACAGTGGTGCCAAAATGACTTGATACCATACAGCCACAATCCAATTAAACACTTTGCAACTAAGCATCTTTATGCAAGTCACTTCTAGCATCATCTGCAATAATAAAGGCTTAGGTTCTAGGTTTGAAGTACACTTAAAAAGACAGTGCTAATAATCAGCGAAATTAATTTAATGCAGTTTTAATGTGGATGGGAGATGAATGTAACACATTTTAGCCTATAGGGTATGATCATAATATAGGGGCTTGTAGCAATATATAAAAATGCTCATATCACTATAAAACGACACAAAAAATGACCGTTGTTAACTGGTGAATGTATGAGTAAAAGAATCTTGAATTTTGCGTGTTAAACAACAATACTAGTTTGATCAACAGGGGCTTGAAACAATTTTAAAACACAAACTCGCCTGGATTCAAACTGTGGTTTGATTTGTTAACTCTGTCTTTCATTTTCGTCTTTTTTCCTCTTTCTGTTTTTGTCATTTTGGCTGTTTAAGACGGTGTCGATTCGACAAATAATAAAACTCTTGGTGTTTTTGTGGCAAGATGGTCACGTTGTCTTTAAACCGGAAGTCACATACACATGCTGATAGTTTTTTTAACCCGAGTAAAATGATTGATTTCAGGGGCAATAACCAATCGTACGGCGCTTAATTTGAACCTCAAGATGTTGCCAAAATTATCAAGAAACAAAGTCAAAATCTCCGTTAGAAAAGGCTTACATAGATCTAAACTGAAGATGTCTAAAATAGATGTTTTGGTACATATGATTTTTCTATATAGACGCAGACGCACAATGTTCAAAATCCTTTACAATAGAAACAGCCATCAACAATACCCTGTAGGTTGGTGCCAAACCCAAATCTTGGTAGGCTAATATTGGGCCATGTACCTGTGTACCAAATCGGGTAGTCTAGATGTAAATTATAAATATTCAAAACATTTTGCCTAGTAAATTTGTATCAAGACAAAAAGCGAAATATAAATCATTGTTTTGATTAATGTTGGTTTAATTTGCATAATATGTGACATGCCTGTTTTTGATTATATTTTTTATTTCTAGATTAGCATTTTTGAGGTATTGTTGTTTTTTAATTGTTTTCCATCTTGCCTGTGCAATTCAGGTAACAATAGCTATCTCATTTTGACAGAAATGGGTGTGGGTGTGTAGCTGGGCTGAGCTTATCATGGTTTTTCAGTTAGGTTTATATATTTTTGTTATAATTTTTATATAAATAAACAATAAAATGGTAAAATTTTGCTTGCTTCTTTTCAATAACATATCATTCAATAGCTTTGCCAAATTTCTATGAGTTTTTGTTTTTGAAAAACTTACCTTTTGTATCTTCAAAATTTCCCGGTTTTGACACTTCCAAAGGTCATTTGCTGAAGAGACAGGAAACGTGACTGCACAAAGAAAGACAACTCTGGGAAGATAAATACTGGTTTATTAGGAAAACACTTAGTAACACCACGAAAACTCGCATGAAGTGGGATAAATTTCGGCGCGAAAATGTCAGACTCTAGATCGCGTCCGACTTACGATCACTTTACCCTATACCATTGATGTATTAGAGTGATTTACTGTCAGACTTTCTGGTCCAGATCTTTTGGCCCTGTGCCAAGTTGTGGCAGAGTGCTCACTTAACACCCTGGAGGACCAGGTTTGGTCATCAGTCAGGGCAATCTGTGAGAAAGTGGGTTTTTTCAGTGTGTTCTCCCTCCTGTTACATTGACATGGTAGTGCAAGTGAGGTTGTTTGAGATTTCCAAACTGGAAAATCTAAAGACAACAGGAGAAATGTAGATCTGGGCTGAGCTATTAATTATGTTATGATTTACTGCCAGACTCTCTGGTTCATATCTTTTTACCTTGTGGTGGAATGCTTCCTTACCACTGGGAAGAGTTCATCCTTCCCGTTACAAATTTGTCTGCTTTGCACTGATGCACAATCAAGTAAATTTTTATTATTTTTGATTGTGATAAAACTGTGTTGGGCAATTGTACAATTTGAGTCATACTTTTTCGTAGCTAATCAGCACTTTTGATGCTAGCTCATCAAGACAGCATTTTCAGAGGTTTCTGGCCCACCAGAAATAAGAATTTGAACTGTAATAATGAAGTTGGAAAAGCAATTGAAGAACAAGGTTTTACCATAGATTTGGCTTATCTATTAAAAAAAACCGACCAAGCATGATAAAAAAAATTATTTCTGGAAATTTTAAGATACATGTATTTTGTAAAATCTTGCACAGGATTAAAAAAGGGAGGCAGGTTTTCTACTTGAAGTATTAAGAATATTTATTTGTTGATGGCTAAGGCTTACATTCTATGACTTGATCCAGTTTTAACAGCTATGTAGGTAATCTGATTGACATGATACATGTGAGCACTGACTAGAATAAGAAATTTTCAGGGCTAGCATTGCTAATCATTAATTTGGTAAATTACAAAGTTGATCATTTCTGCATTTAAAAGAAATTGCTTTTGACCAATTTATTTAGTCCAAAAATTTTATTCAATTTATTATGAGGCAGACAAAATTTATTTATGTTCTTTCTTAACTTCAATATACTTGAATTTCAATACCAATACTCATTAAAATCCATGGAAATTTTACTTGCTGTGCAGCCCACAACCATCTAGTAACTAGACCTAACTAACTAGATTAGAAGTAATCACCGTATAAGAATTTCATTCATAGTTGGTTTCAGACAAAACATTGTTACCCGTTTTGTCAGGAATTTGTTCTTCTGTAAAAAATATGTTCATTTTCAGATATGGCTGGATTACCTGGCTATGATGCAGAAATTGGCTTCAGCTGCAGAGGAATATGCCCAAAGTCAGAAATCAAACACCATAACTGCAGCACACATCAAAGCTGTCACAAAGGTTTATTTATATTAACTTTACATAAGTTAATTTTTAGATATTAATTTTTAGCTAACCTGAACTGAAAGCTCAGATGAGCTATTGCTATCCATCTTCATCTGTCGTCCGTCGTGCGTCTTGCGTAAACTTTTTACATTTTAATCTTCTCCTCCAAAACCACTGGGCCAAATTTAATGAAACTTGGTAACCATCATGCCTGGGTGAAGCCCTTTCAGATTTGCACAAATGAAGGAGTTATGTCCCCTTGGGGCCCCATAAAGGGGGAAATACATGTAGTGAAAAACTTTAAAAATCTTCTCCACTGAATCTACAAGAGATATACCTTAGTTATTTCATTTATAACATCCTTAGGTCATCTATTTTCAAATTTGCACAAATGGTAGCCATGGGGCTCAAAACGGGGAAATTGTAAGGCACTGAGTGGGGAAATTGCTGAAAATTATATATTTGTCACTGTATCTTAAAAAACTATTAACTTTTTGTATGGGCATGTATGTTAAAATATTGTAGGTATTGACATGACAATCATTTTGATATATGGTTCAAGGTCATATGTTGAAAGTTCAAGGTCACAGCTGCAGAAGGAGACTTATATTGCTAATTATGTTGAAAACTATTAATTTTTGTATAGGCATGTATATTAGAATATTGTAGGTATTGACATGACAATCATTTTGATATATGGTTCAAGGTCATATGTTCAAAGGTCAAGGTCACAGCTGCAAAAGAAGACTTAAATTGCTAATTATCTTGCAAACTATTAACTTTTTGTATAAGCATGTATATTAGAATATTGTAGGTATTGTGACAATGATAATTTTGATATATGGTTCATAGTCATATGTTGAAAGGTCAAGGTCACAGCTGCAAAATAAGACATAAATTGCTAATTATCTTGAAAACTATTCACTTTTTGTATAGGCATGTATATTAGAATATTGTAGGTATTGCGACAACGATAATTTTGATATATGGTTCATAGTCATATGTTGAATGGTCAAGGTCACAGCTGCAAAATAAGACTTAAATTGCTAATTATCTTGAAAACTAATAACTTTTTGTATGGGCATGTATGTTAAAATATTGTAGGTATTGCGACAATGATCATTTATATATATGGTTCAAGGTCATATGTTGAATGGTCAAGGTCACAGCTGCAAAAGAAGACTTAAATTGCTAATTATCTTGAAAACTATTAACTTTTTGTATAGGCATGTATATTAGAATATTTTAGGTATTGCGACAATGATCATTTTGATATATGGTTCATAGTCATATGTTGAAAGTTCACAGTCACAGCTGCAAAAGAAGACCTAAATTGCTAATTATCTTGAAAACTATTAACTTTTTGTATAGGCATGTATATTAGAATATTGTAGGTTTTGTGACAACGATCATTTTGATATATGGTTCAAGGTCATATGTTGAAAGTTCAAGGTCACAGCTGCAAAAGAAGACTTATATTGCTAATTATCTTGAAAACTAATAACTTTTTGTATAGGCATGTATATTAGAATATTGTAGGTATTAACATGACAATCATTTTGATATATATATGGTTTAAGGTTATATGTTCAAAGGTCAAGGTCATATCAACAAAGGAATACTAAAATCATTAATTATCTTTTAAAGTTTCTGTACATAATATATTGTCTATTGCACTTTGCAAAAAAATATTGGACATATCTTCAGGTGAGCATTAAGGCCCATGGGCCTCTTGTTTAAAATTTCTGTAATTGATAAGAAAACATTTATATGTTACATGTATTCAGATGCCTACTATTTCTGTTTCTTTACCTGTAATGTGACACTACATATAGTCTTTCTTGTGTTGTGTTTTCCTCTGGGTAACTTTGACACTTGTAATCAACTCTTAAGTTGGTATAATTTTTCAGTTATGTCAATACCAGGATACCAGTACAAGTCAATACATAAATCTTGTTAATCACTATATATTGGGAAAGTGTTGTATATTGTTGGTTGGAGTAGGGTAATCATTTTTAAAGGCCATATTTCAAAACTTTTTCACTTGTATAGATGAAAACCAGAGCATTAGGAGAAACCCACTAACCTTAAGGAAACTGACAAACTTTCTCATACTAAGAATTGCTTAAGACTTTTGCATCCCTAATACAGTCTGTAGAGGTCTTGCTTACTCGGTACATAGTAATACCCTGTAAATTGGTCTACATGTACACACAAAATGTCAAAACATTTCATCAATGATGATAACAAATAAAATAGAATGATCTAATTGTTTATTTTTAATATTTTGTAGAATATCAAGAAGTCTTGTAAAGGTTGAAAATGCTTGAAAATACTGAGAAAACGGTCATAGATGTGATATTGTATTTTAAATGGACCAAAATGTTTGGATGGATGTGGATTGGATAAAAATTTATGAAAATTATTTGTGATAAAAACCCATTTTCTTTTCATGAGATTAGTTAGAATGGACTCATTCTTTAATATGAATTTTAGTGTCAAATGTAAATAGTTGTAGTTTTTTTAATACTGGAATACTTCATCATGTTTATATATGTAACACACTTTTAAAACATAGAATGAAAACCAGTTTTTTGGATAATTTACTTTTTTCATTTTATCATGAAATAAAAAGTGATCAAACTCATTCTGAGATCACTGATTATTAAACTCAAAACTTTTGATACACACTGGACATAATGCTCTTTGGTGGTGTGGTTTAATTACTTTTTTGAAAGGTGTGGCCATTACAATGTACAAAGTTATTTAAAAGGAAAATTTATCTGTATATACAAAGTTCCTTTGTAATGATACATGTAATATGTATATGCTTTTTAAATGTAACAACTCCTCTGTCTTGTAAAATGAAATAAATTTAAAAAGAAAAACAAAAAGAAACTATAAATTTAATTTATTTATCAGCTTACATGTCATAATTTTGATTGACAAATGCATTTTACTAGAAAGAATAACTTAGATTTTTGGTAAATATTTCTACAATATAATTCTAGTTGCACTGTGTTTATTTTTATTTCAATCTCTGTTGCTAAGGTTTTCAAATTTATTTAAATTTAAATAATTTTTAAAGCAATTTTTCAAAAATTTTCTTTTTTTCTTTTTTAATGTCATATTTAAAAAAAACTGATTTAACAAAAAAAATTTTATTCATTTTTTTTTATTTTGTAAAATAATTCTATTACACAGTGCAACCAACAATAATAAATTGCAGCAATTTTGAATACCTACAACATCTTTCAACTACAATGTAAATGTATATGTTTTATTGCACATAATTAGTTGAAATATTTTGAAACTTTAATCTACAGAAATACAAAAAAATGTAACAAGAAAACTGTTCTTTAAAATGAAAAACATGATGTTTTGTACAAGTAATGAATCATTTAAATCATAATGATCAAAATTTCCGAAAAAATGACAATATTTTACATTCTTTCTAAAGAACAAAAACTCATTTAATTGTGTATTAAACAATTCATCGAAAACAGCATATTTTATACAATTTTCTTCTAGGAAGAAATGCTGGGATATTTAAGACAAATATTAATAAATTAATTATGTTCAACCAAATCTAAAATTCACAATGTGTATTCCATACTCAAAACTCAATTTCTGTCAATCATAAAACTTAGCATTGAAATCTCTGACCTTTGGTAAGGGTACTAACAAACTTTCTTATACATCATCTACAATGTATATGATCAATGTAACAAAATTTTTAGACTAATTTACAAATTATACTTGGTCACATAAACATCACTTAACAAAAATAAACTTGTGATCTAATATTTTTTCTAACAATCAATTAATTCTGTACTATACTCACATTTTTTTTTACAAACAATCTTAACTTTGGAGTAACAGATTGATTTACTGGAAATATTGCTCTGAAATTTGGGAACCAGGTTGGTTAAAACTAACAAATTTTTTAAAAAAGGAGTGAAGTAGAGTTAGTTTCTATGTCCCAGTCAAGATTTATACTTTATATTGAGGCAATCAATTCTGGATAAGTGGAGGATACTGCAGTGGCATTCCTATGTCAAGGGCATAACAATGTTTCTCACTTTATGATCTGTCCAAGTCAGCAGGATTCCAACTTAGACAGTTAAGGCACAGTGATTCAAAAACACACATTTGAGATACTCAATTACCAAGATCTCTTTAATATGGCAATTACTGGCTTAAACATTTTGTGACAAACTTAACAAGAAAAGAGATTAAAATCACTCTGTAACTATACATTTTTTCTTCACCTTTTTAATGTTGCAATATGATACATTATCAATATTGTGACTCATGTTCAACATTATACTTTTCACATGAACAGTTTCTTATATTTTGTTTGTTATCTTCTGTTTTTCAAAAAAAAAAAAATCTTAAGCTGATCTATTTTATTTGAATTTATAAAATCTAAGAAACACTAGAAAATCTTTCAAAATGTTACAATGGGATACAATAGTTACTCCTAGTTGACACCTCCTACAAATTGTACATTATCTTAATGGTAATTGAGTAATAAATGAGAAAACTTGACAAAAGTTTGAGACACTATAAATTATTCTGATACATAAAAAAGACTCCAATCTTCCAAGTAACAAAATAAAAATTACATCTATTAAACTATTAGTTTAATGAAACATGATGCAGAAAATTCTGACTGACTGATTAAATCATCTTTTATTTTGATGAGCAATGATATAGTACTTTGGTAATGAATTTAAATAAGTATTGAGTTATAAATAACTTGTACATGTACAGTAATTAGAAAATGATATTTTAGACCATGTACTTTACATGTATAGAAACAACTTCAAACAAGTCTGGTATTGATAATGAAAATATCTAATGGGAAAGGCAAAAAAAAGGCATGGATCTTTGACAAGACCCTAAATTGATCCTGTTGCTCTTAAATTAAAAAAAAAACATCAGTAAAATAAAATTTATACCACATTGAAACAGTTGGCAGTTATTTCAGTGTAACGACCTGTTTTTAAATGTCTTAACATTTGTGTGACCTTTTGAATGAAATCACATGTATAATAAATTTTATGTTAAAGCTATAATTACTGATCAATCAGGCATGCATCAGAAATAAACAGAGATGATTGAATAAGTTAAAGTCATACATGTTTTTGTAAAATGTATAATAAATAAAAACATTAAAATATAGCAAATTTAAATCAAAATTTTTAAATTTTTTCATTGGTCATTATTTTTTTTTAAAACTAAAAAATAAAAATGATCATAATTCATCTTTAACTGAATGTAAAACATTTCCATAATCTGTTGCCGAGCTACCAACAAACTCTTCGTGGTGGTCCATTATTTCTTGTATTGACATATGAAGATCTTCAGGTTTTACTTTACCAAGCAAACTAAATAAATGTTTAGCTTCCTCTACTGCTGCTTCGTGGTTATTGTCGGCCATTAACCAAGGTTTCATTTCTTCAGAATCTAGATTTCCATCTTTATTCTTATCATAATCTTCAAATTTATATCTTTCACCTTCATCTCCACCAACATCTGTTTATAAAGAAAAAAAAATCGTTAGTTGTTACATCTGAGTGCCTATGTTCCATACCTTACTCTTAAGCTGTAATAGAAATTTGAAAATGTTGTTGCATCACTACCATTTAGTAGGGTAATATAGTTTTAACTGCACCACTGGATATTATTTTTGAATCCAGTCTTTAATTGATTTAATTTGATTTAATAGGTACTTCCCAGTCAAGAATATTTCTCTTATATCGAGATGTCACCAGTTACAGTTAAAATGGCAGAAATTTTTACCTTTGCAGTGTGCTAAGGTCAATATGCAGGGAGGTTCTATTGCATGTAATGCCTACCATGACATGAGGCATCAGATTTTAAGGTCTTCTCCAAAGGATTCCGTAACTTTAATTTCTAAATACCAAGTGCTTGAGGAAAGAACAGTCACTACCAATTATGAAGTCCTGGTCAAACACAGCAAGGGGTTGAATCTTGACTTCCACATACAAAGCGAACACTCTACCAACTGAGCTACCATAGTGGTCTATGTCTTTAATGTTCTAATACCTAAATTGACTATAGTACATGTTTCACTACAAATTACTAATGAAATAAAAGTCTTGTTTCAACTTACATAATAATAGATTGGATTGAATTTTACTGATAGTTTTTAATACCCCAATCATGATTCTTTGACTTGTTTGGAGTTTAGGGTTGGTGGAGGAAACCTGAGTGCCCTTTGCTGCATTTTGCTAAGTGAACTGACTAACTTTTTTCACTTGATATACCAGGACAGTGAGAGGTTCTGTGATCCCTTTGCATACACATTAGACCACTTGGCCATCAAGGCCCCCTTCATAGTAACAGAAGCTTATTTTTTAAAATTACTTATTAAAACATAAAATATATAAAGAAGGTACAAATAGATGGTCTTCTATTTCCAAATCATTAAACATCAATGCTTTGTCTATGATGTCAGTTTAATGAATAAAATTTATGCTTAACATGCATTCAAATATTTTGGTTTCAATATGTCAAAATATCTGACCAACAAAGATTGTACATGTAATATCATATCTTCTATTTCTAAATCACATACCACTTAAAAATTCTTCAATGCTGACTTTGCCATCTTTGTCTTTATCAACAGCATTTAATTTGATCCTCATTTCAGATTCGTACATATGATCGTAATTGTAGGGGTGACTAAATGCCATAAATTCTTCTTTGTCTAATTTGCCATCTTTATTTAAATCAGCAGCTTTAAATCGAAGTTCATCCTCTTCTTTCATCTGAAACAACAGTTCATACATAAAAAATATCCAGTTAAACTCATTAACTCTTACAATGTAAGAAATTCCATTTTATTTTAAATTATGCCAGTGTCAGTGTCCTAAATTAAACCTTTTTATTTATCTATTTTGAAATTATTTTAAATAACTAAATATCTTTTATTAAATACAAATTTTAACTTGGAGATGTCAGTGGTATTCGAGAAAACATTTCAGTTTTTTAAGATCTACTCTATAAGGATTATAATCTCTACAGTGATGTACGAGGTGAAGAGTTCGGTAGTGACTGAGCATTAAGATATTAATTCTAATATCTCAAGACACAGAGTGAAGTTAAGCTGCTTAGCAATGCAGTTTTACACCAAAGTAAAGATTTTTTCCTGTACATTGTACATGTACATGTATATTCAGGCAATCCATGCAGGAATGGTTGTTGAAACCTGAATACCTGGTAAAAAACACTGTCTTTTTTAGATTAAGTCTAGAGTTGGTTTGAACCGAGGCACTTAATCGGCACTTCATACTGCTCAGACAGCGATCCCCAGAAATGTAAGAAAGAAGTCTGGGCTTGATTACTAGTTGGCTTGGACCTAAGTTTCAAAATGGTTAATTCCAGCACTTAGATTTTGGAAAAAATTGGCACAGTAGAAGGAGTAAATTCACAACAGTAACAAATTGCAAGAATAAAAGTTATGTGATTTCTTCATATTTGATATGTTTCACTTCTATTAACATCCAATGATCACAAAATTTTCTGATTGACAGTATGTAAAATAAAAAATGTTAAATAAAAATTAAAGTTGAACTACTTACAGTTTTATAACTCTCCTGAAAGAAAGAGTAAAATATACTTAGTGAAGTGTAACTACAGTAGCTAAATAATCATATTTGATTACCCGGTAATTGAAATGAAAGGAAGTTTTGATTTAAATAATACAAATAAATAAAAATACTTTCATTACAAACACATGTAAACAAAAGTATGTCAGTGTAAAACATTGTTTATTGCATGTATAATGCAGGTGTAATATATTTGAATAGTGCAGTTCTGTTAAAAAAAAAAAAAGTAAAAGCTTGAAAAATTTAAATACACAAATATGATTAACTCATAAAACATGATGATTATATGACAAGGCTTGAGTTTCTGGTAGCATTGAGTTTCTGGTAGCATACTGCAGCTATAATTTTCTAATGATACAACATGAAAGAAACAAATTCCAAATAAAAACAAAACTTGTTTTAGTTTACTTATACTGGTGATTTTGCTGTTCTCATAAATACATGCTAAAGTTTGTGTGTGTGTGTGTTTGTGTGTAAATGCATAATGAAATATAAAATGAGGAATCTGAGGAATATTTTTAAAAAATAGACATTTTATAATTTAATGTTGAAGTAATCTGGTATGTTCATTTCCATTTAACAAAATAAAGTCAGATCAGATTCATAATGATAATTTGAAAATAAAATTATTGGATATCTGCTTTGTTGTCCTTTAGTCCTATTATATGTAATTATAACCACCCACCTGTTCTTCTTCATCATCATGTACTGTATCATAGGCTTGTGAAATCATATATTCTTCCCAGCTGATTAATCCATCACCGTCTTTATCCTGGTCCTCCATTTCTCTACTGATATCTTCTTCATCTAACTTTCTGTAAAATATAAAATTAAATTTAACAATTAGTTCATCAAAATATCAAAAAGATCTTAATAATAAACATGAGATGTTTGTGGAACACTTATGCCCCCCCCCCCTTTCTTGGACAGACATTATAGGGTGCACAAGCTTTTATTATGGGCAGTTTACATTATGGACAGTGTACATAGAAATGAAATTGACCTTTTGAACTTAAAATCAATGGGGGTCATCTATCAGTACTATCCGAGATGCATAAATCTATAAAGTATGATGTGTCTAAGCTAAGAAAAAATTGAATTATAGGTTGTACAAACATATAGACCTTCAGACAGGTTTGACTGTACTTCTAAATTATAAATTATTATCAATATAACCATATTCAACCAACCTGTTATATATTATATATATGTTATATCAGTAATTAATTTGATCGACCTTTGTAGAGATAATGAACGTAAAGCAAATAATTTTTCTAAGTCCAAGTGGGATAACTGCGTCAAAAATTGCTCATTCGTACCCAAACAGAACTTGACCTAGATATTCTTATGATAAATCTGTATACCAAATTTCATTTCAGTATGTGCAACCTCTGCAAAGAAAATGAATGATAACTGCAAATAATCGGAATTTTTCTAAGTCCAAGGCAGATAACTCTATCAAAAATTCCTCGATCGTACCCAAAACAGAACTTGACCTAGATATACTTATGATAAATCTTTATACCAAATTTCATTTCAGTATATGCAACCTCTGCAAAAAAAAATGAACAGAAACTGCAAATAATTGGAATTTTTCTAAGTCCAAGGGGGATAACTGTGTCAAAAATTGCTCAATCGTACCCAAAACAGAACTAGACCTAGATATTCTATTGATAAATCTGTATACCAAATTTCATTTCAGTATGTGCACTCTCTGCAAAGAAAATGAACGGAAACTGTTGGTGGACTGACAGACCAAGAGACAGCAGCAAAGCAATATGCCCTCCCTTCTTTGAAGGGGGCATAAATATTGTATAATGAAACTTTTGTATCTGTACTGAAATTTAAATCAGAGGTCTGGATAACCGGTTTACCGTTAGATCAATGGTTTATATCTATAGCAGAGTACTATATGTAAAGTTATCATAACAGGGGCATAAATAGGAACCAATCATAACGAGACAAAAAATAGAAGCACTAAAGGGGCATAAAATCTAGGAGGTCCAAGGGCATTTTCCCCAGGAAAAATTTTGAAAAATTGCTTTAAATGGTGCATTCTGATAACACTAGAACCTGATAATTGCTAAGACAATCTGAATAATCAAGTATTTACTACTTAGGACAAAACATCATTTTATATTTGTCCAGTATAAATCATTTTTTATCTTTTTTCTATTTTCTTCATGTTTCTGTAAAAAAAAAATTAAAAAATGTAATCTGAATTTTACCAAGGCAGTTACCTTGGTTACCTGATAGTAAGCTGCTACTTGTTTGGGCTTGATTATTTAAAATTAATTGAGCAGTCAAAATTTGTTTTCTGCATATTTGAATTTTGGTTAAAAAGGTCAACATTAACTAGAATTTCATCAAAATGAAATATATTGTTTTAACACTATTGATTTATAATAATAAATGAATACATGTTAGATTAAAGTAACCAAGCTTTAAAAAACTTTACTCTGATTTATTAAATTTTTAAATTTATGTCTACACCAATACTTGTGTTAACAAATTAACAATGTATATTTATTCCAATTAACTTTGAAGAGAAGAATGGTATTTTAGTGAACCTTATTACCTAAATGAATTGACTATCCAATCTGTTAATTCTTCCATGTTTACTACTCCATCTTGGTTAACATCCATCCTTACAGCTAATATACCCAATCTTTTCTTAGCTTCTTCTGGAGGTAATTCCTCAAACTCCTCTTCCTCTTTGGAAGATCCTGACAACAAACGTATAAATAAAAAAAAAATGCTATCACCTTACCCAGGGTAAGCTATGAACATCCTCAAAGTCAACAATTACAATTTGTTTTTTTATAAAGTTAGCAACAAAATTGGGCTTCTGACATTTGACAACATAGTATTTTATGTCTATTAAAATAAAAGAAACAAAAAGGAGGATTTTTTGCATCAGAATATAAAAGCTGGCAATAAAATTAATGTCTACTCAGTTATGTTAATATTGATGCCACCAAAGTTAACCCTGTTACCATTTATCACTAACTGAAAACATGTACTACAAAGTTGTTTTTTTTTTTACCTTGCTATACATGTACCATATAATAACAAATAATTATTGTAAATAGTAATTAGGGATAGCAATGTGTCATATTTTTACTTTAAATAAAACTTTAAGGTATAGCTTGAATTTGCCTGGGATTGATCAAATGAAATAAAATTCTTAGACCTCCCAGATATCAAACCTATGACTCAAGTTACATTGTATGAACCAAGTATTAGTACTTTAACAACTGAACTGATGACAGTTTCAAACTGTCATAAAAAAGAAATAAGTGACTAAACAAATATTACCTAATATAGCCTCATGATCATGATGTGGATTGTGTTCTCCGTGCTCAAAATGCTTTTGATGGCCATGTTCTGAACTTTCTTTTACTGCATGTGTTACAGTTAAAAATACTGCCAACACAACAAAAGGATGACAAATTATCCCCATGTTTCTGAAAAAAGATACACAATTGTATTAACACATTTTTTTTTCTTTTGTCATTAATAATCTGACAATAAATGACACGTATTTGTCACTAATTTGACAACAGTGTGTTAACTACATATCAGCCAATGTATTTTCATCAAGAAAAATTTTCTATCAAAACACCTGTTACATTTTCACTATCAGATTTGAATCTTCTCCCCCTAACAATCAATTAAATCTATACCATCAAAATTAAACAATACAAATCTCAATCATCTGACAAAATGTGCTCACTAACAAGGATGGTTATCATTCAAAAATAAAGGGGAAAAATCAATTACTTTATTTACATTTATTATAAAACAAATAATAGATCATAGGTAGCAAAATTAAGGGAAAAACTATTGACTCTAAGATTACAATCATGTGACCTTTGTTTTGGAGTAACAAATGTTACAAGCTTAAGTTTAAAATGATCAATGACTGACATAAATAATCTGTATAAAATATCTTCAATTGTGTAAATAGAGAGCATGATCATGAGTAAATTACTTCCTTTACTAGTACTTAAATTGAATTGGGTTGGATTAATGGTGTTTTATGCCCCAGTCCCCCATTCCAGATTTTTTTCACTTTTTTTGAGGTAGTCGGTTTTGAAATGGTTGAGAAATCTGTGTGCCCAGAGAAAACCACAGACCTTTGGCAAGCGAACTGACAAAACTTTCTCATACTAGGATCTGCTCGATTAGGATTCAAATCAAAGGGGTAAGAAGCCCTGTGATCTGTAAGTGTGTGCTTTAGACAATTTAGCCACCCAGATCCCTAATAGTAAATCTGAGATGTGTAAGTGATCTTAAGTGATTTTATTTATTTAGCATTCTCAGTGGTTTGCTAAAATTTGGAATGACAAAAATCTCAAGCATAATGTCCCTATTCCCTATGTGTGATACTATATGGATAATACATGTACTGTGTAATATGATGATATGAAATAGTATTTATGTTTTATGTAAAGTTAGAATTTAAATAATGAAGTCTTTGTAAGTCTCTGCCTCATTAATTTAACAGGAAGGAGGAAAAATGCATGGCCAGAAAGGGGTCGAAACCAAGGAGTTCTTGCACTATAGGCAAGTGCTATACCAACTAAACAACCAAAACTGCTATATTAATTAATATAAAGATGTTTGATAGATACTATATATTACTTTGGGGTTAAGTTTAGGTCATGGAAATCAAAATCATACAAACCAAGAGAAAATTTACAATTAATGTGGGTAAGTTGGCAGATCAATACTTTGACATTAAAACTAAAATCATAAAAATTAACATCCATAAATTTACAATACTTCTGAGGGCTTCATTTTTTATTTTTAAAATATTTTTTCTCAATTACTGTTAAACCAGTTTTATGCACTTACTGCTGAATTTTTCAAAACTTTAAAATTACAATTTTTTAGCTTATAAAATACAAATACAGGTAGTATTTATTTAGGTAAAAACTTGAAAAATTGACCACTTTTAAAGTTATGAACTACTAAATTTAAAAAAAACAGGTGCAAAGATAATGGGACTAGGAAAGCAACAAATTGTTTACTTTTTTTTAACAGGAATTATTTATCTTTTTCCTCCCTCTACATTTATTTTATAACTTCCCTTTGTGGTCAAGAGAACACAAGCCATGTAACACTTCCTTTTTGTTTTTTTTTACACAAATTTTTAATGTTAATGTTTTAAATGTATATTTTTATGAATATAATAAAATTGAATAATATAGATGTCTGCAGGCTGCAACAGTACCGGATAGAACAACATATTTACTAAACCGTTTTTCATTACTATTTTTCGTGTTAAATTTTAATTGACATTTTTGTAGAAACTTTGTATTTGATGTTTCTTACCTTACTAAAACTCTATAACCTCCTATATAATTAAGTACACGTGGCTACTTACAAGCAAGGTACAAAGTACCAAGATCACTACACTACAGTTTTTGTGGAAGTACCGGAAGTGTCTGTCACATTATAATCTCTAAAATAAGAAATGGTAAACGGATATTTTTCAGAGTTCCCGCCAAGTAGGTCTTAAAAGTGTACAGTTAAGGTAGTGTGATGAGATCCGTAATTAACTTTGGATACTAAAGTGTCAGAGCTGTTGAATTTGAAATTTAAAATTTTAATTATATATTTATTTATTACAGGTTTTATAGTTTCTTTTTAAATATTAAGCTCCCGTTTAAATACAATTTTACTGGGTAAAAACAATCAGTCACCCACTACTTAACCTAGTCAGGCTTATTGTCTTGGTTTTTTTAAATTTTTTATATTTTATTTTATTTTATTTTATTTTATTTTATTTTATTTTATTTTATTTTATTTTATTTTATTTTTTCGTTACATTGCCTTTATCAAAAAAGTGCGGTTTACAGTTTCAAATTATTTTTGTACTGTCTTTTGTGGCGGCCGTGAAACAGTAGGAAAACTTCTGTAGTTAATCTTGGTCAAACTGAAAGATATCATAATATTAGTGTTGGAAATGTTTTAATCATTGGTTTCAGTCTGAACTAAACTCGGGACTTTTTATCAGTGATCTCAGTCTTTAATCAGTAACTTTAGTCAGTGTGGCCTAAAATCAAGAATTTTATAACCATTGGTCTTGGTCCTAAATCACCGATGTTATATAATCAGTGAACTTGGTCCTAAGTCCCAATGTTATATAATCAGTGATTTATGCCCTAAGTCACCATTCTTATATAATCAGTGATCTCCGCCCTAAGTCATGAATGTTATAATCAATGGTTTGGTCCTAAGTCACATATGTTATATGATCAGTGATATAATGAGTGATCTGCATCCTAAGTCAAGAATGTTATAATCAGTGGTTTGGTCCTAAGTCACATATGTTATATAATCAGTTATCTTTTTCCTAAGTCATGAATGTTATATAATTAGTAAACTCGGTCCTAAATCTAAATCTTATATAATCAGTGATCTCGATCCCAAGTCGCGAATGTTATATAGTCAGTGATCTAGGTCCCAAGTCATGAATGTTATATAATCAGTGATCTCGATCCTAAGTAACGAATGTTATATAGTCAGTGATCCTGGTCCCAAGTCACGAATGTTATATAATCAGTGATCTCGATCCTAAGTAACGAATGTTTTATAGTCAGTGATCATGGCTTGGTCCAAAGTCACGAATGTTATATAATCAGTGATCTCGGTCCTAAGTCACGAATGTTATATAGTCAGTGATCTTGGTCCCAAGTCACGAATGTTATAATCAGTGTCATTGGTCCTCAGTCACGAATGTTTTATAATCAGTGGTCTATTTCCTAAGTTACGTAAACAGTGAACTCGATCCTAAGTCCCGAATGTTATCATCAGTGATCTCGGTCCTTACCCACCAATGTTATATTAATCAGTGGTGTTGTCCTACGTCACAAATCAGCGAACCCGGTCCTAAGTCACAAATGTTATACATGAACGTAATAGCCCTGATCTTAAGTAAGGAACATAATAATCAGTGGTCTTGGTCCTATATAACGAATATTATAATCAGTGGTTTTGGTCCTAAGCCAGGAATGTTATAGTCAGTGTTCTCAGACTTAAGTAATAATAAAACAAACATACCAGTCCTTGTCCATATCACAATCCCCCCCCCCCCAAAAAAAAAAAAATAAAGTAAAAACTTTGCAAACTGGCAAAATATGTTATACACGCTCCGGAAGGGTAAGCACCTCCTCTCTAGCTAGCTACACCTGTCACGTGCAAGTCAATTTTGAGAATGAAAGGAACAAAGAACTATGGTAAGTCAAATATATCCAGTATAAGTTGGGTTACAGTGACTACATACTTATCAACAATATTGTGATGACGGCCATAAAACTTTTTAAGGACGCTGATTAGCATAGGCTTGCAATATCCTTGTGTCAACAATTTAATTGTAAGTAATTTGCTTCGTTGCAGAAAGTCCCCATAGTGGGAATAAGCTCTACCGTACCGTATTAACTGTGAAACATATACACCATACACAGGAGAAGCAGGTTATATTCAGTGGCCCTATGTCACGAAATCACGAAAGTTATAATCAGTGGCCAATTCCTATGTCAGAAATGTTACATTCAGTAGTCTCTCTCCTTAATCACGAATGTTTTAGTCAGTGGTTTCGATCCCAAATCAGAAATGTTATTTTCAGTGATCTAAATTCTAAGTTTCAAACGTTATAACCAACAGTCATGGTCCTAAGTCACGAATTTTTCGGTCTTAAGTCAGAAATGTTATAATGAGTGGTATTGGTTCTAATTATAAGAAGTCTTCCTCTAAAGTCAGGAATAGTGTAGTCATTTGTCTCAGTCTAGAATAAATTTAGGAATTTCTGATCAGTGATCTCGATCTAAAATTATGAATGTTATAGTAAGTGGTTTCTGTGTGCGATTATCTTTGCTTTGTTTTCTTGTTTTATTATTATTTTTTGGTGCGTTTAAGTTGCTTTAGTTGTTGCTTGAGTGTCTTTGATTAAGCCCCGGTAAAAGAATCTTAGACAGCAATGAGTGCGAGATCTGTTTCTTTTAATAAAAATATTATATCATAATTATGTCTGCTCAGAATTTCCGATTTTATACGGATATCGTTGAAAAGTGTAAGATTACAGATCACGACCCTTTCACGTCAATCGGAAAATCGCTGTGTCTTTTCCGTCGTACCTCACAGCGAGAGATGTCCCAATTGCCTTTCACATGTTTACAATGAAAGGAAGACTACTCTGTATAAAACTGTTCGTTATTGTGATAATTAGAAGTTACACTTAATGGCTGATTTATAATATTAATCTATTGGTTTCGACTTCTGACAGAGGTTAAGTACAATATTCTTTTACTGCAACAGTTACGAAGGAGACACGTATACGTAGGGTGACATCTGATTTTGATTCAAGTCACTGAAAAATAAACCCAGTAGATGCTAAGCACATTGTTTTTGAAAAGCTAATTTTGCAATATCATCATAGTGTCCTCAGTGTACATTCAGGGGATTTTTTTAAATGAGCTGAATGAAAATCAGATTCAACGTGTGTAATTGAATTTCTGATGAGAAATATAACATCTAAATATTTTTCATATTAATTTGCCATTACTTATGAAAGAATTTCACTATTAACGTCTTTTATTTAAATGGTTGTAAAGGAGTTACATACGATGAATAAATTGTGACATCTTTTGGACTCAACAAGGATAGGTTCACTAAAGATCCTCTATATGTCAATGATGGTAGAGGAGTTCCGTATGATGATGTATTTGTAACATCTCGTCTTTTGGTCACAACTTATGATAGGTTCACCATGAGATTCTCTATTTATCAATGACGTCATCCTTTGTGGAGATGCGATAGACGGGTTCCGCGATGCACTAAAACAAACGGAGGTAGTAAATGAGCAAAAATGAAATGTAGTAAAAGTTTTAAGTCCACATAGCAGATTAGATGTAAGAAATAAATTGTAAATATAAGAAATGACATTGTTTTGGGGGCACTTCATGCTAGTATGATACCGGGTGTTCCGGGTACAAATTTAACATGAAGAGCTTCGCTCTTCATGCAATTTATACCCGGAACACCCGGTATCATACTAGCATGAAGTGCCCCCAAAACAATGTCATTTCTTAAATGATGGTAGAGGAGTGCCGTATGATGATGTGTTTGTAACATCTTGTCTTCAAGTTGGTCACAACTTATGACAGGTTCACCATAAGATCTTCTATAATTCAATGATGGTAGAAAGTTACTTATGATGGTGTATTTGTGACATCTCGTCTTTTAGTCACAACTTATGACAGGTTCACTAAAGATCCTCTATATGTCAATGATGGTAGAGGAGTGCCGTATGATGATGTGTTTGTAACATCTCGTCTTTTGGGTACAACTTATGACAAGTTCGCCATAAGATCTTCTATATCTATAATTCAATGATGGTAGAGGAGTGCTGTATGACGATGTGTTTGTAACATCTCGTCTTTTAGTCACAACTTGACTTATGACAGGTTCACTAAAGATCCTCTATACTCCATTGATCGTAGAGGAGTTACATATGATGATGTATTTGTGACATCTCGTCTTTTAGTCACAACTTATGCATGTTCACTTAAGATCCTCTATATTCCGTATGATAATGTATTTGTGGCATCTCGTCTTTTAGTTATGATCTGTTACCGATTCGCCATAAGATCCTCTATATTTCATTGATCGTAGAGGAGTAACGAGTGATGATGTAATTGTGAAATCAAGTATTTTAGTTACGACCTGTGACAGGTTCACTATAAGATCCTTTTATTGTAATAATTGTAATAGAGTTACGTGTGGTGGCCGCTTTGTGTCATTTTGTCTTTCTATGGCATATGACAGACTACAAGACCCTTTATTACAATGGTTAAAAGAGAATTAAGTATGATGGCTGATTTTTCGTTTTTTTGGTCAATATATAAAATGGTGTTTGACTGCTACCGCAATGGGTTTGCGAAGTAATACGTATAGTGTCTTTGAAGATTGATTAGGTCTTCCTATGCATAAAATATATAATATACTTTTCTGTTCAGAGCTCTTACACCGCACCGATGCACGTGGTTGTTTCATTATAATTATTCTTCTTAAAATTTTATTTTATATTTTATTCATATTTTTTAAAAAATTTTATTATTTTTATTTTATTATTTATTTATTGTTAATAAAAATGATGTTTTTATATCCAAGTAGGAGTCGGTGGTTCCAAATGATTATCTTTTTTTTGTCTTGTATGCTCTTACTTCCCTTATTTAACTTTTGTGTTGTCGGTTGAATTTTGAATTGACAATTGCCAAGTTGATGTATTTCAGCTTCAACGATGTTGGATAATTCCGCGTGACACTTGGTAGCTTATATCAAATTTAATTCAATTTCAAGGTCTACGCGCCTAAAATTTCTGATACAAAAACCGAACTTGCGTTTCTTTTTTACGCTAGTATAAAACAAAATAATTTGATTTTTTAAGTATTTCAAACTGATTTGTGAACGGTCCCATCATATTTTTCAAAACGAGATCATGATTAAGTTTACATAAATAGCCGTCAAAATTCATTCTTTTGTCGCGGCGAACGAATTTGAAAAAAAAAAAGCAAAATAAAAAATATTTTTTATTGTTTTTATTCTCAAATGTTTACAGAATGTGAGACAATATTAAGACGACCTACATTACATGTTAATATTAAAAACAAGAAATACAAGAAAAAGATAAGCTTTTCAATCAAAACCAAACGTCAACAAAAATTATAGTAACAAGGAATCAAGTACAAAGCACCATAGCAACCACAGCAACAATCACCACAAAAGTATGAAATTTAGTCTAGTCAATCTATGAAAAAATAGGGTTAAACCTCAAAGTAATTGCAACAGAAAATATTTTTATGTGATTTTTTTAGGAATTGTGTTTTTATTCACCATAAAAAATCTGCCAATTTCAATCCAGTGGAATTTTGGTTTTTTTTGCCAATTGAAGTTACCAATAGCATTTTCTATAGAGAAGGGAGATAACTCTGTATTGTGATCCTAAATTTTACACAAAAATTTTCAAAAACTTCAGGTTTTCTCTGATACTATATGAAGAACAACCTAGAAATTAGATGGGAATTTATACATAGACTTAAAACAGATAATTTAAGGCAATTTAGAATGTAATATGTAAATGGAATGTAAAAAAAATTAATAATTCTGTTTAAAGAATTTATGCAAAACGCTGATTAAGGGCATGTTGATGAGATGAAAAAAAAAGATTCATTCACCTCAAATATGTTTTGTTATACACAAAATACACAAAAATGATAAAATAAGTATATCTCTAGTTGAAACTTTTCTATACTTCTACTTCATTACTTTGAGTATTCTGTTATTAACTCCTCATCACTATAGAAACATTAGATTGTAAAAGACTTCAAATAAATGCAACTGAATTAAAATGGGCTAATGATTTCACTTTAAATAAAATCAGAAATGATGAATATACATATGGAATCAATTATGATTGATTTATTCCAGGGTCTTTACTTTACTTTTTGTTAAAATAGCAAAAAAATATGATAATTGGACTAAAACTCCACCTGTTTTACAGGAGTTATCTCCCTTGTCTATAGAAATCCCCATAGAAATTAAAACTTCTCAAAAACTTGTTTACCTTTGTCAGATTTTGGTAGTCTTTTTACTGTAAACATTTCATGTAATTGAGAGAACATTAGTAACAAAATTTGTTCTGTTGCAATTAGTTTGAGGTCAAACTGTAGATTGACTAGACTAATTGACGATTCGATTATTTGAAGCTTGTCATTAAATCTATATATAACATTGTAATGTTTATTTTATTATATGCAAATGGTCTGTTAGGTTCATCATGTGACTCCAAAACAAAATTTACTACAATTTAGTACTGGTACAACTAATGCTGAAAATAATAATCATAACAATAATAATAGCATTTGTCACGTTTACAAATCGCTTGAAATCGCGTGTAGAAACATTATCGCATTGGTTCCGATTTTAAACTACGGGAAACAGCATTAAACTAAGTTAATCAATAAAACACGATTAACGTTTGAAAATATACATGTAATTACAATCGTAATTCCGCTTGAAACACTTCATCAAAACAATCACCATTATCTCATGAAAATACTTACGCATGTGGCAGATTTTGACGTCACAAACATAACGTAGCAAGTGCGACGTAACAAACACGACCTAGTATGTGCGTATGTATATGCAATCTCCCAATACACAATTAATCAATTAATGCCTACCATTTCAATTTTTTTTGTTCTTTTAATTTTGATATGAAAAGGTAATTTAAAAACTAACAATTTATGAAAATAAAAAAGTTTTTTAAGATAAGCTAAAGGATTATGTTTTTTTCCACGAAGTGTGAACGTATGTGGGCGTAGCTTCGCGCTTGTCATATCGGCGATGATTAAGAAGACGGAGCTTCATGTCTGTCAAAAAAAGTTCTAATCACCAGAGGTAGGTAAACAAGTAATGTAAATATCATCCGACAAAAACGCTCAAGTTTTTCGTGTCTTTCAGAGGTTGTTAATATAAGAAATGGAACTTTACTCTTTTTTTCTACCATAAAGTTATGGAGAGCATAAGAATGGCGCACATTTTACATAAGTGCTTCGTTCTTCATTAAATTTGTGCCATTCTCATGCTCTCCGTAACCTCATGGTAGAACAAAAAGGAAAATTCTATTTCTTAAATGTATGTACTTGTATGTCAAAACTAAAACTCAATGTAACTTAGAGTCTTGTATCTGCAATTTTACTCTTACTCTTAGAACTAAACTTTGTTCGAAAAAGGCTTAAAATTCTTTTTGAAGAAAGAAAACAGACAGAGACTATGAAGCCATGTGACCCAGAGAGAAGAACAAAGATGAATTTAAGGACATCGGACTGAAATAATTCTCCAAGAAACCCGATCAGCCAAGGACATGACGAAATGAAACAAAGTTTGATGTATGTGAAAAGATAAGATCTACTGACGTTAAGAGAGTGAGAACGGACTGATGCGCGATATTTAGAGATTAATATGATGTTCATCACAAGCATCAAGCAGTTTATCAACAGACTTAGAAGTACTGGCCCTGTAAAAACAAATATATTTCCGGGATAACCGGTCGGGAAGCAGACCTCAGATGTGTAACCGATATGAATGGTGGAACATTGGCAGAGTTCGAGAAAAATGCTCGGAACGACAATCAACCATGCAGACCCATAGCCAAATACGTAATTCCAGCAAGAAACGCGCAAATCGGAACCGTTGGGATTGCTGTCAACTCTTACGACAGTTTTTGTGATATGGATCATAAAGAGAAAAATCCATACGAATGTTGTTAACCAGAGGTAATGAGAAATGATTCCAAGAACTAGACACACGTAATATCCCTTGTCATTAACACCTATTCCACTCATAAAGAATATCTGTGAAAATAGTAGGCATATCATCATGTGGATGGATAATGTCCCAGGGGGGGATTTATACATATTCGTATGCAAGTAGAGAGCGATTATTATTACAAGAAATGTACACGATACACACATACAAACATACGTTAAAGTCCCTTGAGAGGTTATTTTCGCCGTCTTATTTCCGGGAAGACGGAACTTATATTCAAAACTAATGTTGTATGTGTTATTTTTATATTCATATGATACGTCCTTTATTGTCATTTTAAGCAGTTTTCCAGTTGTTGGGGAGATCTGCAAATAAGAATTTATCTCGAGGTCAGTGGGAATTGCCTTGACTTCCGAACTTACGTTTATTGTCATGATTCTCCGAATTTTATCAAATTCACCCATCATATTATTAAATCTTAACAAAGCTTTGTTTTGTTTCGCTACCGAATAATTTGCCAAATATTTAAAGTCGCTTTCTTTTGAGATATTAATCCGCCTAAGCGTTATATTAAAGTCATCATTTATTTCATGATAAGTAAAGTTTAAATTTTGAAGATTGGATATGACGAGAGCTATATTAGCGAGCGACAGTTTTCTTTGTATCTTAAACACGGTAAGTGTGTAAATAATATCACAGCACTGTTCACCGCTATTACGGATAACAGTGACGTCATAATAAGCGGGAATAAACGCATGCAAAGCAGAAATGGCTCTCGAAGCAATGTTTCTGTCGGAGCCCAGATTTTTGTTAGACTTAAGCCAAAAATCTACCCTTATTTCGTGATTTGTATAAGTTTCTATGTTGCAATGGTTATCAAGATTCCAACCTTCACAGTCGTCTGGGAAACACATGTCCTACAACAAGAAAAAAGATCGAAATAAACAAGTTTGAAAACTGCACTTAAAACTTATGTTTTATTATAAAATTTTCTTGAAACTTTTTCAAATTTTAAAAAATACTTCTTCAATCAAAGTCGCTTAAAGAAACACGCATGTAGTTTAAATCTAATCTTAACAAATATAAAAAAATGTTATATTTTGATTCCCATGCTAAAATAAGAACAATGATATTTTCAGAAATGTAAGATTTTACAAAAGTAAATACTATAAGTTAGATAGTAAACTGTAACTGGAAAACTTGAACAATTCTACTTAGCAACAACAACACAAAGGTGTAACTTAAAAAAGAAAAGGCCACAGCATATTAGAACCACTTTGAATATTGGTCAATTTCATGCATAGCATATAACTATTTATAGTTAACGGTTGGACCTGTAGGCCAGATGAATATTAAGATTTAATACATATGGGAGAGATATTCAATGCCAGACATTGTTTAAAACACGAGGATATTTGGTATTTCTTAGACTTCAAAATTAATAAGTTTTAAAACGAACACGGTACGGGCCAAACAAGACATTTATAATAATAATAATAATAATAATTTTAATCCTCAATTATACTTAAATGGACAACTGTACAGCCATAAATTAATACTTATGCTATGACAAGGGTTGTAAGGATTAGTGGAGTCAGGAAAAAATGAGCTTAAAAAAAGGTAAAAAAAATTCTAGTTACCGAATCTTTGTGGTATGTTTCACCAATCTGGCAGGTCATTCTATTCCCGTCTGTCTTTGGTGGATGCATCTTGAACATGACTGTTATGGCATGTGAACCAAAACCTCTCTCAGATAAAGACATATCTTTTGGAATGATACAATAAAAATCATTTTCAATGTCCGAAAGACACAAATAGTTTCTGTGTAACGTGTCGTTTGCAATCTGAAATACAGGGCTGAGAAATTTAGGGCAAGAATTAGTGTCCGATTGCAAAATATTCCTACAAACACGTGGTTTGCTTCCATCGGCTGGAACAAACTTCCAGTCGCAATGTTCTTTGAAAAAAGCCAATCGTTTCCCAACATTTGTCTCATTTATTGATAATATATCTAGTTTTGGGCATAAGAATCGAAAGACAACAGTGTTCCAGTGTCGATATTTAGTAACATCATGACACAATGCGCAGTATTCGTTTATGTAAGAGATACCGTCATTATCAGACGTTACAGGATGAATAAAATTTGAAAACTGACATTGTTGTATTATTTTCAAGTCTGTAAAATTGGAAGGACACACTTGAATAACGTAGTAACCATTATACTTTTTGACTGTTCCATAAAACCGTTCATTATAATAACATTCTACATATTGCAGTAGCCTTGCATAATGTTCTGTATCTATTACGGCAGACTCATTGATAATATCGGCATTAAAACAGCAATCCCTAAAAATAGAACAGTAGGCATCACAATAGCAAACTGGATGTGACTTATTTGCGTTGAAGGAACAATTTCCGAAAATGGAGCAGTGGGATTGTTCTGTAAATGTGATTTTCTTTTCTCCGTCAATACGAAATTGTTTAATAAGAGATTCTCTCTTAGTGATATGCCTTTCTTTATCTTGTTTATCAAATGTGTTTGAAAAGGAGATACTCTTATCTGGATGTACACTCTCAAATTTGTAAGCGAGGTCGTATTCAGAATCATTAGTTTGATGAAGTAACGACTTAATTGATGAAGTTCTTACATTAAATGTATCTAGAAGTTGCCTTTCATCATTACCATTGAAATGGTCTTCTAAAACGTTCATTGTATAAACAACTGAAAACAGTTTTGTGGTTAGAAAAATCACTAACATTTTAAATCGTTTTAGCGTCATGATACTAATAGAATGGAAACCGCATTTCTGAAAACAAATAGCATTTATATTACTCTACAACGCCTACAGCTTGCAGGTAGCAATGCTAGATTTTGATTAAAACCCGCTGGTTAATTAATCATGCACGTTAAGCTGCTTTATTTCCATAATGATACGAAGTATTTCGTTAATTCTTTGTATGAACATTTTTGTATTCAGGTTTCAAATTTCATGATTAATCGCTATGATTTATCAACTCTTTACCCAAGTTAACGTTATATCTCAAAACCCGGACTTTTCGGACAACAGCTGGTTTGTGCTTAGTGTTTTTTGTATTATATACCTACTAAGAAAGCCACTTAAAAAACTTAGGTTTATTGTCATCACAAACTTAAGAACATAAAAATTCCTAAGAGTTTCATCTAAACTTTGATAGTCTACTTTTTATTAAATTATTTTTGTTACAGTAACGATCATGGTCACTTGCTCGCCAATTTCTCTGAGTGAAGGATTCATACACATGGCATAAATTTCACTTAATTTATTTTATCTACTAAAGTGTTCATGACGTAATGGTAAAATTGTCATACTTCTAGTAGAATTTTTTTTAGGAAATTTGATAAAATAATACCACATTTAGATTCTAAATGCTGCATGATAAATTTGTGAAAACCATTGTATCATAAATATTTAAAAAAAAAAAAAAAACAAAACAAAAAACAAAAAAACCAAAAAAAAAAAACTTCTTTCCAAATTTAAAAAGATGGAAAATTTACGTCACAAGAATACTTTTTTTTACAAAGCATGTAACAGTTTCCTAGTAACTAGTTCTATTTTTTTTTAATAATCCCGAATAAATAGAGTCTTTTCATTATATTTTCAATTCGTTTTAAGTCTAAACTGCAGTAAAATTGATGATCTCGTAAAATGCTTTGAAATTATGTTTAACTCATTTAACTCAAAATAGCGATTTGCCAAGCCTACTAATTTAAATTGACACTTTTTAAAGCTTTTATTTTGCTTTAAGGTTGTGATTTGAATATGAACTGGTATGTTGTTATTGTTATGTACATGCACTTAAATATGTTGCAGGGTCATCGAAGACCTTGTGGTCTAAATCGCGCGCTTACGGATCACAATGCCTCTCAACGCCGGCCTATCGAATCCCAACTGGACAAATCCTAGTGTGAGAACGTTTGACAGTTGGTACGTTTACCGAAAATCGGTGGTTATCTCCGGGAATTCTGGTTTCCTCCACGATCATTGAACTGACCGCCTCTACATAAGAATCTTAAATGGGGAATAAAACACCATGACTCAATGCAACTTCAATCAAATATGTTACAAGATCTTTTACGGTTTATTTCGTGCCGTAAAAAACTGTTATCTTTTTCACCCAAACGCCATTTTCTTAGACAGTATTTTTTTCAATAGTTTACTAACGTATTTTTGACGTACGATTGAGATCAAATGCCCTTGTTAATTACAATTTAACTTATACTCGTTACCTGCTGATGATTAAATGATTATTAAGCAGATTAGGGTTAAAACCTTTATAATTACGGATTATTAACTGACAGTGTATTTATTTTAATCAACACTATAAAAGAAATCCGAGAAATCGTGGTATTTAAATATTAGAGTTAGGTTTATTACACGTCAAGATGGCGACAGGTGTTCTAAAAACTTGTGAAGGATTATAGTCAAATTCTCATGTAACAAATCGTGTGGCAAAAAGCAAAAAGATCAAAACAGCATCCCTGACGAAGCAACATAGTTATAATATGTATAAAGGCTCACCAGGCCGATGCTGGTATCGATTTCCAATGACGTGAAGCGACAGACGGTATAAAACCATTGAATGAGACGTAATAACATCGAAAAGTCAGTCCATAGCAAATTTGACGGTACCCAATCATTTAGCAGCTCTATGAGACTGAAGCAAATAAAAATGAAATGTTTTGCTGAAGGATACATTGTGCAACCTGGCTGATACCCGAACCTACGACAATCGCGACTTTAACCTTGCGGCCATGAAAAAGATTAAGGATTGATAAAAGTGTATGATTTGATTAAATTAACGAAAACGATCGTAGTCTGGACTTGGGTTTTTTAATAATGTTTCGAATGATGCACAAAAGACATCTCTACCCCAGTCGAGTAGTTGATTTTTTCTCGCCTAAAATAAACCAAAAATACCGGAATCCCTTCTATTACGTTGCAAGATTTTGCAAGCGGATGAATACAAGCATGCAAAAATAACAATTAACGTTAAAACACTCACATCAAAATGTGAACCTACGTGACAAAACAAAACAACGTTTTTTCCTATATATAAACATATCTGTTAGTAAAAATTATTATTCATCTATAAAACTCTTTTGTCTTATTTCATTTTTTGCCAATTAAAAAAATGTCCCCGTTCAACATCGTACCACAAAATCTATCACATATGCGAGAAAGCAGTACCCTGGTTGAGGTTCGATTAAACACATAGTGACATTATATAATTTTATTAACATGTAAAGTTTATATGTGCAATATGAATATAATTGTGTGAATAAATTTTAAGAAACTTTGCTAGATTGTTTATTATTTTAAACATTGAAATTTTCAACCAGTTTCATTACAGATGGGTATGCACAGTGATAATGATTATTATTCAACTGCTTGCATATAAAGAGTTCACATAAAACAATGTAATATTATATACTTGATTTCAAAGATACAACCTGTTGTTTCTCTCTTTATCAATATTCAATATTACTCAGTAAGTCTTTATTGGCTGACATTCGTTGTCACAACATAAATAAAGCTTTACATATCTAAAATATTACGTTCACATTTGTCTCCAATGTCATGTTGTCCTTAACAACCGGAGTCAGTAAGCGTGTATCTTATATTTGAATGTTTATGTCTTGTCTATAGCTTATTATAATTGTACAAAAAGAGCAAAGACATTAATAATTTATCTAATTTTTATTTTTTATTTAATTTAGTTTAATTTAATTTTATTTTTATCTTCTCTTATTCTATTTTATATTGTTTGATATAATAAATTTAACTTAATTTGATTTTATTTTATTTCACATTCTTAATCTATCTATCTATCTATCTATCTATCTATCTATCTATCTATCTATCTATCTATCTATCTTTCTTTCTTTCTTTCTTTCTTTCTTTCTTTCTTTCTTTCTTTCTTTCTTTCATTTTGCATTTCATCCAAAGTTGCAAGTCAGGGCATTTAGTCACCACGAAATCCATTTAAATGTATATGTGTTTTGAAGACTACATGGTGACGGGCTTAATGGACATCTCAGTATTTGATTGCAACTCATAGCACTGGTTAAAAACATTTGGTCTAGTTCTAATGCGAAAAAGTTTGTCAGTTTGTTTGATAAAAGACGGTGGTTTTCTACGGACACTCCGATTTCCTACAGCATTCCCGAACTGTCCGCCTTAATAGCAGTGTAAGAATCTTGGATGGGCATTAACTCCATTACTCACTTTTCACTCCTTTCTTTGCCATAGAACAATTTGTTATTAGTGCTTTTTACAATGTTGCGAAACCATTGTTGTGTATGAAACATCAACCAATGGAAACACAAAATAATAGCGTGTGTCCGAAAAATTATGTGATCAGAATTCGTTTTGATAAAAAAAAAACGTACCTTTACCTTTTACGAATAAGCTATACTGATTATATGATAAAGCCGTAAGAATGATTAAGTTGGTCCTTAAGGGGTATTTCTGGTGTGTTTTTACATCAAAACATAATGACTGTTAACTCTTGTTATAAATTTGGATGGGTTTATTTGATTTCATAAAATATTATAAAGTACTAGTAACACGTGACTAGTATTCATCCATGCAAAACATGAACTTAAATGATAAATGAATTAATTCTTACGAAGAACGTTATATTTGATTTAGTTAATTAAGTTTGTTATGTAGTCACATAAATAAGGATATACATTTATAATAAAACCTGAAATGGTTGGTTAGTGGTTTGTTGGTTAGTTGAATATTGTTTTACGTCACATCAACAATTTTCAGCTATTCTTCACGAGACATTTTTTGTTAATCTCGAGGATAAATCTTAACAAAAGTTCATATGGTGCATGAAAAAGTAAGTATTTCTGATCTGCATTGAACAAGTGTACACTTATGTTGACCTCTAGAGTGCTAGTACACTTGTCCCTAATACCGCAGATAAACATTGAAGACCAATCAGTCCATTATACTGGCTTCGAGCCGACCAGTAAATGCCTAGGACAAAATAAAGGGTTCTCACTTGCGGTCGGCTAAAGTCGAACTCACAGCGATGGGACGCCTTCAGTTTGAAGGTTAATGCTTTAACTACTCGTACCTTTGAGATAAATAGGTTTGCATAAACTAGCTAGGTGATTTGTGTTGTTTTTGTATTGTTGTTTAACGTCGCATCAACAATTATTCAGTTATTCTCGACTAAAGCAAGGTTATTTATCTCCATGGATTAAACTAAGAACAATGCAAGATCGTGTATGCGTGAGATGTGCAAGTCTGCCTTGTACTAGAGTGCACTCGGGGTGACGTTTTGGTGAGGTGCTAGCTTACTGGGTCAGTATGGAAAAGATAAGAATACCGGTCTCTATTCGCCATTATCCTGGCACCAGGTGAACTATTTAGCCATCAATACCGTCTCTTAATGGTATGATTTTCAAACCAATTGTTTTGACGGGCTCGACAGACTGCCCGGTAACTTTGTCGGTAAATCATTCCCGCTAATTAACATTAGGGTCCTAAAATCAAGTTCGGGTTTTGTCGCATTGTTCTTTTCACTTTAATAAAATAATTTAACAATAATAACTATAAGTCAACAACAATGTAATATTCGTTCTGCGCGCAGAGAGAGAGAGAGAGAGAGAGAGAGAGAGAGAGAGAATAAAAATCAGTCATATGAAAGTAAAGAATAATTTCTTTTAAAAAATATTGCAGTTAATCTAGTATTAACAACCTTTTGTCCAAGGTGACTGATATATAAATATATATTCTTTAAAAAAGTAATAATAATTTTAAAACAATAAAGTAATAGCGTTACGTATATACCATTTATTATATAGCGAGTAAATACCTGATCAGAATTACAAACCTCATTTGCATATAATGATCCCATTTAGCATACAAAGGTAAAATAAAACGTCCGTAACGGTGAAATTGTCAGCAGGACTAAATGAGAAACCTCCACGTGTCCTATCGTAATTATATACTGTTACAATACCATACCATACATTAATAAATATATCAAAAATCAACAAATCGAAACATTTTAGGAAAATAATGATAAAAGGCTGACAACCAGCCGGGATAAAACATAAAATTCACATTTGTATCTTTTTTCTATTTTAAGAGTTTTTATAGGACATTTTATTTAGTTCTTCTGTGTTTTATTTCCGTACTTTCGTTTGATTGATAATAATACCAACGTGTCACAGACAATTAAATCAAGGTAAGATTTTATCTATGTTTATGTAATTTTTATCACAAACTCGTCTTATCGTACTTTCACTTTTAACCTGTCTCAGAAAAAATGAAAAAGGTTTTTTTTTTTACTCTTTGTTCACGCATTATTACAATACAAAAACATGAACTGTAACACACACATATACAAGAGAGAGAGAGAGAGAGAGAGAGAGAGAGAGAGAGAGAGAGAGAGAGAGAGAGAGTTACATTAAAAATTGTCTTAAGAAAAGTCTTGTGATTATGAATGAAAACCTGCTAACAGAAACTGATCAATTATTTTTAACGTGGCATATGCTGATATGTTTCATCTCTTTAAGATGTATTCCGGATTAAACGCATGACAACATTAATTGTTTAATATATTAAAAATAAGAACGTGGCACCTTTATATAAGGGACACTCTTAAGGTGGTCTTTGCAAGGGGTATTTAGGCTGCTAGAGGCACTCAGCAGCAGGTCCAGGGCAT
Organism: Tegillarca granosa; assembly: GCA_029721355.1. NCBI lineage: Eukaryota > Metazoa > Mollusca > Bivalvia > Arcoida > Arcidae > Tegillarca > Tegillarca granosa. Next base: position 34,167,054 of record CM056598.1, on the reverse strand, counting down.
ATCTTTTTACTGGGCCAGGGGGCAAAGTCCTCTGCAAAAAATTATATATATATATATATATATATATATATATATATATATATATATATATATATATATATATATATATATATATATATTTCTGGGGACCTTTGGCCACGCTTTTACCTTTCTCTTTCTCTCGGTTTTTAAGTTTTCAAGGGGGGGGGGGGGGTCAAAACCCCAACCTCCATCCCCACCCCTTTGAATGCGCCAATGTCGTGTACACTCTCCACTAAAATCAAATGAAAAAACTTAAAATTGTTTAACTAAGGTGTTTTGAGAATTGCTATAAAGAAGATGAAAAAATATATTGAGTTTATTAGATTGGGTTCAAAAAAGAAATTTTGGTTTGTTCATAAAGGGACAATAAATTTTCATTAAACTTTAAAACATGTACTTAGTGTTATAGATTATTTGATTACTGCCACACCTGTCGAGGAAACTTTTAATCCACACAGCATTAGTGAAACACGGATGTTATTCTATATATATGTTTATATAAATATTTGTCACAGATGTTACATTTTGGAATTCGATATTCCGGGAGACCATATACGACACGTATGCAATTAATATTATTTCATTAATGAATATTTAATTTATATTGTTAATTTGTTTTGCACCTGTAAATTTTCTGATGTCGCTAGGGCACCTATAAAATTAAAATTCACAAATCTCATCTTTAACCATACAATATAACACAGTGCCTTATGTGAATATAAATTGTTGTACAGTATACATGTGTGTGATTAATCTATCAAGTTAACATATGAACATATCTAAAAAAATCTCAATCACCGAGCTGGCAAGATAGATAAAAGAAATCTCTCTCTCTCTCTCTCTCTCTCTCTCTCTCTCTCTCTCTCTCTCTCTCTCTCTCTCTCAATAATTCAATTTTTATGTCAATAGAAACCTAATAGGCAATTATGTAATCCAGACTTCATGTATAACTTATCTGATGGCATGAAAGTACCATGATCCAAACAATTGGAGACTAATGAAGACCTGTAATGTGTTAATAAGAAATAATGTACACAGGGAATTATTGTTTATCATATACTTTTACATAAGATACTAGAACATAAACCTTTTTGATGGTTATTGGTATATCTCCGGCCACGAAAGCTGAAGTTTGTGGGTTTTAACCCAAAACAGGTAATAAAGAAGACTTTAAAATTTGAGATGCTGCTTTCTGGCGGTCGATGGAATATCGACCAGATTACCCGGTGTTAGGAAAAAAAGACTGGGGAGAGTTTTGCTAATCTGCAAAGCTCTGTGAGCTGCGCTAGTACAGTATAGAAAAAAAAAAAAACATTCGCACATTTCACGCAAACTTTTTCTGACTTTATTCCATAAAGGTTATTAAATTTACCCTCGTTTCAAATAGCTGAAATATTGCTGATGTGACGTTCAACAACATTACAAAATAAAATCAATGATTGGAAAAAAAAATTATTGTTACCTAGACAAATATTTCTGTCACATTTTTACACATTTTGTAAATCCTTTGTATCAAATTTCCTTCCAGAAAAAAGATGAACGTGCTACATATATGTTTAGGAATTCTAGTACTGGTCAGTGTATGCGAGTCCAAAGCTGCTAAGCACGGGGCACAGGAAAAACTGACAAAAGATGGTGAACGCAATGTCCATTATGACCATGAAGCTTTTTTAGGTGAGTTGAATGCTACTTGTAAATATTGATGTCTTAACTCGACGGTAGGTGGCGATTAAAAAGGTCCTAAATATTTTTTTGTTTCATTGTGCATTAATTTTTAAACCTGAGATAATAAGCTTAACTTTTTTTTATAAAACTGGTCATGGTTTTGATTATTAAAGCAGTTTTCGTGTTTTTATAATATTTCCATATTTCGATAGCGACTCATCTCCTTTTTCCACAACACAGAGAAAATTTGAAAAGCAGATTATTTATTATTAGATTTGTTTTGCAAACCTAAAACTAATCAATAGTGTTGCACAGTTAGTTCCCTTGAATCAAGACCCTTAACTTTAATCACTTCCCTGGACAACTTGTATTTCAGGATACTCTAAGAACTACTGTAAACGTACTAATTAAGCATGTACGTATTTGAGCGCAATTTACATTGTCGACTAATTCGCGTGGATTTAAATTAGCGCAAAACAACTTTTGAGAAACAGACTACATTACCTACTTATTTTAGCGGTGTATTTTAATTAGCGCTATTGCTCTAGTGCGAAATCGCTAAAAAAATACATCGCTAGAATTAGTACGTGTACAGTATTTACTTGGCTCATTTTGTCATATTTGGCGTTTGCTACAGGATCTAAAAAAGAAGAAGAAGAATTTGATGAACTGCCACCAGAGATAGCTAAGAAAAAATTACGTATACTGGCTAAACAAATGGATACAAATGGTGATGGGCAGATTTCAGAGGAGGAACTGGTCAACAAGATCATGCATTCATTTAAGTAATACGTGTTCTATATATAGTTTTGTTTAATAAGTCAGAGCTGTTGTGCTACTCTAGTAAGATACCTTGTTATTGGTGTTGTCGATTTTATCCAATGACTGTCCCCGACAGTTTAAAAATAATTTCAGGCACAACATTTCATATTACATTGCTTAACATGACAGCATTTTATCCTACGATGCTTATCTTCATGACAACATTTTATCCTACAATGCTCAACTTTATGACAACATTGTATCCTACAATGCTCAACTTCATGACAACATTGTATCCTACAATGCTAAACTTCACGACAACATTGTATCCTACAATGCTTAGTTTTAACAACAACATTTTATCCTACAGTGCTTAGTTTTGACAACATCTTATCCTACAATGCTCAACTTCATGACAAATTTTATCCTACAATGCTCAACTTCATGACAACATTTTATCCTACAATGCTCAACTTCATGACAACATTTTATCCTACAATGCTCAACTTCATGGCAACATTTTATCCTACAATGCTTAACCTCATAGCATGGCAACATTTTATGGTTACTAAAAACGGTCATGAAGACAAACATCAAAGACAACATCAAGTGTGGAAAATGAACTTTTTGGAAATTAGTTCCTCTATGCTTCCCAGTTGCAATATTCCCTCTTTTATTTTATTAAGAGGATTTTTCTGTGAGTTGTCTTGTGTCAAGATTAAAACTATTGTTGGGAATTACGAATGAAAAAATCCACAAATTTTTACGAGATTACCACGACAACATGATATGTCAAAGGTTTGTAAGTATAAAAACCAATAGTTTTGCATTGCCCTTGACTGAGACTGTTAATTTTCGAATTAACTGACCTTGACTTTTTAGTTCATAGAAAGGAGACGAGTGGCTGGAAAATAACTTAAGAATGCGTAACTTTTAATAGTTTTGTCATGCAGGCTTATGATAATGTTTGTTTTCAATATTTACAGGACACTTGATATGGAAGATGGTCAAGATCAATTCAAAGAATTAGATGTAAACAAGGACGGTTTTATCACATGGAAGGAGTACAAGGACACCAAATATAATTATGATGAGAGCAGTTCATCGGAGGAAGATAAAACAAGGATCAAGAAGGTAATAATCATTATAAAACGGACACGGTTTCAATGCAATCCTCAGTAGTAGCTGGGATTGGTGTGACTTGACCTTGAAAAACAATTTACCAAAATCTTCAATTAGTTTAAACAATATTACAAAGATATTGTATTACAGAGAGGGACAGCGAATCACAGCCCTTTTTTGTCAGAAAAAAAATCAAATGGTCTGGTAAATGAAAAGCAAAGTTACTTTAAGCTTAAACTTGTAACTTACTTAATTGGCAAATCGAAAGGCAGACTTCGCGCCTTATTCTTTCTCTCATGTGCTCTTAAAAAAGAAATATAGTATCTAAATAGCAAAAAGCATTTTTTGTTCGTTTGTTTGTTTGTTGTTGCATTTTATTCAAAATACTTCTTTTTATGATGTGCGCCAGAAATAACTTTTTAAAATTTCTAAATATCATATGATGATTTATTAATACTTTATTTCATTAAATAAATAAATAAATAAAACGAAATAGTCTGTTAAGTCTGATTTAGATGTTTTCCTAAGCGGACAGATTTGTAATTATTCTCAGTGAAGAGGATGATACAGTATTTTGATGAAAGTTATATGCGTTTATCTATAACAGGAAATGGACGAAGACCGCAAAAAGTTTAATGCAGCAGATCAAAACCATGATAACCAACTGACAATAGACGAATTTATGGCATTTCATCTACCCCACCATTTTGAACATATGTGGGACAATGAAATTGACAGACAGTTAGAAGAACATGATACTGTTAAGAAAGATGGATTTATTAATTTTGAAGAATTTAAAGGAGAAGGTAATGCTTGATGTAGTATTGGAGATGCGAGTGGTTAGGGCGTTAGCTTTCAAACTTCAGGCGTCTCGTCGCAATGGGTTCGATCCCTTTTAAGTAGAAGATAATGCTTAGTGAAGTAACAGGAGGCGTGGTGGCCGAGTGGTTAAGGCGTTATGCTCCAGGCATTTCACTGCTAGGGGTTCAACCGCAAGTAAGGAAGGGTTTTCCTTGTCGTAGGCCCTGATTGGCTCGGTACTACTATATAATGCACCGATTGGTCTGCGAGATTTATTTGCAATATTGATAGTAAATGTACTAGTACTCATTAAAGTTACACTAAGCGTGCTTGGCAAACATAAAAACACTAGCACAAACGCAAAACACGAACTTGTGTTGAGATTAATCCTCATGATTAGTCAACATTGTCTTGTTGCGAATAGCTGTAAATTGCTCATGTGACGTAAAACAAAACTTTTAATCAACCAACCAAGTTGCTAGTGAATTACATTCAGTGACTTTTAATATGTTTCAATTAAGAAATGACTTCGTGTTTGGTAACGTACATGAGGGTATGAACGATAGTGAAGCACGCGCAAATTGCATAATCTGCGAAGCAGATTATGCTTAATTTGTGCGGGATTCACTATCGTTCATACCCTCATGTACGTTACCAAACACGAAGTCATTTCTTATATTTACAATTCTTGGCATATTCATGTGTAAAATAATAAATAAACTATGTATAAAATCATGATGTACCATATTTTCTTGAACCTTCTTACATCGTATAGCTTTTTACAGACTCCTGTATATGTGCTTGTTTCGGGCCACATAAAAAAACAAAAAAAAGTTCCAAGTTTATAACATATATTAATGCAATATATGCACAATTAACTCAAATACATCGCGTTTTCGCGATATTTTGGAAGGTTATGTATAAAAATTAACACATGCTTTGGCATGTGTTTTTATAAATAGATCAGAAAATCCCTGACATCTGTTTACAAATTTTTGTGTATTCCTACGCCCTTAGTTGTTACGTCACATCGACCTTAGTTGTTACGTCACATAACTGCACGTTCTATACTGAAGTCATGAAGATATGAACTAGTGAGTCTAACAAGGGATCACATAGTACAAAATATTAGCTATTGTAAATATTTTATTATATATCTGTTCACAGATTTGATTTGATTTATTGGGATTTTACGTCCAAGTCAAGAATTTTTTGCTTATATCGTGGCGTCACCAGCTCTAGATACAGTGAAGAGCAATGAGCAGAGAGTGTTCTTTAACGTGTCACACCTGTCGTGACACGGGGAATCGGTTTTAAAGATCTCCTCCGAAAGACCCTGTGACTATAATTTTTAAAAAAAACGGGTGCTTGGTGAGAGAACGGACGCTACCAGTTTACAAGACTTGGTCAGACCCTGTCATGGTTCGAACCCCGACCTCCTACCTGTTCACAGAGACACTTGATAAATACACATGTATCTGATTTAATCTTAATATGATTTGACTTTCTGTGTTGTGAAGTTCCACAATAATGACTAAAAGGAGTGTTTTACGCTCCGGTCTAAATTCACTTCAGTCAAGGCGGTCAGTTCTGGAGAGGCTCTGTGATCCTTTAGTACCCGGTTTAGACCACCCAGCCACCAAGGTACCAGTGATGACTGGAAAGCCGAATCGTTCGAGACAAATGCTAGTATTGAATCTTTATTAAACAATTACCCTTTAAAAATTGTTGTAAATTGAAGTTATTCTTTTGATATCTACAGATATTGGTGACGAGAATTATACGGCTGAAAAGAAGAAAGAATTCGACAAATATGATTTAAACAAAGATGGTTATTTAGATAGGAAAGAAATGAGGCCATGGTCAGTATTTGATGACCGTTTTACAGCAACTGAGGAGGCCCAGTTTTTAATCAAAGAAAGTGATGCAAACAAAGATGGTCAACTATCTTATGATGAGATAGTGGACAATCACGAACACTTCGTGGGTAGTCAAGCTACCGATTATGGCTCTCTGCTTCATAGACTGCCAGACGAATTATAAATAGTTTTATCATTTACAAATTTTCATAATTTACGTATTTTTCTTCGATTTCTAAAAGAGGAAGCATTCCTTATAACAAATGAATCGAACGTTATTTGCATCATTTATTTTCATTTTCAAAATAAAACCAGTGTAAATGAATATTGATGATCACGCGTGCGCGCACACACGAATACCCACACACACCCACACACACACACACACACACACACACACACACACACTTTTTTTATCACAAATTCATAATTTTAATAAATTTTAATTATTTAGAAAAGAAATTATACAGTAAATATTTAGCCTTAGAAAATTATATTTTACTTAAAATATTTTTGTGCAATATACAGGGACACAATAAACATTACTACTGTATATAAATTGCGTTATAGTTTTTAATCGTCGACTCGGAATAGCGCAATGGTAAAGAATCATTTATATCCAGTGAAGTGGAGTAATAGTGTTTTACGTCCCAGTTAAGATTCTTTCACTTATTTCGAGGCGGCCAGTTCTGGGATGGTGGAGGAAACCACCAACCTTCGGCAAGGGAACTGACAAACTTTCTCACACTAGCATCTGTTCATTTATATCAAGTCGACCAGTTCTGAGAAGTGGATAAGATTGGAGTGTCCAGAGAAACACACTGACGTTCAACAAGCAAACTGACTTGTTTTTCGCACTAGGATTCCGGAGTGGGATTCGAACCTACGAGCTTAAAGGAGCTGTTATCTGTAAGAGCGCGCTGAAGAAGACTCCGCGACGGAGACCCCTTGTGATTGCCGAAAAGTACCGAAAAATGAGCTACCTGATCTTTGTTATCGAAAATCGTTACAACTGGGTATAATTGTATATAATTTTGCTTAAATAATTTTAAAAATGTTAACTGGAAAATCGAAAAATTGAGGCTAGTTGGAGTATCGGCATCTGCTTGAAACGAAAATGGTTAAAAACGAATCGAAATCTGATGACTCTACGATCATTTCGGCTAAAATTGATGATGCATGTACTCTAAATAATTAAGAGTGGCAAAAATACAAAAGCGATGTATAAATAAATAAATTTATTGAAGTAGCGTAATGGTAAAGAGATTTATTTATATCGAATGGAGTTGAGTAATGGTGTTTTACGCCATTATAAGTAAATAAATTAACGTTAAATTTGAGAAAAACAATCGATTAAGGTTTGATAAAAATAAGCAATTTACCAAATACTTACCAATTTTGCAAAAGCTGAAATTAAAATTTCTTCAATTGAATATATTTATTTGCAGACCACTAGTTATGAACCCTTAACTTTTGACAGGTACTGGATTTAACAATGGAATAATATCCAGATGTGTGGTTAAAGTACTATTGAGCGATCCTTTTTAACCCTTATTTTTACAAGTAGTTCCTAAACATGCACAACAAACATTATGTTATTGACCAATGAAAAAGTTGAGCACTTATGTTTTCTTCACAAACCTGAAGAATACATCAATACAAATTAATATTAACTTTTTAAGTATATTTATCACGTCAAATACGATTTATGTTGGACCACATAGATGGACCTTTCATAAAAAACCTGGCTTTGGAAATTTTGTTGGAAAAAATCAACCAATACATAGACAGTAATCAGGACCCATCAACCCAACCCCCCAACCCCCCCCCCCCCCCCCCCCCCCCATTTATAGATTTTAGATGCCCCCATCTTAATCTTTATTATCCAGTGTGCAAGAAATGAGGCTATATAGCCTGAAGGTTGGAAATATCTGTTCAATCATAAGCAGGATGCCTTAAAACTATTTTTCTTTCTTCCTACTGAAAGTGGCAGAGTAAAAATAAGTCTTTTTGACAATATACCAAGTTTAAAAATTTGATGGTGATAGAATATAGGATGTGAGATTCTCTGTTTGATATAGAAAATATTGAACCCTGAATCCAACCATAATTCTACCGGCCTTGGTGTCATGTGCTAGTATTTAAATGAAACAACACATTCAAAAATAGCATATGACAATACTGACAAGAAGATTGCAATAAAAACTCGTCAACAGCTATTGATATTGTTTGAAAACTGAAAACTGATTTTCTTATATGGTAAAAATGATATTTTTAAACAACGACTTTGAGTTTTAAAAGAGATTTTTGGGTTAAAATTGGAACATAAACATGCATTTATAGTGACTGACATAACTCATTCCTTGCAAAGTTATAATAAAAAGCATCCAGTTGCACAATGATAATGACATAATCGCATTTTATCAAAGCTTATTACATTAAACTGAATCCATTTAGAAATGTAGGCAGAACAGAGGTGACGCTAAAATATTTTAACATAATGTGTTCTTACGCGAAAGCTATTGCATGCAAAGGCAAATTATTGTCCGTGCTCACGTGTTTTAGCATGAGCACTCAATAGCTTTCTCATGAGCACACAATAGCTTTCACATGAGCAGCAGTAAGGTTTGTGTGAGCACAAGATAAAAATATTTTCATGTCAACTCTAAGCCACCATACAAAGTGTACTTTTCAAAGTAGGAAAAAGTGCAAATTTGATATTTTAAACTTAAATATGTCGACTTCACTTTTATATATATATATATATATATATATATATATATATATATATATATATATATATATATATATATATAACACAAAACTACAAAATTCTTCTTCAAATTTTTATTTAAAATCAGCATATTACTTATTGTGAAATTTTATGTTTTATCTCCTTTTAATTTATTAAATTTCGTATATTTAAATTTTTTAGGATTTATTCCATAAGCTAATAGTCTTTCATCAGTCATGACTGGTTTTGCATTCTTCTTCTTTTTCTTTACTCCTCCACCCACCTTTTTGCTTTTGCCACTTACCACGTTACTCAGTGCATCCTTTGTTTCTATTAATGATTTAGATTGTTTTTCATTTACTTCTGATGTACTGTTTTTCTGACTCGATGCTTGTTGTTTGTTTTTCTTTTTATTTGTCGATTCCTTGTTAACGTCTGAACTTTGTAAGGATTCAACATTCTTATCATGAGTTAAAACAGAATTATTTTTAGCCTTGATTTTTTTCTTTTTCTTTTTGACTTTTTCATAGTTAACTGTTCCCATTGTTTGTGATTCAGGAATACTTTGTGTGTCCTGTATACTACTAGTTTTTTGTGAATTATGTATCAAATTGTCACTATTTGTTGATGTTACAGTATGTGAAGGTTTTACTTTTCTTTTCTTTTCTTTCTTTGGTGTAGCAGTTTTCTCTGCATTTTCTTCTTGCCTGAAAGAATGACAGATATAGTGGAAAATGACAAGAAAAGTCTAAAAACAAGAGGCCCATGGGCCTTAACGCTCACCTGAAGATATGTCCAATATTGTTTGCAAAGTGCAAAAGACAATATATTAAGTACAGAAACTTTAAAAGTTTTCTCAAATTAAGAACTCCTACAAAACTTAATCAGAAATACATCCACTCACATTTCATTTATAAGTAGCTTATATAATATGCATGAAGTAACTGTAGTGCAATGAATAATTTCCAAATCATTAATCAATTTCAGTATACTTATGCAGCTATGTCCTTGACCTTTGAACATATATGACCTCAAACCATATATGATGTCATGTCAATACCTACAATATTCTAATATACATGCCTATGCATGAAAATAATAGCTCTCAAGATAATAAATAATTTTAGTATTCCTATGTTGATATGACCTTGACCTTTGAACATATAACCTTGAACCATATATCAAAATGATCGTCATGTCAATACCTACAATATTCTAATATACATGCCTATACAAAAAATTAATAGTTTTCAAGATAATAAGCTATTTAAGTCTTCATCTGCAGCTGTGACCTTGACCTTTCAACATATGACTTTGATCTATATATCAAAATGATCCTATGTCAATACCTCTAATATTCTAATATACATGCCAAATAGTTTTCAAGATATAGTGACAAATATATAATTTTTAGCAATTTCCCCACTCAGTACCTTACAATTTCCCCATTTTGAGCCCCATGGCTACCATTTGTGCAAATCAGAAAAAAGATGACCTAAGGATGTTATAAATGAAATAACTAAGGTATATCTCCTGTAAATTCAGAGGAGAAGATTTTTATAGTTTTTCACTTCCCCCCTTCTGAGCCCCAAGGGGACTGAACTCCTTCATTTGTGCAAATCTAAAAGGGCTTCACCTAGGCATGATGGTTACTAAGTTTCATTAAATTTAGCCCAGTGGTTTTGGAGGAGAAGATTAAAATGTAAAAAGTTTATGCAAGATGGACTACGGATGACGAAAGACAAACAACGCACAGCAGAAAAAGATGGATAGCAATAGCTCAGGTGAGCTAAAAACTAAATATTTTGCAAGGTCGAGGTCATTTTTCAGACATCCTATAGCTTTATTAAGCTGACAAGAAAAGTATCATTAAAAACTTTATATTTTAAAGAAAAGTTCAAGGTCATTTCTCCAGCTTGCAAATAAAAATTCTATAGCTGTATTAAATTGACAAGAAAAGTCTAAATAAAAAGCAAATATTTTACAAGAAAACTTAAGTATAGTCATTCAAAGTCATATTACAGGCTTCAAGAATCAATATGATATAAAATGTGCCTACTGTAAATCAGAAATTTTTGTGTCTGTTAATGTTCACGAGAATCAAGATATTCAAGTACTTTTATTTTGGCATTTTCAGATGATAGCCAGTGAAAATGCAAGTAAATTACATCCAAACAAAAGTATTTGCTAGTTAAATTTTCACCTCTTGTTACTATCGAAAATATAGGTAAAAGATAAACGGTCTGGAAAATTTAATTTAAATGTTCAGGAAAATTTAAAATTAAATGGTTAGGATAATTTCCTAATTTACAGTATTTAAAGGAGTTTATCAAATTACTATGTGATTTATATCCATAGAGTTTGTACAGTACACTAAGGTCAAAAACTCCTAAATGTTACTTTTATGGAGTGGGTGGAGTAATGGTGTTTTATGTCCCTGTCAAGAATCTTTCACTTATTTCGAGACGGTCAGTTCTGGATTGGTGGAGGAAACAGGAGTGCCCGGAGAAAACCACCGACCTTCCGCAAGCGAAATGACAAACTTTCTCACACTACGATCTGTCTTGGGTGGGATTCGAACCCAGGGGGTGAGAGGCACTGTGATCTGGAAGCGGGTGCTTTAGACCACTTGGCCACCGAGGCTCTTTACTTTTATGGGAAACAATCAATACTGATTCATTATCCAATATAAATAATAGGGTAATTTTGCACAAATGTTATGATAAGTATCACATTGTATGCTTGTAAACATCATTAATATTCAAACCTTCAATAAATTCTATAAACATTATACATGTACATGTAATAGTACAGTGTTTTCTCCAGCTTACTAAAACAGGGGGTCATTGATGACCCCCTTACAAGAAAAGAGGGGGTCATTTTTCAAAATGAAGGGATCATGAAATTTCTGGAATAAAAATTAATTTTTTCAGTAATTTACAATAAAGGAAATATTTTGTTTCTAATTAGAGGGTCTGTATTAATCTCTTTGTCTATGTTTAAATGTTTTATTTCAAATGCTACTTATATCTGTAATATTTGCAACAGTAAAATCGCGACAGTATCACAAAACAGAAATTACTGAATGTTCTACCATCAACCCAATTCAACAGACCATTATCATTCGTTATTATTATCCACCCCTTCCGATATGCCTGTTTTACATATGATTTTATTATTTTCATAAATCATTAAAGGATATTTGTTTAACCAAATTTTATTAAGATCTCGATTTACATAAGTTTTTTTTTTTAATTTGGCTGTGAGTCGTCTGCAGGTAAGTTACTACCAGATGCCGCCTGGTCATGTTCAGAGCTCCGTGCAGCACTTTGACGCAAGTCGTAAAACGTTGTCAAACGAGATTGCTTGGTCTTTTCTTTTATGCCTGATGCAAAGAGCGCTTATATTGACTATATAAATTAAGCGTTCAATACAAACATTTCAAAGATTAAGAATATAGACAGGTTCCTATATTAATAATTAGCTTCCTTTAATATGGTACGATAGTCATGTGGTACGACAATACGGAATTTCCGCTCAGTACTTTCGTTTTCAGTCCCTTCACCTTTTATATTATTTACAGTAGCCGATTTCAATCTATGTAAAAATGATTGCGTCAAAAATAATGCAACAGCAAAACCAAGTTGCGCCATTCTTGAAAAAATTGCGTCAAAAACGCAAGAAACGCACTCTGGAGAAAACACTGAATAGTACCTCTGTAATCAGTGGCTTCATGATCTAAATCATGTTATTTCATGTCACAGGGCTTTTACTACCTAGGTTGGAATCCAACTTAGGTAGATCCTAGTGTGAGAAAGTTTGTCATTTCTCTTCGTGAAAGTCAATGATTTTTTCCTGGTACAGATGTTTGCCAATTTCTTCCACCATCCATTTAATTTACTTTATTCTATTAAGCCCACAGGAGGTGGTACATGAGGTATATCATATACAAATATATTAGACACATGACTTTCACAATCCAGGAACTGACTGCCTTAATATAATGGAAAAATCTTGATTGGGGCTTAAAACACCATTACTTCAGTCCACTCTTTTAACAATAATTTACATGAAACATGAAAATAATTAAGTATTTGAAAAAGGCACTTTTGATGAAGATTTGTTATTATGCAGTGAAACAGACTGTTAAGTTGAGCTAGTATAGATAACATTGGTGTAATTAGATAATAAACATATTTTCAATCTTTCCGCTGTGAAGTAGTTAATTATGTCTTTAATAACAATTTTATAATTATGATATCAAACCTTTCATTTTCTTCTTGAAGACTTGTCAATATTCTCAGTTTTTTGTTTTTATTTTTTGCCTTGTTCTGATATATTTTCAAGTCAATACCTTCTTCTTCTTCAGTTCTAAAATAAAACAAAAGATAAGATGATTTTTTAAAAACATACAAAGTTTCTAATCCTTTTACATGTATCCTCAAACAGAATGTTAATAACTTGAACATAGTTTTCTTAAATATCATGAGTAACTCGTCATCATTTTATCCTCAGTTTTTATTTGTTAATGATTTGAGTTCAAAAATTATGAGTTAACTCAGTTAAAAAAATCTAACTCATACATACTTTAAAGTCAAAATGATATTTCCATGCAATATGAGATAATGAAGATTCAATGAAGTACATTTTATTAGTTATAAGTTTACTAACACATTTATAAATGACACCAGAACAAAAAAGTAAAAGTTAGCAAAACTGGATTGAAGTGAATTAATGGTGTTTTATTCCCAAGTCAAGAATCTTCTTTTTAATTAATATCGAGGTGGTCAGTATTTGAATGGTGGAGGAATTCCGAGTGTCTGGAAAAAAAAAACCTGACCTTCTGCAAGCCAACTTGTTAACTTTCATACACTTGGATATGCCTGAGTATGCATTAACTTAGGTGCACATGGACCACTTGGTAACTGAGGTTTCTCTAAGTTAACAGGAGATATCATAATTAGTTATACAGTGGAGTTCATCTATAATGAAGATGGATGTTACGAATTTAGGCCTATAACGAACTAGAAAAAATTCCCCAACCAATTTACTATATAATTTATGTTTAATTGAATTGCTTATTACGAATTGGCCTATAACGAAAAAATGCCTATAACATAGTAATTTTCACGTCCCGTGAAAAAAATAGAACAGTAAATATAAGGTGTATAAAGAAGAGGCAGAGGCACGCCAAGGGTTTAGTGAAGCTTGTGAAAAGTTATTTTAATGAATGAAATTGTGTGTGACATGTACAGTTTAATTATTCTGTAAATAAATAGGGAAAGTGCCAGTGAATCACTTGCCAAATTGAGACCTTAAGTGGATACCCAGAAGGATGTGAGTGAAAAAATATGACAGTTTGTCGGATCTAGAAACATTTTTATGCAGTCGAAAATTTGTGAAACGTCAAAAATTAACGACTTTTTTTAGCAAGTATTTGTGATAAGTGGCATTAAAACGGATTTTAATTATTTTCCGATAAGTAACATGGATTTACATTGTGACATGTAAAGAGATATAATTTTTTCAATAAATTTTCGCAACGGATAAAAGTTACATGTTTTCAACAATTTAGATTAATTTAATGTTATAATATAAAAAAAATACATATCAGATTGTGAGAAAGAAATATTGATTTTTTTTTTTGTGACTGAATTAAATAATTTAATCTGGAGTTTGTTTTACAACAGATTTTTGTAATACAACAGATAGAACTTTACCAGCTAATAAAGTTAATGGATGGTTAAATGCTTAATATATATACATGTTATATTTATGACGGTTCACGATTTTTATTGATTATCTTAAACAAAAAATCAAAATTGATAAATAGTATTTAATTTTCAATAAAAAAATATTAGCATTAACCAAATATTAGCTTTAATTTCTTTTATCGTCCTCTACTTCCGGTTTATGCAATATAAATTGACGAAGGGAGATAACTCGTCTTTGCATTCTCCAAAACGATACTGGGGCTAAGAAATTGCTTAAAACGAAATATGCCTATAACGAAGTCCATAAAGCTGTCCCCTGGAGTTCGTTATAGCCAAACTCTACTGTAATAGTTTTTACCTGTACTGACTCATCTTCTTAATGGATGCCCAGGCATTTAACTCTTTCTCTCTACATTTTAAAATCTAAAATTAAAACAAGAAGTAAAATTTTTAATACAAAATTACAAAATATTTTTGTCAAAGGCCATTTCAATACATTTTTTCAAAACTACATGTAAAAGTTTTTTTGGTTTTTTTTTGATTTTTTTAAAATTGAAATAAAATTTTCTCTGCCTTGGAACCTTCATCAACAAACAATTTTTGCCAATAAAATGGAAAAATACATTCGCTATGCCCTTCAAGTTTAGCGTTGCTATGGTTGCATAGTTTATTGGAGTATAATGTGAAAAAACACTACATTAATTTTTGTATTGCAGTGTGCTATAACTGAATTTAAAATTAAATCATTGACCAGAGGGAGGGGTATGCTTGTTACACACACTGACCCAGTGAGCTAGCACCTTACCAAAATGTCATCTTTGGTATGTGCTAGTCCATGGCCGGCCATAATACACACTTGTATATATAATGTTTACATGAACTTGTTCTTAGATTATACCATAGAAATTAAAAACCTTATCGCAAATAGCTGAAAAACTGCTGATAACTGAAAAACTGATTGTTAAAACAACAATACAACCATCAAAACTGAATGCTGAATTTGAGGCAGGAAAGCATTATTTAAAATTTATATGACAATCTGGGGCTTGAAACCACAATTTTTGGCTGTCAAAGCAGGTGCTCTACCTCTGAGTCATAAGGAGGTAATATACAAAAATGGTTTTATAGCCTTATTTTTGAAAGTAGAATCTAGTGAAATGAATTATAGATGAACATGAACAAGAAAATAATAACTTTAGCCATTTAGTTCACCTGTGTATCACATGATTCACGTATAGAAAACATTCAACTTAATTTCCTGATATAATGACATTACATTGAAATATTTCTCTACCACAGCACTTGGTATAACATGTTATAAAAGTGTGCTCAATTCTATCCCCAGTCTCTTGCACTATCACTACAGATATTGCTGACAAATACAGGATATAAGCATAAGCCCAATGGACACGGACCTATATATTCAGCAATAATGAACTTATTTATAAAAAATAAAGTAACCAGTTCAAGTATATACAGTATACTTACCTCATTAGTGGACAATCCATAGTCATTAGCTGTGACCTTTCTGTACTTAAATCTACAAGGAACATCTCCAGCTAAATCTTCATAATCCAGTTTATAATACTCATCAAAATATTCTTCAAATGTCTTTTGTGCTAAAAATAAAACCATTTATAACAAACATGATTATTGTCTAGATAAAGTAGGCTACTTTATAATGTAAATGTTACTTTTATTTCTTGGACACATTTTTCTTTTAAAATATACTGATAAAACCAGGATATATATATCTCATATCCATCCATTTATGAAGTTGAATAAAAGTTCTGTAGTTGGTTTGTTGGTTGGTTAAATGTTTTACATCTCATCAGCAATTTTAGCTTTTCAATACAAGACAATTCTTAAGGATTAGTCTTAATATAAGTTCATGTAGTGCAAGAGTGTGTAAGTGTTTGTGAATTGCATTTAACTAGTGCCAACTTGTGGTGACCTTTAGTGTGCTGGTACACTTATCCACAATGCCACAGATAAACACTGCAGACCACTCAGTCCTTAATACTGATACACAGCCAACCAGTAACCTACAGAAAGCTAGTACACTTATCCACAATGCCACAGATAAACACTGCAGACCACTCAGTCTATAATACTGATACACAGCCAACCAGTAACCTACAGAGTACCAGTACACTTATCCACAATGTCAAAATAAACACTGTAGACCACTCAGTCCATAATACTGATACACAGCCAACCAGTAACCTACAGAGTACTAGTACACTTATCCACAATGCCACAGATAAACACTGTAGACCACTCAGTCCATAATACTGATACACAGCCAACCAGTAACCTACAGAGTACCAGTACACTTATCCACAATGTCAAAATAAACACTGTAGACCACTCAGTCCATAATACTGATACACGGCCAACCAGTAACCTACAGAGTGCTAGTACACTTATCCACAATGTCACAGATAAACACTGTAGACCACTCAGTCCATAATACTGATACACAGCCAACCAGTAACCTACAGAGTGCTAGTACACTTATCCACAATGCCACAGATAAACACTGTAGACCACTCAGTCCATAATACTGATACACAGCCAACCAGTAACCTACAGAGTGCTAGTACATTTATCCACAATGTCACAGATAAACACTGTAGACCACTCAGTCCATAATACTGATACACAGCCAACCAGTAACCTACAGAGTGCTAGTACACTTATCCACAATGTCACAGATAAACACTGTAGACCACTCAGTCCATAATACTGATACACAGCCAACCAGTAACCTACAGAGTGCTAGTACACTTATCCACAATGCCACAGATAAACACTGCAGACCACTCAGTCCATAATACTGATACACAGCCAACCAGTAACCTACAGAGTGCTAGTACACTTATCCACAATGTCACAGATAAACACTGTAGACCACTCAGTCCATAATACTGATACACAGCCAACCAGTAACCTACAGAGTGCTAGTACACTTATCCACAATGCCACAGATAAACACTGCAGACCACTCAGTCCATAATACTGATACACAGCCAACCAGTAACCTACAGAGTGCTAGTACACCTATCCACAATGTCAAAATAAACACTGCAGACCACTCAGTCCATAATACTGATACACAGCCAACCAGTAACCTACAGAGTGCTAGTACACTTATCCACAATGCCACAGATAAACACTGCAGACCACTCAGTCCATAATACTGATACACAGCCAACCAGTAACCTACAGAGTGCTAGTACACTTATCCACAATGTCACAGATAAACACTGTAGACAACTCAGTCCATAATACTGATACACAGCCAACCAGTAACCTACAGAGTGCTAGTACACTTATCCACAATGCCACAGATAAACACTGTAGACCACTCAGTCCATAATACTGATACACAGCCAACCAGTAACCTACAGAGTACTAGTACACTTATCCACAATGCCACAGATAAACACTGTAGACCACTCAGTCCATAATACTGATACACAGCCAACCAGTAACCTACAGAGTACTAGTACACTTATCCACAATGCCACAGATAAACACTGTAGACCACTCAGTCCATAATACTGATACACAGCCAACCAGTAACCTACAGAGTACCAGTACACTTATCCACAATGCCACAGATAAACACTGTAGACCACTCAGTCCATAATACTGATACACAGCCAACCAGTAACCTACAGAGTACTATCCACAATGCCACAGATAAACACTGTAGACCACTCAGTCCATAATACTGATACACAGCCAACCAGTAACCTACAGAGTGCTAGTACACTTATCCACAATGCCACAGATAAACACTGTAGACCACTCAGTCCATAATACTGATACACTGCCAACCAGTAACCTACAGAGTACCAGTACACTTATCCACAATGCCACAGATAAACACTGCAGACCACTCAGTCCATAATACTGATACACAGCCAACCAGTAACCTACAGAGTGCTAGTACACTTATCCACAATGCCACAGATAAACACTGCAGACCACTCAGTCCTTAATACTGATACACAGCCAACCAGTAACCTACAGAGTACTAGTACACTTATCCACAATGCCACAGATAAACACTGTAGACCACTCAGTCTATAATACTGATACACAGCCAACCAGTAACCTACAGAGTACTAGTACACTTATCCACAATGCCACAGATAAACACTGTAGACCACTCAGTCCATAATACTGATACACAGCCAACCAGTAACCTACAGAGTACTAGTACACTTATCCACAATGCCACAGATAAACACTGCAGACCACTCAGTCCATAATACTGATACACAGCCAACCAGTAACCTACAGAGTGCTAGTACACTTATCCACAATGCCACAGATAAACACTGTAGACCACTCAGTCCATAATACTGATACACAGCCAACCAGTAACCTACAGAGTGCTAGTACACTTATCCACAATGCCACAGATAAACACTGTAGACCACTCAGTCTATAATACTGATACACAGCCAACCAGTAACCTACAGAGTGCTAGTACACTTATCCACAATGCCACAGATAAACACTGTAGACCACTCAGTCCATAATACTGATACACAGCCAACCAGTAACCTACAGAGTGCTAGTACACTTATCCACAATGCCACAGATAAACACTGCAGGCCACTCAGTCCATAATTCTGATACACAGCCAACCAGTAACCTACAGAGTACTAGTACACTTATCTGCAATGCCACAGATAAACACTGTAGACCACTCAGTCCATAATACTGATACACGGCCAACCAGTAAAGTCTGAAGACAGTCAAATACCTTTCTCACCTCATGGATAGAGATTTCTGGCATGATCCCTGACTGGGATTTCCTTGTCCACGGCTCACTTGGGATTACATTTTCCACCCTAAAGTTCAGATAAATCTGTCCCATTCCACAATAGGGGTGGGATCCTTACTTGGGATTCTCACTTGCAATCAAAAGTCTTTCAGGGATAGGTTAGTCGTCATTGTGCCCTTTTTTTTATTGTACGAAAAGACTCAATTTCAAGTTAAAATAAACATATGTAATTATTTTTGGCAAATATCAGATCTATAATTACAAAAAAATGATTGTAGATTGTAAGATCATGTTGGAGAAAAACTAAAGTCACCAAATACTACCTGGATCAAACACTGGTTTCTTTTTCTTGAGTGCCCTCGCAAATGTAGATTTCCTTTTCTTTCCTTTTTTAGTAGTAACTTCCTCATTGGGATCATAGTCAGCATCCATCTGTATTTAGATCAAAAATAAATACAGGATCAGACAGGGTGATGCAAAATATGTACCTCAGATTGTAAATGTGATGAAAATTTTAGTACAACAATTTAATCTTCATGACTATCAGGTATTTAGAATAAAATTTATGTTCATTGTACTTAAATTAGCTAGAAGATTTATTTGAAACAATTTTAAGCATTTCATCATATTTGATATCATCAGATGAACATTTTATTAATGTCGTCTTTATTATACAGCCTTGTTTAGTTTCTGTGTACCTAGTATAATACTATCTTCAATCTAATTCACTAACAGTCTTAACCTCTTAAAATACATATTTTTTTACAAGTTCAAAAATAAGTTAGTAGCTAGGATGATTATAGTACTAGCATTCCCATTTGAAGGAAATGCAAACTGTGAATATAATGAGAGAAAAACACAAAAACATTGCTGTTGATGTCATAACACAACAATGTAGAATCAGTGACTTTGCACTATCATTGTGGTTACTACTGCATTCATGTTATTTACAACTTACATAAAAATTCGATCTTTGACATTATCAACATGGTTAAAGCTTATATTATATCCAAGGTTACTACGGTAATAATTTGTTGTTTTAAAGCTGCATTAAGTTTTTCAATTTTCTGAATTTTTTTTTGATTTTCTAAAAATATATTTTATTAAAAAAAGATATCTTTTAACCACGATCCGTGACATTTATTTTTTGAAATTTCATTTCTTTTAGCTGTAAATAAACGGAATCCTCTGAACGGTTGGTCAGTGTTTTACGATAGTAATTATTAGCTTGGAGCATGCGCACGGATGTACGGAAAAACCCTAGAATCAAAGGTGAAACATGACAGATTGCATTAATTGTCCTTCATTAATATCCAGATGTATTTAAAATGGTGTTATGTATCCCTTACTAAGTCACAAATGACAAATTCAACAAAGTTCTGTGTTTGATTTATCGTACTTCACCGTTTTGAAAGTTGTGTTTAAATGACCCGGGTTTTGATGACGTAACCATGTTCTAATATTAGATCCCAAATGCTGCATCTCGCTGGGTAAATACTGTAATTTCTGTATTTATTCGAGCTTTTATCGTTGAACCAAATGTAACATTGTTCATTAGGAACATCATTAATTAGATTAGCACCGTTTTAATTTTTCCTTTGGAAAACTTAATGCAGCTTTAATGATTATAACTTACATTAAAATTTTGACTTTCTTCAACACTATCACCATGGTTACTACTGTAATCATCTTCACCATATTTTTCACCCTCCCATTTATCCCAGTCCTCTGTAATATAAAAAACAAGAAAAAATGATTTATTGTAACACACAAGTCAAATTGCATATAATTATGACCATGTATGTGCAAAACAATTTTTTTCTGTGTTTTGTTTGTAACTTGCACTACAATTTTTCTGTGTTTTGTTTGTAACTTGCACCACAATTTTTTTCTGCGTTTTGTTTGTATCTTGCACCACAATTTTTCCTGTATTTTGTTTATACTTGCACCACAATTTTTTTTTCTGTATTTTGTTTGTAACTTGCACTACAATTTTTCCTGTATTTTGTTTGTAACTTGCACCACAATTTTTTCTGTTTTGTTTGTAACTTGCACCACAATTTTTTTCTGTGTTTGTAACTTGCACTACAATTTTTTTCTGTGTTTTGTTTGTAACTTGCACCACAATTTTTTTCTGTGTTTTGTTTGTAACTTGCACTACAATTTTTTCTGTGTTTTGTTTGTAACTTGCACCACAATTTTTTTCTGTGTTTTGTTTGTAACTTGTACCACAATTTTTTTCTGTGTTTTGTTTGTAACTTGCACCACAATTTTTTTCTGTGTTTTGTTTGTAACTTGCACCACAATTTTTTTCTGCGTTTTGTTTATAACTTGCACCACAATTTTTCTGTGTTTTGTTTATAACTTGCACCACAATTTTTTTCTGAGTTTTGTTTGTAACTTGCACTACAATTTTTTCTTTGTTTTGTTTGTAACTTGCACCACAATTTTTTTCTGTGTTTTGTTTGTAACTTGCACCACAATTTTTTTCTGTGTTTTGTTTGTAACTTGCACCACAATTTTTTTCTGTGTTTTGTTTGTAACTTGTACCACAATTTTTTTCTGTGTTTTGTTTGTAACTTGCACCACAATTCTTTCTGCGTTTTGTTTATAACTTGCACCACAATTTTTTCTGTGTTTTGTTTATAACTTGCACCACAATTTTTTTCTGTGTTTTGTTTGTAACTTGCACTACAATTTTCTCTTTGTTTTGGTTGTAACCTGCATCACAATTTTTTCTGTGTTTTGTTTGTAACTTGCACCACAATTTTTTCTGTGTTTTGTTTGTAACTTGCACTACAATTTTTTCTGTTTTGTTTGTAACTTGCACCACAATTTTTTCTGTTTTGTTTGTAACTTGCACTACAATTTTTTCTTTGTTTTGTTTGTAACTTGCACCACAATTTTTTCTGTTTTGTTTGTAACTTGCACCACAATTTTTTTCTGTGTTTTGTTTGTAACTTGCACCACAATTTTTTCTGTTTTGTTTGTAACTTGCACCACAATTTTTTCTGTGTTTTGTTTGTAACTTGCACCACAATTTTTTTCTGTGTTTTGTTTGTAACTTTCACAATTTTTTTCTTTGTTTTGTCTGTAACTTGCACCACAATTTTTTTCTTTGTTTTGTTTGTAACTTGCACCACAATTTTTCTGTGTTTTGTTTATTACTTGCACCACAATTTTTTTCTGTGTTTTGTTTTAACTTGCACTACAATTTTTTTTCTAAATTTTGTTTGTAATTTACACAAATTTTTTTCTGTGTCTTATTTATAAAATATAAAAAACAAGAAAAAATGATTTATTGCAATACACAAGTCAAATCGCATATAATTATGACCATGTATGTGCAAAACAATTTTTTTCTGTGTTTTGTTTGTAACTTGCACTACAATTTTTTCTGTGTTTTGTTTTAACTTGCACTACAATTTATTTTTCTAAATTTTGTTTGTAATCTACACCACAAATTTTTTCTGTGTTTTATTTGTAAAAGATTTTGCAGTAACTAGTTGACCTCTACAGTGATTCTAATGTACAAACAATGTTTGTCAATAAAATATCATTTTTAAATGATAGGTTAAATAATTAAGAACTTTAAAACAAAATTACAGATAATTTTACTGGTCACAGGATAGACAATAAGTAGTCAAAAAAAAGGAAAGTAATATTCCAACTTAAGGATACACATACACATTTAATGTGTTAATGATTAACATGCCTCTTTTTAAATAATATGCCAATGTAAACATTTGTTTTCAGGTAAAACCACACAATTTTACAGGTGTGTTTTAAGTTTCAATAATGAATATAACTTAAAGAAATATTAATTCAACAAAAGACCAATTAGCCTTGGGCCATGCATTTAAAAAAAATGTAAAGGTTTACCAGCCTACTAATGTGATATCCCATAATGCTTGTATGGAACTTTTATTATCCTTGGATGCGAAATTACACTGGTTTTTTGTTTTCTCCCTAAAATGATGTCATTTCAGAAATGGGCTATTTGTGTAGACGATACTTACCAAGGGTATGGGGTATGACTATGACATACCTCTTATGCTATTTGTGTAGATAATATTTCCCCAGACAGTTCAACATTTACTGGATAACTTTTGACTTACCTATATCTAATTCTTCATCATCAGAGAATACTGGCTTCTTGTCTTCTACCTCTGTCTCATAGTAATTACTCTCAAAATATTTCTGTAAAAAAAATTAAACTTTTTGGATTAATACTTAAAAGTATACTGTAAATCTGTAAAAATTCATTTTTATTTTGTCTTAATTTTCAAAAGTAACAAGACCCACCAACATTTTATTTTGATATTTTATAACCTACATTAGCACTGACCATCATCCTTCAATGCAAAAATAAAATTAAAAGAATATCTTGAAATTACAATTTAAACATTTTCAGATTACAACACATATTTAAAATATCACATTTCAAATGAGCTCTTAAAAAGGATGTCATATCAAGATAGTTTGATTCACTGACAAAACATACCAATATAATACATTTTCTAGCAAATTTTTATCAAAATATTTCTTTTGTTTTAGGATATAAGATAGGCAAAGTAAATAAAATTTCAGTTTCTGATGTTGCTTTAACCGCTTTACTAAGAAAAGAAACTTTATTTTCAGTTTGCATCATTTATGATGTAAGGGTGACATCAATTAAACAGTCTTTGCTTTTTTAAATCTAAGAACAGTACAAACTGTAATTCCAACTAGATACAATTATTTACTGAAGTTGTCTTGTTTCAAAAAGTTTCTCCTCCCTAATATCTTGTTACAGTCAGAGGTCCAATAATGTTTTAGTTTATGACAAGGATCTTAATTTCTTCACTGTGATCTGATGAGAGCTGAGTGCAAGTAAACTGCGAACTTTTCTAAACTGAAAAACAATTTTTACAATATTAGTTTAATTGAATAAATTTAATTTGACCAAAAATTTATAGATAACAAAACTCAACAACTTTTTTATTTGGTCAAAATTGGAGTGTCCATGGTCTTTAAATGCTGACATAAACCATGGCTAGTTTGTTCCTGACCAATCAAAAATTGATTAAGTTCTGTTCCCTTAAATTTCCCATTATAGTAAAACAAATACCAGTAATAATTATAGTTACTATAATATACAGGGTACCTGCATCATTTCATCATGTTTTTGAGGATCAAAATCCTCTTCTAAATCCTCTTTACTAACAACAAATGATGGATTTCCTGATGTTTCTTTTAATTTATCTATTTTATCTGCAATTTCTCTCTTTTTTAAATTCTTTAACTGCTTCAATTCTTCTTTTCTCTTTAACTTTTCCTACAATAGCCAACAACAAAAAAAAACCAACTATACTTAACAATTTTGTCATTAAAGACATGAAATATGACTATATTTATATATTTATCTGATATATGTATATCATGGTTTTTAGAGATACACATGTAAGTAAAGAAAAATTCTCTCTTTAAATCTTGTTTAATTTGCATAACCTTCATTTCCACATTGATCATGAAAAACCAAATAGAACATAAAATAGGTTTAGAATTAACCATAACAATGTGTAAAGGATACATAAAATATAATGTAATACATGTACCAAAAACTTATGATTGTACAGAATACAGAGAATAAAAACTGAATGTACATGATTTAACATTAATGTTCATACTGACACTGATGTCAAAGACAACATCTGAAAAGTAACACTTACATCACAGAGTAAATATTTCCTATTCTTTGACATACCTGTTTCTTTCTTTCTTTAATTTCTTTTCTTTTTTCAGCTCTCTTGCTGTCTTTCCTTCTGACTGTGTCTGATATAGTTCTTGGATAACTCTTGATCTAGTAGTTTGGAATGATCAAAAAAAAATTCCTTGATTAAAATTAGGAAAGTTTAAGATATCTGTACTTGTTAACTGAATAAAAAGCACTTTAAACACTTTTAATTTTTTCTATACATTTAAAATAAAGCTATTGTTTTAAAAATAAATTAAGTATGAGACCAGTGTGGAAAATAAGTTGAAAATTTTTACCAAGTATGTGACCAGTGTTGGAAATAAGTTGAATTTTTTTTAAACCAGTCCGTATCTGATATTTTTAACATTTTCTATTTTGGTATATGGGAGACTACTGAAACATCACCAGTTCCTCTCAAAAGTTACAAGTTTCAGGCTGTCTGACTGGCTGTTACTTCCAACAACTGATAAAGCTGGAACATAGTATAATTATAATTTCTAAAAAAGATCAAAGAATCGTAATTCAATGTAATTTTATGGCTTGTACCAGTATTTACACTTGGTATTGAAATGACATATGCAACTTATTAGATTTTACAAACAACAACATTCAAATTTGACCATTTAGTTTGACAAATATGAAGGTTAGTAGCAACTTGTATCACTGGCAAAATGGGCTGTAAATCTGGTCTAAAAATTTTATTTTGAAACCAGGTATAAAAATTTGGCTTAAAGTTGACATTACAGATTATGTTTCTGTCTATTACCTTAAAAGGTAAAAATCTCTGGTTTCTAATCACACTGAATTGTTCCTGTAAAAAGAAATCTTGAAGTCACAAGACAATGCTTACAAAACTTATTATTGATAACTTACAAACTCTTGGTCTGGTTCTTCAAACCTGAAGTTATATTTTCTTTCAAATTCTTCTTGTTTGTCTAAAATAGTTTCTTCCTCTGAAAAGCCCTCCCCATCATCTACTATTTCATCATAAGTAGGTATCCTGAAAAAGGAAACAAGTCAAATGAGGAAACAATATCTTAACAAATCATCTGAAGGATTACTCATTATTTTATTCTTTTACTCCTAACCTTGCCAAAAGATATGCTAATATTTATTAAATAAGAAATTGCAGGTTAATATGGGTGAGAGCACTGTTACAAACTGAAAAATAACACAAGTTTCTCATCAAATTAATAATGCCTTCATTTTTCTATCCCACTGAGACAAAGATGAAAGTCCTATTTACTGTAAAAGGCTTCTCCAGGCTATCAATTATTTTGGAGATTTTATGCTTGAAATGTTAAATGCAGTAATAAACATATGAATCTGTCTGTTTGAGTGAGGTGGAGTTATGAAGTTTTACTCCCTAGTCAAAATTCTTTTATTTATATTGAGATGATTTGTTTTAAGATGTTGGGGGTCCAGAATACCTTGAGAAAACAAAGAATCTTTGGCAAGAATTGATAATCTTTCTCACACTATGATCTGTCAGAATTTAGACCCTGACAGTGAGAGGCACTATGAAATAGAAGCTGAGAATTTAGACTTATCAGCCACAAAGGTTCAATAGTTTTAGGTGAGAGATTAGCAATAGTGTTTTATTGTACCCCACAATACAAATATACAGTATTTACCTGTCAGAATCTCTATCTAGGTAACCTTTATTTAATATGTAATCCCTGAGAAACTTCTCTCCATCATCAAGCTTAGGATCACTCCAGTAAGATTTCAAAGATTCCTGTTAAAATAAATACATGTATAGCTAATAATTCACAAATATGTTTATAAAACGAAAAAGTCAATAAACACAATTACAAGTTTTTCCAATACTTCCTTGACTTTGTCTTGAACTTTATTATTATTATTATTTTTTTTTTTTGCTGAAGATGATAACCTATCATAACACACTCACCAAAGGTCAGTATGGTTTTTTTTTTATATAATGAATGCCATTGTTTACCATCTGTCATCTGTTGACAGCATAAGGTGAAACTAATTTCTGAAATTGATCTTTGACAGAATGTGATAATTTTCAGTGTTTGACATTGTCCAGGCTACGAGTGTGATAACGAAAAAAATTAACACATGTTCCGATGGCTTAACTCCCATCAGCAAAATGGCTGTGGTTTGAGTATAAGTTAGTAAAAAAATTGACAAATGGCTATAAATGAATCAAATATTTGGATTTTTCCATGAAGTACCGTTATAATAAAACAAATTTTGCCTTGCCAATAGATTTTAATTGCCATGTTCTTGAAATACATTATCAGGTAGCAATCTTAGCAATGAGTTTGTGTAACATAATGTATTGTTTACATCATATATTTACTGCAAGCTACATGCTACATGACAATTATGGTCTGATAATGCAATTAGTTTTATTGCCGATGTTATACAAAAAAAATACAATGTCATTTTACTGGTAATAGAGAAATCTGTCTTGGTTCAATAGTATGTTACTAATTTTAAACTAAGAACTAAGCATCACTTCTAAAGGTCGAGTGGAAGTGATTAATGGTATTAAACACCTCAGTCAAGATTCTATCTTTTACATTGAGACAGTCAGTTCTGGGATTGTGGAAAAAACTGACATGCCACGAGAAAACCACAGACTTTGGCAAGTGAACAGACAAAATATATTGTATTAGGAACTGTTCTTAGTGGAATTTGAATCTAGGTTGTAATAGGCAATGTGATCCCTAAGAGCACACTTTAGACCACTCGGTCAATAAGTCCCGATGGTGATTTTTCCATGTCTTATTATAAAATCAAGTTTTAAAACAGCTTAATCTTACCAAATCTATACCATAATTTTGTTCATCTTTAAGCTCTTTCTTCTGTCCTTTTAGCCATTTCAAGTATTCTTCCTCTTCTTTTTCCTTAGTTAAATATACAGCAATTATTACAATCAATGATCATTATATATTGCAGGAAATTATTACTGAATCAACAGAAACATTTGCTGATGTAAACATTAAAAATTTTGACATTTATACTGGAGCTAACTTTTGATTGCTTATAATGATCAATTACACATACATGTATAGGGATAAACAATTTCATGGTTGATTTTTTTAGAACTATCTGGCAACTGGAAAATCCTTTAACTTATTAAACGAAAAAATAAATCTATTTTTACAGCAATGGAAAATTCAAGAACAAATTTGTGTTTCATCATTTAACAAGAAAGCAGCAAATTACCACCATGGTCAGGTTGTTCAAAGCTTTATTAGCTGAATTCAATGATTAGATAAAATTCAAAATGTTATAAATTAAAATTGTATTTATTACATTCTTTTTAAAGTGTAGAATATAATTAAATCTCTTCTACTTGATAATAGAAATAAAATACATCTACTTTTGAAAAACAAATTGCATAAACATGCACTACAAACAACTAGTTAAGCTTACAGAGCTCTGAACAATTGTACCAAGATAGCTTGCTTATCAGGAATATGTAACCTTGTGAGAAAACATTTAGAAATACCACATCATAGTTCACATCAGGAGAATGCTACTGATATACCTTTTCTTCTTTAGATTTACTTCTTTTAGTAAACAAATCTGTATCATCCGAGTCCTCTTCAGAATCAAGAGCCGATTTAAAACTGAAATATACAAATATATGTTCATGTAGCTATCTACTGATAATACATTTAAATCAGTTGTGACAACTATTTGTGTTTCTATGAACATTCCTGGAGTGGGATGCCATAAATTTTGGCATCATTAGATCATGTATCCATTATCATAAGCAATACAGGACAAATACAGGACAGGCACAGGATCTCATCTAAAGTTCTTTTAGAAACTTAAAAACCCCAACTACTCCACAAAACACTATTTTATAACTTGTTTTTTTTTTTTTTTTTTTTTTTTTTTTTTTTATTGGCCCAGACTTAACTTAATAATATGCTTTTTCATTTGTTATGTTAATATATGTATATGATAATATATGTATTAAGTCTGTTTTTTTTTAAAGAGAGAGAGAGAGAGAGAGAGAGAGAGAGAGAGAGAGAGAGAGAGAGAGAGAAGAGAGAGAGAGAGAAGAGAGAGAGAGAGAGAAGAGAGAGAGCAGCTCAACTAATAGACAATATTATAAATTTATGATAGACAAGTTTAAACACAAGGATACAGTATAAATGTTCAAAAATATTAATTAATAAGCTCCATTTATCAAGAAAATTACTGATATTATTGTTTTTAAGTGCAATTACTTTTTCTACTTGAAAATAGAACTCCCAACATCTAATTAGTGCATTGAAATCTGGTTTTTGGCTTAAAATACTTTTTCTGTATATAAAATATTTTGCACAGATTATTAAATGATTAATAAGAATATTCTCATCAACCATTCCCAAAAGAATATCTTGTTTTGTGAAACTTGGTATTGGATAACTATGAAGTAATAATAGGGTTCTAAAATTGTTCCAAATGGGATACACAAATGGACAATCAAAAAACAAATAGTGTATTGTTTCTTCATCAGAGCAACCGAAGGAGCACTTTGGATTATCTACAATTTTTGAAAAATATAAGTACTTTTTGGTAGCAACAATTCTGTGTAGGCATTTATACTGAAACTATCTCTGTTTGGCTTCAACAGTAGCCTTTATTGGTAACATAAAAATTTTATCCCATATCTGTTTGCTAAATGTACACTCAAATATTGTCTCCCATTTTCTAATACTCGTTACTTCAACATTTGCTACATTACAATTTAAAACCTGATATATATGTCTACATTCTTTTTTGATTTTAGAATTGTTGAAACTGTTCGAGGTTGGCAGGGTCTTTGGATATTGGGTTTTGAAGTTTTTAAAATGTATTTCCAATCCAATTGTAATGATTTAATTAAACCTATATAATCAAGATCTGTACCTTTTACATTATATCTTTTTCTTAATTCTTGAAAATCTAAAATATCACCATTTGACATAATGTCATAAATAAACCTTATTCCTTTATTAAACCAATCTGATATAAAATCTCTTTTAAAGTTAGAATTGAACCACAGGGGCTGATTAATGATGTCCATTACACCATCATTTTTATTGTACAAGTTCTGTGAAAATTTAAGAAAGGAAGCTAAAACATCAGACAAAAAGGGGTTTTTAACCAAAGTCAGTTTTGTTTTCAAAAATTTAGGTCCCATTTCAAATAATCTTCTGTCTATATAGAAGTTAAAAAATATATTCCAAGAATTATCTTTTAATAAAAGTCTTCTAATCCATGAGATTTTTAAGCTTTTTACAAAGTTAAATATATCGACCATATTTAACCCTCCACATTCATATGTGGACATAACTGTTTGACGTTTAATTTTATCATTACCATTATTCCATAAAAATTTGAAAAAAAATTGTTCAATTTCTTTTAAAAATTTAACCTTAGGGTCAGGTAATGAGGTTAAAAGATGGGTTATATTTGAAAGAAGTAGCGTTTTAATTATAAGTATCTTTTTTTATAACTTGTTGATCCATGGTAGTACCTAATTGAAACAGCAGTTGCAGAGGTTAAAATATTCATTTTAACTATTTGCCCTAGTGTTGTCTCCCTTTGACCATAAGAATTAAAGATAAAATTTATACACCCCTTGTAACCTTGACACCTCACTAATTAACAGTGTATTTCAGTCTCAGGGTATCTTTTTCTTTGTAAATTTTAATCTCTTAAAATTTATAAGTAAATCCTTTTTATTGTGACAAAATGTGTCTGAACATGGTGAAAATGGTGGCTATGAATCAATATTTTTCATTGTAGTAAGTATATACTGTATGTATAAATACCTTTTCTTGATCTGTTCCTGTTCTTCATAGTAACCAGGTGTATTATCTTGAATTTCACTCTCTTCGTTGCTGTCACTTTCTTCACTTAAATGTCTTAAATAAAACAATTCATTCTGGATCATGAGGGACATAAATGGGTATGTTATGTAATGGTACATAACTGCTAAGTACCAGTACACCTATGAGAATGTGATGCTCACAACTTACATCATACAACTTCAAATTGAAAAAAAAGTGGCAATGTTTTGGACCTGTTTCAAACAAATCAAAATTTTCATTCCCCTGCCAGTACTGATTGATTGATCAATTTATTTATTTATTTTTTGCTGGTTGATTTAATGGTCAAAGTTCAATTTTTTTTAGGGGGCCTCAGTAGCCGAGTGGTCTAAAGCGCACGCTTACGGATCACAGCGCCTCTTGCCAACTGGGTTCGAATCCCACTCAGAACAGATCCTAGAGTGAGAAAGTTTGTCAGTTCACTTGCTGAAGGTCAGTGGTTTTCTCCGGGCACTCCGGTTTCCTCCACCATTCCAGAACTGACCACCTCGAAATGAGTGAAAAAATCTTGACTGGGGCATAAAACACCATTTCTCCACTGCACTCCACTCAATTTTTTTTTCTTAATATCAGATTTAGAGCTATTTAAATAAGAATTTTCATTTTTCTTTCAGGATCAATCTATTTACAGTTTTGTGCAATATACAAGTTAAGTATAATTTTTTTAAATTTGATACTAGTAGTAAAATGGTTTTTGTATAAAAAAAACCCTAAAAATATCTCCCCATCTGACTCCATTCTTATAGTAAACAGTGAGTTTTTCTGCCACAGAAAAAGTTAAAAATATCTTTTTAAAAGTAGATTTTTTGGGGTTAAAAATAAAACCACTAATAGTTTTCTAGTTTGTTTACAAATTTGGTTCATTATCACAAAAGTTTGCATGCTAAAACAAAATTATGCTAAAATAGCAAAATGTCGCACACAGATTTGTCAGAATTTAACCCTTACCCTTCCTTCTCTAAAATCAGTTTTCGTTCGTAATCTTTCAGAAAAACTGGCTTCTGTTTTGTTTTCTTTCCTGTTTCTTTACCAGAATCCTCTATAAAAATATCAGAGTTGGTTTTTAACTCAAAGAACAATCAAGTTTGGTATCAAATATTTGTGTAAAATTCCAATAGTTGTACATTTATTAACACTCCTTTTAAACTCTTTTTAACATGTTAAATAATTCTGATATCTCAATTTGCCAAGTTTTACATCATGTTATAATAATAACTTTGATGCACAAATTTCATCAAAAATTTTGAAAAAAAAAATCACTTTAATAGTTTATTCAATTGCAAAAATCGAAATTTGATAAAGAGATAAAACCAAAAGAGGAAATGTATTCCAAGTTATTTTTCTCACTAAAGATAAGATTTAAAAATGCTGTCCACAAACTATGTACATTTACATGTATACTTTATTTAAAAAGTCTTTTATGTGTTTATAGCTTACAGATCAAAGTGCCTCTTGCCACTTAGGTTCAAATCCCAGTTGGACAGATCCTAATGAGAGAAAGTTTGTCCAATCATTTGCCAAAAGTTGGTTTTCTCTACAGGTACTTTGGTTCCCTCCATATCCCAGAATTGTCTACCTCCATATAAGTGAAAGAATCTAGATTGGGAGTAAAACACCTTTAATCCAATCCAATGTTTTTATTTGAATATATTTTTGCATATTCCCTTTTGCATATTTTTTTTCAAAAAATTTTGTGCTTTAACAGGTAAATTTATCAGCTGTGTTTATTTTCAATGCTTGTTATCTAAAAAAAAAGTTGATACTAATAAAGTGAGAAAATCAAAATTGAACTTAAATTCATGTAAATTTCTATAATTGTAAAACAGAAAAAAAGATTTACCCTTTGTGTTATAGAACTGAAAATCTTTCTTATAAATCTTTGGGTCTTTGCTTTTTAAGGCTGACAATGTCCGTAACCAATCTTTTTCAATCTGTGATGTCAGTGCCTAATTGTAAAAATAAACAGTGTATTAAGATAAACAAATCAACATTTCCACCCTTTCTTTCCTACCGACTGTCAATAAACATTTAAAGTTTGGATCATCACATTAGTTTAAAGGGGTGAAAAGGAACTGATAATGGAATGGGATTTTGTAACACAGTCAACTTATTCTTTATTTTGCACTGAGTAAGATGTCATTTAGCTATAGGCAAATATGCAGATATTTATACCAGTACAATGCTTATGACAATAAAAAAATAAGACTGTTTACTTGTCTTGATCTCTATGGTAATTAACATGTTAATGATCACTGACTATATTTAAATATATTTTTAAGTTATTTTAGTAAAGAACACAGTAAATAATTTTTTGAACATTATTATCACCTCTGCCTCTTCATCCTCTGTTTCAGATGAGCTGGAACCTGTATCACCATCACTAACATCACCATATTTATCTTTGACTGAAAATACATCACATTAAACCTAATTTTTAAAAACATTTTAAATGTATAACATTTCATAATAGAACAGATGATATGTCTGAATTCAATAAGGAAAACTTACAATGGTGAAAATCTGTATAAAAATACTCTATTTCATTGGACAAATTAAGTACTGAGTTTGTTCAACACTGAAGTCAAGATTATTTCACTGATATTG
Organism: Tegillarca granosa; assembly: GCA_029721355.1. Taxonomy (NCBI): domain Eukaryota; kingdom Metazoa; phylum Mollusca; class Bivalvia; order Arcoida; family Arcidae; genus Tegillarca; species Tegillarca granosa. The sequence goes on along the minus strand of CM056598.1, from coordinate 34,133,385 downwards.
AGATGGCTGGCAAGATTTTGTGGGAGCTAGTCGTTTTGTACCATAACCATTTCGTACCATGACCATTTCGTACCCAATTTTTCCATTTCGTACCCAAATCGGTCCAATTGGTACCATGTCATATGACCGTTTTTACCATATGGTATTCGGTGTTACTACCATTTCATACCATTGACTTCAATTAAAAGGTTTTTAATTTAAAAAAATAAAGAAAAAAAAAAAGAAAAAGAAAAAAGTACATAATAAAAAAATAATAAATAATATTATACCTCATAAATTTGTTTTTCTAATAAATGCATTGATTTTACTCCGGGCGATATTTTGCAATATAGACCGGAGGCTCCGGGCAGTATTATGTTTGCTTACGTCACACGATTGTCCTTGATGACATAATATTAGACTAAACAAAAACAGCATCTTAACCCGAATAGTTTAACTAGTGGATTAACGCTAATACAAAGTTAGTCAGGAACGGCAACTGTAATACGTGAACAATAATCATCTTAAATTAATTCCAAAAAAATGCTGATGCCTATTTTTAGATGGCATCAATTCGGTATAATATAACAAATATTTCATGGGGTTGCGGGCTATGTCGCAGTTTATGGACCAGGCAGGCACCCCGAAAATACAATATAGACCTCAGCTTCGCTTCGGTCCATATAATATTTTCGGGGTGCCTGCCCAGTCCGTAAACTGCGATATAGCCCGCAACCCCATGAAATATTTGTTAATTATTAATTATTACATTCCTATTGGGGATATTATTTTTAGAGTGTTAGCTAGTTTGACTAGAGAAATCAATGCTTATAAAAAAAAGTTATCTTCAAGTCACAGGCGCTGTGAACAAAATTTACAAACGGTTTGTTAATGTTTTTTTCTTTCTGTCATACTGAGTGGAACTCATATTCCTAGGGTTTAGTCTCATAAAAACAGATCCAACAATCACCCTTTTCACTCCCAAATTATAAAGAACTTCAGCTAATAATATACTATCATCTGATATTGCTTTCCCACTACAATCAACACTTATATCGTTACTGCCTGCTTGTAAAAAAAAAATCTTGTCTGTTTTGTCTCGCGTAATTGAGATCATATCTCCGTTTTTTTCAACAGTTTTACTACCAATTCCATGTACATAGTTCAATATATTGTCATTTCATGATAAACATTTTCTTATCATTATCTTTCATCCATTTTCTTAACCGATAAATGAAACTGTGTCCAAGAATAAGTATTTTCACATGTGGTACAGTGCAACCTCCGAAAACCGAAACCTGTGAAAACCGAAATCCTGTACATTCCGAACGGAAGAAAAAGTCCGGAATGATTCCTTCTTTATTCTTTGTAATAAAAACCTGAATAAACCGAAACCTCCATACTCTGAAAACCGGACGATTTTCTCCGGACGAACCTTCTAAAATGTACATAAAATGACCTGTGAAAACCGAACATGAATTTTCTTGTCCTGAAAATTTACTTTCTTTTGATTTTTTTCTTTTCTGTCTTTCTTTCTTTCTTTCTCTCTATATTCTTTTGATGTCGGCAAAGTAAGACTTGTTTTAAAATAGATTTGCTTTGAAGCGGATATAAAGGAGTCAGTCAAAACTTCAATTCCAAACAATAACCGAAATAATTTGACTTTTAAAACATTGATTATTACTCTAATAAAAACCACCATTATCAATAAACAAACAAATGATTGACAATAAAAACACCCGTCTCGGCATCATGTACAGGTAAATGAAGGTCACGCTTGTGTTCGATTGACGAAAAAAAAATTATCAAAGATTACCTTCGCTTGGTCTAGTTTAAACAAGACCCATATTAAGACAAGAAACCAGAAGGCAAATAAAATCTTAAAATATGATAAAAGTAAAAATAACACGGAAAATCTTTGATTTGAAGTGTTGTTGTAGGTGTAATTTTTTTCTTTAATTTTTATTTATTGATTTTTTTTTTTTTTTTTTGTGGTAAAGCTTTTGAGTCAAGTGGCTTCTTCGGAAAAGAAATGTTAAGCGCGTGCAAAGAACATTCTATTATCAGGACCCATTATTCAAGAAAAAGCAATTTTGTTTGCCAAAGAACTCAAAGAAAGTGAATTTAAGGCATCAAACGGGTGGCTGGAAAGCTGGAAATTAAGATTTTCCGTCCGAGGTTTTAAAGTTAGTGGTGAAAGTGCTGGCGTTAATACTGATATTGTGGAAGAATATAAAACTAGAATCCCAGCTATTGTAGCAGATTATCAACCTAGTGACATCTTTAATTGCGACGAAACAGGACTGTACTGGCGTGCGTTGCCAGATAAAACTTTGTCTGTTAAAGGAGAATCCGCTAAAGGAATAAAAAACTCTAAAGAACGGTTAACAATTATGTTTGCGTGCAGTGCAACTGGAGAAAAATTTAAACCGCTCGTGATAGGAAAGTCCGCTAACCCTAGGTGCTTTAAAAATGTCAAATCTGATCGTTTACCGGTGTCTTAAGAGAGTAACTCTAAAGCTTGGATGAACTCTAGTGTTTTTACAAAGTGGTTAAATGTTGTAAATAAGCAGATGAAATGCGAAGGAAGAAAGATTCTTATGGTGCTAGATAATGCAACATCGCACACAGACACTGAGCTGTCAAATGTGAAATTGACTTTTTTGCCGCCAAACACAACATCTGTTCTACAGCCGTTAGATCAGGGAATAATTAGAGCTTATAAGGGACGCTACCGTAAGCATCTTATACTTAATCTTCTAACAAAGATTGACACTTCAGAATCTGCTGCAGATTTGTGTAAACAGATTACACTTCTAGATTCGTTACACTGGATATCTAGGGTGTGGAAAGAGACTTCCGATGAAACAATATCAAAGTGTTTTAATGCTTGTGGATTTCCTGTAGCTGAAACTAATTGTGAGATGAGCATCAGTGATGACTACGATGATGACGATGATGTACCGTTAGCGCAACTTATGAATGAAATAAGACTGAATATTGACATGAACGCTATAGAGACATTCGATGAACATTTACCAGTTGAGGACGAAAGCGACGAGTGGGAAACGAATCTTGTTAGTGACTTTGTTAGTGGCAGAACTAGTACTGATGATAATGATGAATGTGATGACAATGATGACGTTAATGATTGTGATGCCGAAGGGAGCGATTTGTCTCATACTGATGTGTTAGGTTTACTTAAGAAACTTAAGAGTTTTGCTATTTCGACAGATGACCGTTATTTGCCACAGAAAAACTTTTTTTCTTCAGTTGTGACTTTAATTTATTTATTTGCGTTTTATGATTACATATCGGCAGTGAATTTGTAAATTAATTTTAATGCTATAAACCTTATTTTGTATGGAAATATGTGTACTTTATTTTTGCAGAATAAAATTTGTCTACTGAAGAGTATGCTTTTTTGTTTGAATCTCTCTCTTTCTCATGTACGCACACATACACAAACAGTGAGACAGACACCGGTTCTAGATCGTCATCCTTTGTGTTTCCTGAGTAAACAAATGTGAGTTTTATAATCAGTAATTGTCTCAATATCATAATCAGTAATTGTCTCAATATCTGAACGTACATGAACCTAAACTCGTCAGGTTCCTAGGGTCTTCCAAGAACTTGATTGTATCGAATTTGTTAAACGTAGTGATTCCGGTGGTCTTAACTGTTAAACTGCATTAATGTATGTATGGTTCTTCCAGAGATTTTATAACAACCAAACAGGTGCCCAGGTGTCGAACTTAGGTTCGTGTACGTTAGAAATTAATCAATCGAATGCACTTATTGTGCAATGGATAACATGTGAGCGGGATTCAGTTTAATGCTGATTTAACTCAGAACACTTGCGGTAAGAAAAATATTAGCCTATAAAATTAATCTCCGTGTAATTCGAATAACATGTTATTTCAATAACAGACAGAAATCTGATTTTGTTTCAAATTTACTGTCGCTACTGACAGTTTCCGACATTGAATGGTGAAAGTAAAGTTTGTATTATGTATGGACGCGTGCATAGTAAGGGGAGAAAACTCTTATGTACATGTTCTGGTGCTCTACATATAAAACCTGGATAAATGGAAACCTGTCAAAACCGGATTTTTTTCCCGTTCCGGATGACATTCGGTATTCACAGTTTTCACTGTATATTGAAACCTTTTACAAAAGTTATGGAAGAATTACATTTTACTGATATTCTTGATATACTGATTTGTCTTTACCATTTAATCTTCTGATGCCAAAATTAAAAAAAAAAATTTTCTTGTGTTTCATTGTATTGTATTTTTTCTTTTGTTTGTTGTTGTATTGTTGTATGAATTATTGTTGTTGTATTTTCTGTATGGTTCAATTCTTATTTGGATATAGATACCAATAAAGTTATTATATAATATAATATTATTGTAGTACCACACAGTATTCAGCAATGCTACCATTTCTTCCAATGATTTCAAAACAAATTTCAAAAAAAAAAAAAAAAAAAAAGAAAAAGGAAATAATAATAATAAAAATATAATAATTAATAAAACAGTTTTTTTTGGGGAATTTACTTTTTAAGGCGTTAGTTTGATTTAAAAATATTCAACTTTTACTGTAAATGTTATTTAGATTAAACCGCATCTTTTTTTCGGGGTTTTTTTATTATTACAAATTAATGAAGACCTGAAACACAGCAAATCGGAATTTCAGATCATCGTCTGAAGCAGATAACAAGCAAAACAAATGTTTTCAAATAAGCTTGTTTTAAACAAATAATTTTCATGTCATTATAAAAAGAAGTGAATTTCAACTCTTTATTTTAGTGTGTGTGTGTGTGTGTGCTGTTGACACCTTATGTTGTGTGAACGACGAAGAGGATTAAGTAAGTAAGTAAGTGTGTGTGTGTGTGTGTGTGAAATCGTGAACAATGAATATATTATGCACCAATTATTTGAAAATAAAACATTTACGCACGAAAAATATATACATTGCATATGGTAGAAAAATAACATGGTACGAATTGGTATCATAGTGTTAAAACATAAGAAAAATCATACTTAACGTTAGCAGTACACTTTGGTACGAAATGGTCAAACAAGATGGTACGAACTGGTCATGGTACCAAATGGTCATGGTACGAAATGGTTTTTAATATGCTACGAAATGGATGGTACGAAACGGTTATGGTACGAAATGACTATAAACCGATTTTGTAGTGTTAGAAAAACAAAAAAGTATCCCATAGGCAGCTATCATGTACATTGTCGTACTTCACCTGTACAACGATCTACAGTTCAGTGTCTTACGATCAGTATAAGGAAATATAGAACAGGTGTACAGTTTTTATTCTGTTAAAAAGAAACAAAAAACGAAATAAAAATTGTCCACGTATAATTAAGTTCCTAATGAAATCCTGGTTATTTCAATATTTTTTGTAAAATTTTAGGACGTCGGGAAGTTTCGTCCATTTTAAGTTATAAATATAGCAGTTTTATACCAACTATTTCTTAATAGTTGTATATTGTTGAAATAAAAATGTGACAAACGACCGTTAGTTACTGGCTGATTTTTCATGCTGAAGTGATTTTTTTTCAAAATGTCCACTCTACAGTGTTAGAGCACACTTTTATAAAGATAAAAATGTAAAAATCAAATGTTAGTTTTGACGACAAATTACGTCCAATTTCATTTAAAGATAGGGGAATTCGTAAATTTTTATCTGCTAGTGAAGAAATATCCAATATGGCCGACATCTGGGACTTTTTCATAAAAATTATGTAACATGTTGTATTATTTTCTTAACACTAATTAAAATGTAACAAATGGAAAGGTTTTATTTTCTTTCAATTCAATTAAATAAGAAAGATATACATAAAAAGGCAAAAATAAATAAATAAATAAACTTATCAATGAATTAAATAAAGAATTAAACTTAACCATTAAAGTTAGACAAAGAAATAACTAAATAAAAATTAATGAAAATTTAATAAAAAATTAATGAAAATTTAATTAAAATTTAATTACCGCATACAGAAAAAAAATGAAAAAATACTTAACAATAGAATAAATAAATAAATTAAAAAAGATTGTCGAAGAAAATGCACCATTAAGGTAAAAAAAAAAGTTCAAAAGTAATTATCGAATATGAAAATAAAAAGATAAAAAGTAAGATATCTATAAAAAGCAAAAATAAATAAATAACTAAATAAATAAATAAATAAATAAATAATTAAATAAATAAATAACCTTATGTGGCAAATAAGTTGCAAAAAATGTTTTGACTCTTGCAATAATATTGAGAAAATGATGGTAATTAATGAAAATATTTCTAAATTGCAGAGGCATATATAACGAATCTCTGTAAATTGCAAGTGTCAAAAGTTTGTCTGATGCAAACTTGGACACTTGCAAATTTAGAAATATTTTCCTGTTTTTGATGTAGTTGATCACCGAGTACACTAATTAGCAAATTAATCGTTTGCGGGACAGTTTGGTTATTTCCATTCAACAAACTGTCAACAAACTTACCTGTTAATACTAGAACTAATTAATTAAAAATCTTATCATCAATGAATGCATGAGTGAATAATATACACTTAGTGAGAAAGAAACCGTAGGAAAAATCACATTGACAGAGAGAGAGAGAGAGAGAGAGAGAGAGAGAGAGAGAGAGAATTTCTTCGATTTTAAAGCAAATTAATTGTTAAAATAATTAAAATTATAATAATAATTAAAATTTAAAATATTTTGTTCTTTTTTGTCTTCCTTGCATTTTGTGTACGCTTTCCCTTATGCAGCAGTCTAAAGTTTTATCTTCTACACGTACCCTATTGCAAGTTCATATTATACGCTGTACAGACAGTAACGACAACTCTGAATAGCACAGGTAAACTACTGATCAGAGTTATGCCGCCTGATCATAGTACGTGATAGCTGAAGATGATAGAAAACCCCTTAAAGAGACACTTCACAAAAGTTAATATTTAAACCGATACTAGATACTGGTTCCCTTCAAAATCAAAGAAATGAGCGAATCTGTACATATATATGATACTTAAGAGGAATAATCTATACTGACTGAAAAGTAACACAGACATTCCTTCATTTGATGCAGTTACATTCATAAAAGTTGGGTTTTTTTCGCAAAATCGTTGGTAAATAAATGACAGAAACTGCAAACAATAAGATAATGTTGTTTTTCATATTATAGGCTTACGTTTTTGTAGCTCTTCTTTTTGCCTCCATTTGTTGTATTTCTCTGCATATGCTTTATTTATTGTGAATTCTTCTGCCATGCTTGCCCAAAATCATATCACTTTTCGTTTAGTCCTCCAATTATATCTCGTATGATTGAAAGCGTTTGTGTGGTTTTGATCAATCTTGTTCTTTCGTAACTCCCCACTACCACAAAGGAGCACCTGCAACGTTTTCTTCAGAAGTGTAAAAGTCGAATATTGACCTACTTTATTTTTACCCAGAAAAATGAGAAACTCTTTACATGATATCAAAACTCCAATAGAAATTTCACACGTTTTCCGGGCGTTTTTATATTATGACGCCATAGGTATTTTATAATATGTTTAACATTAGATTTGTTAGTCAGAAATTTCCTCTGACTTTAACACACTTTTATGCCCGTTGGTTGTTTGTAGGATCAGAACAATTTCAATATCAATAGCCGGGCCTATCATAAACCCGGGATTTTCCGATACAAACTAGTGTTGGAAGGGGCGTCCGACGCCTCATTTCGCTTAAGGCTGAATTTGATCGATAGTTTCAACATATTCAGTTTATATTTCAAAATGCCGCTGGTTTGAGAATTCAGATCAATTTCTTTGGTATTGATATTTGCCGACTTCATCTTCTGTTTTCAAAACAAGACTACGTGATCTCGCAAAACTCTCACATTCAAATATTTTGCCGGGAAGACAAATTATTCCCTTATTGATCGAGGTAACTTGATTTTTCTACAATCACACTAATATTTTATGAGACGACGGATTTCACTGAGATTTGTGAAAAACGGTTGGATTTTTGGATTATTTTTGCCGGCAATATCATGTTTCTGGATTCAATTCTTTGATGTAACATTTGTCCCTAAATAATCTTCAAAAAATATAGAACTGAAATCAATGAAAGTTTGCCAAATTTTCTTGAATATTTAAATCTGGTTTTGTGATTTAAATGGATCATTTATAGAAATTGTTCTATATGAAAAATTCCGTTGTCACAGACATGACGATATGGTAAATTAAAAAGGTTTCATATGAAAAGTCTTCCGTTTAGTTCCACCTTTCGCCCAACAATTTTCAAAGTCGGTATTTCGTGTCTAACAGTAACACTCTCTTGTTTTGTTTTTCATAGACCGTGAATAGCAATTTGTTCCTTGTGTAAATGTGCAACTTGTACCGTAAATATTTTTTGTTAATTGTGACCTGGTAAATTCGACACAGATTTTTCTCTGTTTTTATGAATTCCTCCAACTGGCAACAGATAGCGAATCATTAGTGTAATAGATGATTTTCAATTACCAGTCTGTGTCGAAATCTATTAAGAAATAGCAGGAGTCCACAATATCGCAATATTTGTAGACTGTTCTTGAAATAAAATTAAGTTGACCGAGTCTAACCTGGCCCAGTGTTTTGACACATTACTCGGTCTCAATAAGTGTCCGACGTTGTCAATCGGCAGTCACAGTTATCATACTTATATCGACTACTTGACCTTTTTTCTGCTTACATTTTGCTGATTTTGTTATAGGCGTCTTGAAACTTACTATTCGAAACGCACTTATAAGTGTGTCATGTGATGCGTTTGGTTATTCCAATTCAAAAGTAGCAAATGACAACGAATTGTCACATGTAACTTTTGAATTGCAATATTTCATAAAATACCAAAAGTAGCACATGACAAGTGCAATGAAGTTTTCACACCACCGTTGATGAATATAGTTACAATGTAGTTTATTAAACTACATTGCTTTTGTTGTTGTTGATGATGACAATTTTCTTCTTCTTCTTGTCATTATTTATTTATTTATTTATTTATTTATTTATTTTAAAAGAGTATCGTGATTTTTAATGTATTCAAGAAGATAAAAGAAATTAAAAGAAAATTTTTAAACGTACAATTATTGCTTGCATTGTAAGCTTCAAGTCAAGTGTTGTTCTAAAAACAAGAATTGTCACTGTTAATAAGCCGCCATAATATGCCTTAGACTGTAACAAATAAAAGAATTAACTAACTCTCTGCTACATAAATGTTAAATACATACTTATCACGATCTGCACTCGACAAGTGCATATAAACATTTTAATGGCAAATGTTCAAATTATATACATCATTCGAGACCAAGGACGAATTTTGCAATATTTGATGATTGAAGTTATCTCCCCTGTATACAATATGCGGGGATGCAGATTATCAAACTGCAGTTTCCAAAAATAGCCAAGGACAAGATACATCTATCCCAGCCAGTAAACCTGTAAAAACGCAAATAAGTCTGTAAGTATATATATATCAACCTAGTTAATTCTGTGGAATTTTGAAGGTTTTACAAGTATCGTTGAGTACCCTATCAAACTTTCCGAAAGTTTGGTTAAATTAACTATATCAATTCATGATTTGATGACCTGCTGAAATGCAGTAATTAATTTTGGCTGGATTCGTTAACAGTAAAAGGTCATCGAGTGATAAGGTTGATATATTTATATATTTGCTTGTACCGGTGTTTGATAAAGATTAAATTAAACTATTTTTGAATTATATAATCATTGATTTTAGTGCTTAAATTGCGAAATTACAAGAAATTGTTATAATATCAATATTTTTATGAAAGAATTGTGTTATCTAGTAATATGATATATAAACAAGAAACTCTCGCTCGTAAACTGACAACGGGGAGTAAAATGACTTTATTGTCGGAACTTAGTAACTGCAGGATAACTCATCAACAACTGATCTCCATGGACAAAATCTGGTGTCTTTATTAATTCATCATCTTTATTCTTATATAAATATGTTTAAGGTTGGTAAATTCGGTCTCTGTCCGTGTCAGAAGTTCATATCAAAATCTTACGAATGTTGCCAATCGCATCACGTGGATACTTACGTTTTGCTGAAACCATAGTTACACCGTGACTTTTCCCGCCACATTCAGTTTAGTATTTATTATTACCAAATCATCTCGACAGATTGACTTTCGATAACTTATAAAATTTTTTGTTCAAAGTGTTTTTAGTCAGTAAATGTTTTGGTTTTTTAAATAAGACCAATTCTGAAAAGTTATAATAAACCAGAAGGCTCTAGTAACTTTATTTTTTCGATTTTCGCAAATGTGTTGTGACACGCTGACTATTAGCCAATTCATTGGTTAAACCGTTAAGATTTGAACAAATGGATACAGTATTAATCGCAGGGGAATCATATCGTTTTTATAAGGCACTTGAAATCTGCAAAATGCGAAACGCCTATTTACAAGCACCTAACTTCAAACTGGATAAGGTTTTTTATATTGTTTGTATTGGCAGATATCGAGGCAACTATTTTGTCTAGAATTTTTACATGATACACATGATTCGTATATTCATGAATAATACAGGTTTAGTTCCGTAAAGTAACTCTATCAACTATGTCACTCGGTTGTAAAAGTCTGAAGTCGGTTTTGACCTTCTTTTGATTTGAAAGCGTCAAACTTTTGGCAGACTTTTCACCACTACCATGGTGATGATATTAAGGCTAATTAATAAAGAATGCCTTTTTGTTTTTGTATGTATGAACTGCACTTGTAACAGAAGAAAACACACAGAATATAAACAAAATTCCATAACGCTAAGATCATGTATATCTAATCCCTCCCTTTTTACTTGTAATTTACCTACTGCGCAGAAATTACTGTTCCAGTTGGCAGAAATCCACTGCTTCACGCATGCGTTCTTTGTGGTCGTTTTTGTCAATATTCTAAATATATAACTTTCTTTGTTTACATATTTTGCGATAAAGTATACAGATTCTTAATAAAATTTTCATTCTTGGTGCTGTAGTTATATTATATACAAGATGTTGTCTGCTGGTGTTCATTATAGGAGATTTGTGAGTAGTTTGGTATTCTTTTATGTTTACAAGGAATACGGATTAACAGAATATTAAAAAAAAAACTTAAAAATTCTCTTTCTCTTCAATCAAAAAATGTTTATTTGTTTTTCTGAAGTTAATTTTTTTTATATTCTTTGAAACTATTTGTACGAAAAGATGAAACAAAAACTTTTAAAAACTTTTTAAAAGATGAGACGAACACGTTAACAAAATCATTTTAAATTTCGCCGAAAAAAAAAAACGGAATTGATAATCCGTAATCCTAGTCTATAAATCACACTACTTATTTAAGATAAATTTCATAACAACAGTTAATTTTAGGTTTTTCGTTGTTGGTGAACGATCTCAGTGTGCTCAATGTATTAAGAAACAATATTTACTGACCGTTAGTTTATTTGATTACTTATATCTAATACTCATTGTCCATATTTTGACTACCTTCAACAAGATTACAATACCGTAATTATTTGAAACATTTATCAGTTCTTGTATTAATTTTAAATCAAATTTGCCCTTAGTCGCAACAACTTTTTTGGGTGCTGCACAATTAATGGAAAATATCTACAGACTGTCCACCACGCATGTTGTCTCACCTTTTTGTTGGTGGCTCGAAATGTTCCAAAAGACCTTGAAATATAAACTCGATTAAATAAATAAATAAATAAATAACCTGTTTTTCTATGGTTACTGTTTTCTATCTTTTGAAGTTATTTTGATGGTTGATAAATACTATTCCAAAACCCAAAGTCATATGTTGACTGTCAGTTTCCAAGTCAAACATCCATGTTGTACATTTCATGTTTCTCCATTTATTGTTAGGTTATAGTTACACCTGCGACATTTAAAACGTTTTAAATGTCGCTAGTTATACAAAGCATACTTGCAATACTTCATGAAAAATGATTTTAAAAAGCAAAAGTATATTTCATTTTTTCAATTTCATTAGGCGAAACGAGGACTGGACATTGGCATAATTTTAGATTCAACCAATAAATAAATAAATAAGCGCGCGCGCGCGTGTGTGTAATATATTTTATAGAAAGGTTCTTGGTTTCATACAAAAATATTATGTATTACTTGATATCGATATATCTCGTTCAGCTAGATAATATCATTTTGTAATACAAATGTATTATGATACAAATGTAACCTTTAGAATTATTTAATGAAATTGGTATAAGCAACTGAACAACATGTGTACACGTATTAGACAACAGTTTGGACAGCCACCTAAAATGGAGGGGTGGGGGTTATACCATTATCAACCTATATTTATAAATATAACTATGCATGTAAGATATTTAACATAAAAACTGGCAAAATACGATTAGTAATGGCCTAATCTGCATGTATTTTCCATATTTTTTTCTGACAATTTACTAAGTGTGTACTTTGAATTTTTTTTTTCAAATTTTTCCAAATTTTCTCCAACCTGATGACAAACAGTAGTCTTTTATTTTTTTTTCCTTTTTCTAAAACAGACTTTTTGAATCTGGAGATTATAATTTGAATATAAGATACATGTAATTATGTATATGGCTGCATTCAAGTCCAGTTTATGTTTTTATTGGACTAGTAAATTGAACACTATCGTATCGAGTAACAAAATTGATGTGAGGAAGAAAAATTAGGCAAACAAATTTCGGGTTCTTTTTTTTTTTTTTTTTTTTTTTTTTTTTTTTTTTTTTTTTTTTTTTTTTTTTTTGAAATGCAGCAATTATAATAAATTTGTATAAAAATGATGAAATTGGATCATCACTAGTTCACCCGTATGTATGGTAAAAGTTATGATTGAAACGTTTTGTGGGAAACTTGGTGGACATTCTTGATTATAGTTTAAAAACGAGGCACAGAATAAAAATTACTATAACACATTAATTCACAACACTATAGAATGTGTTTTGTTACTCCATGGAAACACTGTATACTAAATCTCAAGTCTGACTGAAAAAAATGAATATAAAGCTGCAATTGAAAATAACTGAAAAAAAAACATTTGGAAATAACTGAAAAACATTTACTTAGAAATAACTAAATAACCTGAAATGAACACGTCACAACATACGAGAAGAATAATTAATAACAAATAATAAAAACATTTACTTGGAAATAACTAAATAACCTGAAATGAACACGTCACAACATACGAGAAGAATAATTAATAACAAATAATAAAAACATTTACTTGGAATTAACTGAAAAACATTTACTTGAAAATAACTTAAATAACCAGAAATGAACATGTTACAACATACGAGAAGAATAATGAAAAACAAGATAAAACACTTCTAAAAACATGTACTTGACAATAGACAACACAACCAAGACAAGACCATAAATCAATACAAGTTAATGATTAAACAGCAATACAAAACAATACAAAGAACTGACAAACACATGTTGAAATATCTCACTAGAAATTTTAATTAAAAATTAAGACAAAATTATATCTAATGTCAAACTTATACACCGTTTTTTGTTACAGATAGGAGATATGATTTATCAGACTGAAGATGACGACGAGGAAGAGGGAGAAGAATATGGCTGGATGGATTTGCCGGAAATTTTATTGGAGGACATATTTTGTTTGTTGACACCGAAGTATCGCCATTATGCATCACAAGTCTGTAGAAGATGGTACGAAACTTTTTATGCACCAAGAGTGTGGGAAACTTTTGTTCTAAATTCTGTCACATTGACAAAACGTCGGTTTAATATTTTTAAAGGCTATCAAAGAGAATTATGTCCAAGAAAAACACAAGTATGTCTTTCAAGAGTTGGACATTTGTTTAAAAAGATTATCATTAATCCGTTGTCGGATTATTACAATCTATACGAGTTTCTGCGGATTCTGGCGTCCTTCCTTGGTTACTTTGACGAGTATCCGATGCCTCTTCTACATACGTTAGACTTCACTTTCGCATGCGAAACTCGGGGTATAAGCGGGGTGATTGTTCATGGTACCGGCGGTAAAATATTAGAAGAGCTCAAAATTTTGTTAGCAAATTTAAAACACCTGAAGCGATTAAAATTGAGCCAGCTTCTTCTAGACGAATCAGAGGTTTCGGGTCTTCTAGAAGCAGTTCAACAACATAATGTCGATAGTCTCAAAATTCTAGAAATTGTTAATTGTACTAAAGGACCCTATATGTTAATGGAAATATCCAACTTTAACTGCTTAGCAAAGCTTGTAACAAGTCCACAACACATAAGTGATGAAACTGTTGTGATGATTGCAGGTTCCGGAATTACCGAGCTCCATATTATTCAAGATACATACACATGTGAGGCAGAACCCGTAACAGCTGATGCCTGGAAACTTTGTAAAGAAATGGCACCGTATCTAAGAGTTGTACTTAAACTATGTGGTCGTACAAAGGAAGAATTACTCCTTCAACCTCACGCACCTGTTCATGAAATTCATTTGGAAACACCTTACTCTAAAATCACTGTTCCAGTTGTGATCTCGATTGTCCATTTTTATCACCGACATCTTGAAGTATTTGCTCAGAAATGTTTACCCAGAGTTCACGGATCTAGATCGTTTCACGAGAGGGCTGACTCAGCCTTGGTAATGTTAGTCAGAAACTGCGATGAGACTTCGATCCTTAACTGTGAGAGATAGAATATCAACTGCAACACTTCTACTTCTAGCAAAAGAGGGAAAATTGTTAGAGAAACTACATGTACGACAGAATGCTTTACTAAAACGAAGTGATTGGCCAAGAGGTACCGATTGGACAGGACGAATTTTATGAAACAATCCGATCTTGTTCTAATTCTTTCGAAGCCACCACAAAAGAAGTTTCTGCAACATTAGGAAAAAGATGGTTGCCACTTACTGATCGACAGTTTAAATCCTTGTCTCTGTAGACAAACCTAGGACACACAGACACACAAAAACCAAGTGGATTTTATAAGCAGATGATTTGTATAATTAAGATTACTGTTTTGTATATTTTGATATAAATATTGGTAATTTTACGTATATAAGGTTTCGGACTGTGATAACTTTTCCTGATGCTTTTGTATTTTTCCCGTTTATGAAATAAATACCATTTTACTCACATGGGCTGAAGCAAAGGATGATTATATATAAAGTTTTATTCATAAATATATATATATAGTGGGCGAATTTCGTCACAACTGATTCTAAACTTATCAGCGTTTATACACTAACGACAACTTAAGGAACTTCAGCATTTTTTTAGCTCTTAAATCGCTAACATTGGCAGCATACTTAAATTCATATCATATTGATTTAAATCACAGACCTTGTACCATCAGCATATATTCTGGGGAAAAGTTTTTGTAAGTTGCGGAATTATAAAAATATTGATTTTACAGAATTTTTCATAATAATAGTAAAAAGCTTTTTCCAGCCTGGTTAAATACTAATACAATTATAATTATACGTGATGTTCAAACGGTCAACATATCAATACCGTGACCATTTTTCTCATCGGATAGAAATGTACTTTTAAGATCATCCGCAACAAATTTTGCAATGGCTAGCATGTACTTTTGATGTACAAAGCAACAAATATTTTTGATAATCTAGAATAAACCACAGCATATGCTTTGTAATTGATTATCGTCGACAGCGATTTTTTTTCTGGCCGAATATAATGTACTTCTGATATCAGTCTGCGGTAAATGTTTTCAATTCCATCGCGGAAACCGTATTTTATTAGATACCATTTGCTTGTCGCGACCAATCGCTACAGCCGAAATTCATTGACTAGCATTAAGTCTTCATCAACCGTGGCAGGTGTATTTTATTGGCAACATGACCTTGACGATCAACTAAGACAGCTGTATTTCAGTGGCTAGCCTTTGCTTTTGATAATTACCGCGAAGCTGTTTTTAATTGGCTAGCATCTCCTGCCTCTAATAATCAAGCTCGGCAATATTTCATTGGCTAGCATTTGCTCCGGATGATCAATCGTGGAAGTCATTTTTCATTGGTAAGCATTTCCCAATGATTGTCAACAACGGCAAAGGAATTAGCTAACACTTGCTTTATAAATCGCGTCAGCTGAAATTTATTGGCTTTCATTTGCTCCTGATAAGTAATTGCTGCAGCCTTATTTCTTCTAGATGATCAACCATGGCAAAGGCATTTTATTATGTGGCATTTGTTTCTGATTAACTGCGGTCAATGTATTTCATTGGCTAGATTTTGCTTGTGCTGATCAACCGCTACTATGCTATTGCATCGCAATCATTTCACATTTGTTGTGTATTATATAAATACGTGTATATTGTAATTGCTATTTATATGAAGGTTTATTGCAAAAAGAAAAAGATAGTTTGTTACAATGTAAGCATATGCAAATTGTTGTTAAAATAAAAATAAAACATTTTATACGTATTACTGGTTTCTTTAAACGACTTTGTACGGGCACTGGAAAATAAATGAGGCAAAACAAAACCGGAAAAGAAAACATATAATGGAACCACCGATTATAACACTCCCATGAACACTGGCTAATTAATGACAGCCAAACATAACCAGAAAAAAAAAACACATAATGGGACCACTGATTATAACACTCCCGACATTGTACGAATACTGGCAAATTTGAGATCAAACATGACCATAAAAAAAAAGAAAAATACGTTATGGGAAAACCGATTTTAACACTCCAGACATT
This sequence comes from Tegillarca granosa, assembly GCA_029721355.1. Taxonomy (NCBI): domain Eukaryota; kingdom Metazoa; phylum Mollusca; class Bivalvia; order Arcoida; family Arcidae; genus Tegillarca; species Tegillarca granosa. The sequence goes on along the minus strand of CM056598.1, from coordinate 34,116,667 downwards.
GTATGGAAACTGTAGTTAATGTCCAGTAACATGATTAGTCTACTACCGGAGGGCAACAAAATATCCCTCCCATTTGTATTACAGTTATGCAGTTATATTAGGTAAATCTGTAAAGGTTGAGAAATACTTTCTAAATTCTAATACCCTAATTTATTCTGAATTTCTGACTGATTGGAAGGATTGAGTTTTACGCCCCAGTCAAGATTTTTTTCCGCTCGTATCGAGACGTTCAGTTCAAGAATGTGGAAGAAATCAGAGTTCCCGGAAAAGAAAACTACCCTCGGCAAGTAAACTGGCAAATTTTTTCCCTCTAGAATCTATCCTAGGCAGCGTGAGGTAAGAGGTACTGTGAACCTTGGACGCGCACTTAGTGGGACAATTTTTTAACTTACTGTGGCATTCTGTTATATCATCATCATCATCATCATCATCATCATCATCATCATCATCAATAATAATAATAATTATTATTATTATTATTATTATTATTATATAATGATGATGAGATGATGATGATAATAATAATAATAACCACCGGGCCACTGAAATCTCCTGACTTTAGACATTTAACTCATATCGATTTTAAGGCGGTCAGTTTTTGAATGTTTCATAAACAGAAGTTTCTGTCCAAACTAAAAAATCTAACTTTCAGCAAGCGAACTTAGGTGCTGAAAAACACTGTGATTATAATCTGGCGCTTTGGACTGGGCTTTAGAAGCTGAATGATAGAGCTCCAACTTATGAATCACGGCTGCCTCTCTCCACCTAGGTTCGAATTCCACACGAGCAGATCGTAAAAATGTCTGTAGTCCGCTTACCGAAGGACGGTAGTTTTTCAACCGGCACAAGCGAATGAAATTTGACTGGATGTTAAACACCACTACATCAGTCAACTCTATGCTTTTTTATAACATATGCGAGTTATCTCTCTTTGTATATTAACAATAATTGACATGGAGTTCATTACTTTCAATTGATATCATATTATAGCCGGAATAAATTTGCATTTTGAAAGTCCCTTAATGAGATTTGTCTATTTTCTCACGAAACCTTCAAATGTCCTTTCTTGAAACCGAAATGATCTGAATTTAATGATAGCTTAACTAATTGTCACAAGACCCTCATCCCGTAATTAAGTTCCACAAATGTACATTAATGGCCTCGTAAACGTTATCTTTATAACACTGAATCGAAAAACAATAAGATTATCTCATCACAATTATTGTATAGTTTACATTATCGAAAAAAATGGCGATAAACTTGATAAACGGTTAATCTGATTGTAATCAATCGTAATCTAATGTAAATATCGTGGTGGACGCACATTTACATCGAAATTTACCCAACCTTCTTTAACAATTATATAACAATAACAGACAAATTCATCTGATCACGAAAGTCTTGTCAGACTCATTACCCATTTCAAAATTATCAGGTTTCCTCATATCTCAAATTAGTTTTCTTATTCAAAAGAAATCATTAGAAAATTCGTTTCAACACGAAGAGGTTTTTTCGCAAATGTTTTTTTTTATTTGTAAATAAAATACAAACGGAATCTGAACTCTGAGTTAAATTGTGATAAATGTTTTATTTTTGTTAAGTCATCTGTAAGTCAATGTTAACCTTATCTTAATTAAAATCGATTTGGGAGGGAATTACCAGTCCAAAACGTATACAATAACGGGTTGTTTCGACTACTTAAAAACACATTTCCTCTAAAAACAAAGCACAAAAATATGTTAATGTGTATTATCAATGCTGAATACATTTTTATGGCCTTATAGAATAAAACTCGTAAAAATCTGATACCTTATACAGGTGAGAAATCAGCCTTTTAATTCTATCAATTCTCATTTGTAATGTTATAAGTATAAGGTATGACTGTTAGCCTTAATAAATTAATACTTATTTCATGCGTATGTATGACCAATCGTGTTGCTTATGGTGTGTTTTCATTTTTCGTCTATGACTAGATGGTCAAGAGTTGCTTAGTGATATAATTATGTAAAGATTCAAGAATGACATTAATTTATACGTGACATGTTTTATATATGTATGTATTTGTTTATTAATATTTATAATTAATGTCAAAATATTTTGCGAAATTCAATATATCAATAATCTTTATTCCCTAACAATGGTACGCAACGTACAAATGTCTTAAAACTCCACCATTAAAGAAAGGGTATTCTGAACGAAGAAACTAGTATTGTAAAGGAAATGTATTTCCGAACAACAGTACACTGAGATTTCAGTTTCAACAAAACTCCACTTTTCATCATCATCATCATTTCTTTATTTCCTCTTTCATACAGATTACAGTGCATGATAAATAATAACAATTTATGTGATCATATTTACATATAGAGTGATAATTAATTAATTTTAACTTAATTATAAAACTGAACAAGTAAATAAATAAATGTACATATATAAATATAATAATAAGCGATTATATACCTATTGTGTTGAAGCAGTGAAGGTGAAACATAAAGGAACATTTTGTGGTGCAAGAAAATGATATAATCACTACCTGTGGTACCGCGTAGGTAAATCGTATAATTGCTAAGAAAGAAAGGTTAAGGTTGAACGCATTTAGATGTAAGAATACGTATGTCATGTGCTGATTTTGAATTTCTATTAAAATAATGCATTCAAAATCAGCACATGACACGTACAGTAAGCAATATTAACGTTTTGCAATTAAAACTTTTCCAGTTTGTATCCACGTGAACGAGTTGAGAACTAATTCGAACGAGTTCAGACGGATTTGTCAAAATAGGCGTTACACCAACTTGAGAATACGCTTTATACAAATGCTATACATGTATATGTATTTGACGTTTTTACCTTATTTCAATTGTAATATTGTTTGCTAAAAATAATAATAATCACAAAATTTAATATTTATTTCTAAATTTTGATCAAATTGTCACTGTTAGACGTTGAATTATTAAAACTTTCTTCTGAAAGTTGCAATTCATTTATATGTTTAGTTGTTTTGTATAGGAAAACAAAGTTTAAAAATGTTAAAACGTGTTAAGACGTATTTACGGCAGAAACGGTCCGTAATTTTTTCGACCTTTTTAACTTGTGATTTTTCTGCAAGTAAAGAGCAGAAAAAAACACTTCAAAAATATATAGAATTTTCCCTCAGAATCGGTCTTGAAATCATACCATGATATTTTTTCAAAGCCTCAGTTGAATTGAGGAATGATAGTAAACGCCCAAATTAAGATTTTTTTCAATTACATCGAGGAGGTCAGTTCTTGGATGGTTGGGAAACCCGGGGTGCCCGGAAAATATTTTGAAGAAAACTGTCAAACTTTCAAATTAGGAGATGCTCGAGAGGGATTCATACCTAGGTGATTAGCTTAAGCTCGCTTAAGACCACAAGGCAACCAAAGCCTTTTGAAAACTTTAAAATAGAAAAAAAAAAGATCCCCACATTCAAAAGCATTTATTTATTTATTTATTTTTTATTTATTTATTTTACGACACGCTGTATATAAAAAACACTAACTATATCTTTGCAGTGCACTGCAATATATCTTATTTTCATTTGCCCTATGAAATGCCCATTTTTTCGAGCTTGAGAACCGTAGCGTTCATTTGGACTATAAATCACAAAAACCACGTGACTCCGTGTATGAATACATTTAAAATGCAATACATAATCCGGAACTACGACATCATAGGTAAACAAACACGGCTGACACGGATAAAAAGCACATTTATGAGACATTACAAGAATGGTTCATAAACATATGTATTTTTGAGAATATTTTATATAATTATTATAATAAAAATAATAATAATAATAATTTGAGTATTAACAAAATAAAAGTGTTGTTATTTGTGGACTATATTTCGGTCGAAAATCATGTTCTCGGTCTGAGATGCGCGTGCACGTTCTTCGTGACTGATGCGTTTACTGGACTCCTCCTGGTGTGCATGTGTTATAAAAGGGATCTTTTGAGTCTTGAAATCAACGATTTTATTTTTCAAATATTTAACGCAATTACAATGTATAACAAACAATTAAACTGTTTTAAGACAAACTAATTATAACGCGCTAACAAGCGTTATTGAGTTTGCTTGCAAAGTTTTCATATTGACAATTAACATCATTTTAAAAGTGTTCAGTTGTTTAATATACTGCTATGACGGTTTTATAAAAGCTGGATATCCGAAGACAATATAACAGACATTTTATAAGTTTGTATTGTTGTTTCAGTGGACTACCATCTTAAAGATAACTAAAGTGTCATGCTGAACATAAACCTGTTTAACTCTAGCAAACCGCGACTTTATCCCATCATTTTGCATTGTGTCACTATTATCCCTCAAAAGCTTTGTTTTCATTACTCGAACACAAATGCCATTTGTTAAGGAAAATGTCAGTCTTTAAGACAACATAAAACATTGTTATCAGAGAGAGTCGCGGTTATATTTTGAAATCGACAACTTAATATTACGTCACAATACTTTAAAGGTGTGTATGCCTTACAAAACAATGTGGTTGATTTAGTGCTTTTTGTTACATAACGTGTTGATAAATAAGGTACCAGATTTCAATTAATCATATGAGAAACATCAGTACCAACCCCATAAAATAGCCGAAAACAACTTTGCAAATTGGCATTTCAAGAAATAAAATTGAGTTTTCTAACTGATAACGTAAAGTTTGGTGTTTTCTGAAATGGGAAATTCTAGAAAAGCCTATCTTATTCGTTGGTGTATCTTAAAATAATTTGAATTAAAATATTTAGATGCCTAAAGTTTTGTTGAGTGTTTTATGTGTATGTCTTACAATACATTAGTGGATTTAAGGGGGAGGCTGGGGTTGCAGAGAGAGAGAGAGAGAGAGAGAGAGAGAGAGAGAGAGAGAGAGAGAGAGAGAGAGAGAAAATAAAATGTGGCCAAAGGTGTTCAGAAATATTAAAAGTTCATTTTTCTCCGGGGCTTAGCCCCCTGGGTTCCAAACCGGACTCTGCCTTGGACCTGCTGAGGGCCTTTAGCGGCCACAAGACCCCCTCGCCGCTACGGGCTTGAAACTTCGATGCTTGCAATATCTTATGATAAAAATTTCATCCGGCCCCAACCCCCTTTCCCAGCTTCATAACAATTTGGATCCACCCCCGTAACAAAGTTAGTTGATTGTGATGTTGTTTAACGTTGATTCAGGAATTTTTTAGCAGTTCGCACAAAGAATTCAGGATTAATCTTATTAAGCGCGAGATGTGCCAGTTTTTATATGGCTTTATCGATTGTTTGTACTAGCACATGAACTCAAGGCGATTTGAAAAAAGAATTTTAAAACTCATTTTAAAGATAAATTGATAGGTTGGAATTGGTGTTAGTAATTACAATATAGATGTTAGTTAATTAGTTTATTGTGTGATGATATAAAGTACAATTGTATTCACAAGTTCTGAAAAAGCAAAAGTTTCTCGTTCGCACAAAAATTTTAGTTTAATACGCGTCCTAAAATAAAAAAAAATTTGACATTATAAAGTGTCGGGTTGTCCAATAATCTGTTGGAGTTTGTTTGTAAACGATAAGGATGTGATCAGTTTGTAAAATAAGTTTCAATTGACAGGATAGTGTTGATGACCAATAGTTGGCAGCAGGCGAAAACGCATAAAGCTCAAGAAGTTGATGATACTAGTAGAAAGGGAACCAAAGATACGTCGATGCTCAATTTGGATGGACACTGTTTTGACGAACACGGTCGAACCCGACTAATTCACATTCAAAATAAAAGCACACTACCTCAGAAACCGTTGTTTTTCGTCTTCAGTGTCGTTCCAGTTCTGTGATCTCAGCTTTACATGTGGACCTTGCTTGTTACACAAGAAGGTTGATATTGTCGCTTCTGCTACTTCTTTGCACTTAATTGCTAATTTTAAATTTTTTAAGATTGGTTATTTGGTTTTATGCTGTTTTTCGTCAAATCAACAATTTTTCAGCTGTTCATGACAAGCCATCATCTTTTTCTCGAGAAATCAATCTTAGCATAAGTTCATGTGGTGCATGAGTTTGCATGTGTTTCTGACCTGGACTATACTAGTGCACTTAGTCAATTATACTGGTACCAAGTCAATCAGGACCTACAACAAAAACTTTCAGTCGACCAGGATCGAATGCACAGAGGTTGAGACGCCTTGAGTTTGAAGGCTATTGTCTTAACCATGAAATAAAATTCATCATGTTTACTTTTGAATTGTATTATTCAATAAAAATTCAGAAGTACTGTAACACATGGAAAATCCAGTATTCAGTCGTTCATGTTAGATCACGAATCATATTGTTCAGGTATTGAAAAGGTAATTTGCTTACTGCATTTTATGTTTATGACATGTGTTAAGTACACCAGATAGATTGTTAAAACCGTTATCAATATTATCTAACGTTTTAGAATTTGTATATTTGCTTTGTTTATACACTGTTTATATAAGACTGTTTTAGTTTTAACGGTATGTTAAGTTTCAAACCTATCTTATTATTTTTATTGCTTAAGAAATGGCGTTTTGGCTTCTGGTTAATGTCAAATGATGTCATTAGAGTAAAATATAGAACTAAGTGTACAATTTATATTGCCATACATTTCCTTAACATCAAAATACTAAAACAAACTCTATACAAATTTATGTAGAGATTTCAAGACAAGTCGCTTAGAAACGGAAATGATCAATCTGGATTCTCGTGAAATAAGTCATGGTTATCATAAAATGAAATAAATATACAGGCGTAACTCACTTCAGATTTACACTATGTCAGGTGCTATCAAAATTAGACCTTCCGTATTTAATTTTTGTCAAAAAAAGTTTTAGTAGATGTTGTTATGAAACTAGGCTTCGAGATCTCTCTCTCTCTCTCTCTCTCTCTCTCTCTCTCTCTCTCTCTCTCTCTCTCTCTCTCTCTCTCTCTCTCTCTCTCCAGAAACATTCACTGACAATAATAGTCATTAAAATTTTAAAGGGTTATCGATAATCTTCAGTTTCGAAAATTTGGGCATAACCTATAAAATAAACATTTCCAATTAATCCGAACACGGTATTGTTTGGAACATTTTTTTTCTTGATTTACTAAATGAATTAATCAGGAAACTGCTTTGTTTAAAAATTTGCATCTAACTTTATAACAAAATCTGGAGACGGTTAATTTTGGAAAACTTTTTAATGGATGACTTAAAAATCATTCTCAAAAATCCAACGAGAATGAGTTACTTTCCCATGATTGACTAAATGAACATTTCCAATAAATCCGGAGACGGTAAGGTTTGGGGGATTTCCTTATGATTGATTGAAGGACCATTCCAAATCAATTTAAAGACGAAAAGTTTTGAAGACGTGATTTATTCTCAACTATGAACATATCTAATTAATCCGGAGAAAATTAAGGTCAAGAAAACATTTTGCTCAATCCATTTCAGATCAAAACGCTCGTTTACTTTAAAAAATTTTCAAATCTTCCCAAAATCTTTAATGGTAAATAATTGTTTTATACCTATTTATCAATGCGGAGGGAATTTTCTTTTTAAACATTTAGATCTTTCAAAATAATAACGAATATACAACCCACCAAGTTAAATGACGGATATACAACCTACCAGAGAAATCCACCAAGTTAATGACGGATATACAACCTACCAGAGAAATCCACCAAGTTAAATGACGGATATACAACAACCTACCAGAGAAATCCACCAAGTAAATGACGGATATATATATACAACCTACCAGGCCTAGGGAAATCCACCAAGTTAAATGACGGATATACAACCTACCAGAGAAATCCACGAAGTAAATGACGGATATATATATACAACCTACCAGGGAAATCCACTAAGTTAATTAATTAACAAGTGATGGTATGATGATGTGATGACTTTTGAATTTTTACAAAAACAAATATTCAAAAATTCTGTCATGTGCAAAATTTTGAATATTTCTTTTTGTAAAAATTCAAAATTCTGCACATGACGGTATTATAAAATTTAATCTATGTAGGGTTATAAGGGGTTGTATTCAAATGTGTTGTATATAAGAAAGAGATATAAAGATTTTAAAACAATAGTCGTGTTAAATCTTAAATGTTTTAAAAACATTTTAGCGACAAAGAGTTCAAATTATCAAAATATTACAAATTAAAGCTGACAAGAAAAATGATTTGATGTGAAAGAAACAACATGTGGTTAAGGAGCTTCCCCAACGACATCATTCTAACCCGTGCAATTTTTTTATGAAACCATCGTGATTCAACTAAAGGTAGTTTAAATCAAATTTCTAAAAACTTTTTAATTAAGTACTGAATATTGATTTTTATTTTGGCTTTTACAATTTTAAAAAGACCAATCCCTTTCTCTTATGAACGGATTAAGTTAAAAGCCATGTCAAAGCACGAAATGAAATTGACATCCTAGAAAATCATTTCTAATCTATCTTATTGTATAACAATTGATTTGCTGCCTGTGAGACTATTCTATTTTTTTCAAAGCTTTGACTTCGCAGAAAGGTCTTTAGATTTAAAAGCTATTGACAACCTTACAAACAATATATCATAATGTCTATTTCAAGCTTCAGAGCTTAAGCCAGGATTGTTCACTGCAATTATTTTGCTATATAAGTAATATTATTTCCATTTGATTTGATAAATATTGCTGGGGTTGACCCTAAGTTCTAGATTCTTGGACCATGACACTTACTTTTGGAAAGTTTTGTTGCCAGAACAAATAGCTGAGCAAATATTGAGGCATAAACAGCAATTTAAGTAAGAAAAATCTGACAGCTCAATCAAGTCTGATTATTGAGCTTGTCTGATGAAGTAGAAGGCCCCGGTGACATCATCCCATTTAATCTTGCTTTGTTGAATATATAACAATGATATAGCGCTTTGAACAGTTTTTGATCAATCCAGGCATGTTTGTTTCCGAGTCATTTATTTAGACATTTGATAGAGAAATCCTAAACTAAAAAGAATATTGATTTAAGAGGAGTAGAAAAATGTTTTTCCAAGATCTATCGCAGAACTATTATTGTATAATGGACTTTGGAATAATATAATCCGGACTTTATCGGTTCTGAATGCATATGTATATTGTATTGCGATAATAATCATGCTTTCTTAAATTAAGTAAATAATCCAGATACCAGTCCCTGTTATTATCCCGCTAATACCAAGACCATATTCGTGTGGCATAGTGTCTGAAATGAAGCAGATTGCTTGTTGAAAAATATGAACTAAGTAGTCAATGCAACTATTAATAAATAAAATAAATAAATGAATGAATGGAATGAATTAATTAATAGATAAATAAATTAATAAATAAAAACGTATTTTGATAACTGATTATAATATTCTTGGCTTTGAATGGCACTACATGTAGATTAAAGGACAATAATGGTGTCCAGTGGTGTGGTACAAATTATAATAGGGATTAAAACCGGTTTTCTGTTTGAGGATTTAACGACGGCTTTGACTATATGCAAAGTTTTCTATTTTCAGTTGTTCTAATGTTTTGTTCTTGTTAACGATTTTCTGACATTTTATGCTACGTATGGTTGGTTCTTCAATTATCCTGCATGTAGTCAATTAGAACGTTGCGTACTGATCAAGGTTATTTTTTCTATTGTTAATCGATTTGTTTGTGAAAATTTGTATCCAAGCTAGTGTTTTAGAAATCTATGTTTAAAAAATAGAGGGTATAATTATTATTATTATTTAAATGATACTTATGTTTGTAATGTTTTTATACAGCACAAACATGTTTGAGCATACAATGCTTTGAACATTCACTAACGGGCCAAAATCAAATTACCGGAGCTCTGAACATCGATCTAGCTCAGGTCTTATGACATGTATGATTCATGCTTTTTAACATAAAGGGTCTTCGTTAATCAATGGATTTAACGTTTCGGGATCACATGTCTTCTAACCGTTTCTAACTGTCTAGGTTCGAATCCGACTCGGGTTAGAGTTTGTCAGTTCGCTGCCGGAGGTCAGTCATTATCCCTGGGAACTCCTGTTTTCCCATCTTTTAACAACTAATCGCCTCGATATATGCAAAATTCCATTACTTACATAGTGTTTAATGTAAATAAAAACTATCTATAGTGTCTTATGTTCATTGACTTGTGTCGCCGAATGCACAATCGGAATAACTCGTGTCTTGCGTCTTTAAAGCTTAATGTAAATTACCTGCGTCTTTAAAGCTTAATGTAAAATAACATGCGTCTTTAAAGCTTAATGTAAATTTATCTGCGTCTTTAAAGCTTAATGTAAATTAACCTGTGTCTTTAAAGCTAAATGTAAATTATTTGCTGTGTTTCTATAATTGCATGTAGAATAACTGGTCTTGTCTCTACAATTATATGTAAAATAATTAGCTGTTTTAATAGTGTTTAGTGTAAATAAATTTTCACGGGTCTTTATGGCGTTTAATGAAAAAATTTACTCTTGTGCTTAATGAAAGAAAACTTGATTCGTCTATATAGTGCTAATTGTAAATTTGCTTGCCTTGTCACTGGTTTCTGAAAAATGTCAATTGTTGTGTCTTTGCAGTATTTATTGTAAATTCCCTTGCTTTTCTAATGCTTAATGTTATATGAATTGTTGCATCACTACAGTGCTTTAAAATATAACTTGTTTTCATAGTGTAAAAATAACTTGTTTTTCTCTAGTGCTAAATGAAATGTAACACGATTCATCTATAAAGTGCTTATAGTAAATTTGCTTGCTTCCATAATGCTTAATGTAAAAAAAAATGTTTTGACATTTAAGTGCTTAACAATAACTTGTTTCCAAAGTGCTGAGTGTAAAATAACTTGATGTGTCCCGGGTAAGAAATGAAATATAAGTTGCTTTGTTTTTAAAGTGTTTATTATAAATTTACTTGTTTTTATATTGCTTATTTTAAAAATATCTTGCTGTGTCTCTATAGTGCTTAATTTTAAACAATTGTGTGTAGTGCTGAATGATACAGTATGACGATATTTCTTTTTACTTAGTTATATTTTGTTTTTGAATCAATTGATTTTTATATCTACTCTTTGCTTAATATAATTGTCAACATTATGTTTTAAACTTGTTAATTTTGCTGTTAAGAATATGAAGTAAATGGTAAAATTGTGCGAAGAACACCTTGGCAGTTCTTTTTGTGTAGCGTGCTGAGATTGACTGGCTTATCGTCTTTACAGCATTGGCACATGTGGCTGAAACCAATTTTAATTATTTGATCGGAGTTCGGATAAGTCTGTAACATCATTCTGAAAGTGATTTGATTTTGTTCTGAAGTTGATACGTCAACACATAATATTTATATGTTAAAGTTCATGTAGAACACGGTCAGTTTGACCTTCCTTCTGTTGTACCGTGATGACAGATGAAAACGCGAAACAATTTCATAAAAGCTTACTATCAAGAGATAATCAAAAACACGGATATTTCGAAAATGAACTCTAGATCTTACGGTGGACCGCATAAGTATAAATTGGTTTAATTATATGTATGAACCATTCGTACTTAGCTCTTCAAAGCAAATGGTATGATATGTCGTTTTACCATGGATTCAGTATTTTGTGATATCAATTACTTTTATTTAAATTACTAAATAAATGGCATAAAAATTTCTATTTTATGATATAATGATAAAAATTAATATCCTATTTTTTCTAAATCAAACAAGTATTTTTAGAAAATAAAATTGGTTCAGTGGTAAAGCTTCGTCTTGCGAGCGGGAGTTCGTGTGTTTGAACCAAAGTCAATTTTTACATAAGACTTTAACATTTTATACAGTGCTTCCTCGCCTGACACTTTGCATTACAAAAAGGACTGGTTCACTCGGTGTGAGGATAATGTGACTAGGGAATTGGCATGCTTGTCTGCAGCTTACTGACTCAACTAAGGTGTCGCCCTTAGTGCAATCATAGTTCAAAGCAAACCACGAAACATACTCGCACATTTCACGAACTCGTTCTTAGATTATTCTTTACTGTTAAAAAAACTTGCTTCTTCCCGAATAGCTGAAACATTGTTGATACGATGTTAAACAACGTAGAAACCAATCAACCAAATACAATTAATAACATCACTAGATCGAATTAGCTATGTCATTATTTCAGTCTGATTTAGTGATGATAAAAAGTGATTAATCACTATTTTACTGAAATCACTAACTAACGTAAATCAATTGATTTAGGATAAACCATTTTAATTGGTGCCATCAAGCAACACTAATTAGTTTGTCAACGTTACGTAAACGGTATCATACACAATTAAAAACTGTAAAGTGTACATAAGAAAATTAATACTTATTTCTGATTATAATTTCTATTTGTTTGTTTAGCATATAGATAATGTGTATTTATATGTCACAAAGTCCACCATCCGTCCAAAACAAGTGCCGTACATTGTACATGTATTTATTAGTAATCTATTGTTGTGATTAAAATAAATAAATATGTCAATTTTTCAATTATCCAAATGAAATATTCAAAATTTTACAACTAATTTTCATATTATAATCTTTAATACTTCATTCAGAAATTTAGAATATATATATATATGACAATAAATAAATAAAAAATCACATAATTCGTAGTCTGATTTACATGTTAATTTACTTTAATTTTCTGTGAATCGAGCAGGATTTTTTTTAAAATTTCATAAATATTAAAAGAAATATACTTAATTAGATAAATACAAGGAAACGTAATCCGCATAGAGCATTGGTTAGCTGAGTCCCTCTATTGAAAATCCTTGCTGATAAAATAATATACATGTTTGATCTCCCTCATTTTGTTTTTCAATATTTTTTAAATTCTATGAAATAAATTTTTATTTTTGAATGCATTTATTTTATAAAAACAAATAAAAAATATATAAAACTAAATAAATTCATAATTGCATATTTATATATATATAAAAGTATCCAGTCAAAGTACTTAGACACGCTGGTATACCGTAAATGAATTTAAAAAAGTGAAAGTAGAAACTTGTAAATACATGAAATCTTATCATAACTTTTCCTACCGTTAACATGATTAATTCAGAGGTATCTCCACGCACATGGTTTTATTTGTAAATAAAAACGCGTGCTTTTTCAGGAAGTTGGCATTTAGGTCAAAGTTCATAGGTACCGCTTGTGAAGTTTAGAGAAGTCTGCTACCAGTAGCATTTTGTTTTATTGCAATCGAAAATTTACAACACAGAGGATTTCTTTCATTTATTTTACTTGTATTGATGAATAGAATACGGATAAATTACTGAAAATGATGCTTGGATATTTTATCCGGAGTTTATCCCGCTTTGGAATTGGTAAGTATATATATTTTTTATTTATACAATTTTGATGTGTTACAGCAACTGGCACGTTTAAAATGACACTGCGTTGTTGAATGTAGTTATCAACTGATAATGGCATCATACATGCGTTATAACACATTCTGACTACATAAGTGCTTTGTGCGAAAATTAAATTGAATTTAATTAATAAATATTTTACACGTGTTGATGAAAACATTAAGTTTATTGGATGCGTCATGCTCAATATTAAAAGGGCTATGTATGCTATTTAAGCTTTCGGTTATAAAAACCGTTAAATTTCCCTTGGGTTTTAAAATATCAACCTGACACGAAAAAGTGATTATTTTGAGTTTTAACCATTTTAGGCTTAGCTTATACACTATATTAATTTAAATTGATATTTAAACTTTTAAACAATTTAAATGAAAAATTAAATTTTAAGGTAAAAACTATGGAGACAAGTTTCTTACATAATATATGTTCAACATTTGGACTGGTATGTAATAAATAAAAAATAAATTTTAATTTACTGTTTTGTTTAAATATTTAAACAAAAATTTAAAGTATTTTAAAACATTTAAGCTAAATATTTATCAAATTTTAAAATCACACACACACACACACACACACACACACACACACACACTCTCTCTCTCTCTCTCTCTTACTTTCACCAAAAATCTACATACTATATATATATCATAACTACTTACCTGTATATACATAACTATAATGAAATAAAAATTGAAAATCTTATCATTAAATTTGGTTCATTACTTTTATTTTTCTTAACTTGCAAGACTACAGTAGGGTTTGCAGATTAGTATATATACTTTTTGAAGTTTTACATATGTATGGTGAATTATAAGAAACCTATTGATACTGAAATGTTAGATACAAATAGCTCTTGGTTGTAAAAGGTTACTTGCTTTCTTCAGATCTACTAAAAAGAATTTGTGTTTTTCATTGAAGCCCTCTATATAATAAGGGTTTACTATTTTTAATATACAGAATTTTGAATTTTTATCAAAAGAAATATTCAAAAAATCTTCAAATGCCAACTGTCCTTATATTTGTTTATCCCTTTTCAAAACTATCATTTCTAAGGCCACTGGATGCACTTAAACATTTTTATCAACAATGGTTATAGATTTGTATAAATGTTATAGTTTTTGTCTTCGGTAAATTAAATCCAGTCAATTTGGTAAATTGATCAATATATATAAATGATTGACTTTGTGGAACTCTTTTGTGAGTTATGGTAAAAAAAAGTTTAGTGAAACAGCTGTACTTGAGATGAATTTCACAAATTTTTTAATCCAATATTGGTGCTTCCAGAAAATGCCTTGAGGACAAAACATCTATCTGTCCATGCAAAATAATTGGGGAGGATTTAAAATTCATAAAGATGTCAATAAAATTCAGGTTTCATTTACTAAATTCCATTTTGATTACCTGAAAACAATTTATTTGCAGATCCTTTTTGTTTTTTGATTGGATGATAAATTTGGTTTCATTTTGATGTCTGACTGGAGAGTTTGCACTAAACATTAAAAGCTGATATGAAATATACTCTTTAGACAATTTATTTGACAGCTTATATTAATTATTCCTTAATTATTTTTTTTTTTACATTTTGATAAATTCACATGTCTAAATTCTGAATCATTCTTAGCAAATATATATTTAATATAATGATGTGACATTTCTATCTGCCCATTGTCCATATCTATAATTTTTTCACTTTTTGATTATTGGGATTATTAAAGTGAAAAGGTTTCTAACTTATTGAATCTTTTTTTTTTCTTTTTTGAATTTTTAAAAATAATTATTATTGGTTAGCAATGCTTAATAATTAATTTTTTTTGAAATTGAAAGAAATGAATCTTTTAAAAACTGTCAAAATGCTAAATGTCCTTTAAAAAAATTGATAAGAGTATTTTTATTTTTTTTAAAGTTTCAAGTTTAGGTTAATAATGATGAATTAAGACCATATGGATTGCATTATAAAATCATTTTGCAGCATAAATATAATGAGTACTTATCATTGCTAAGAAAGACATCATACACCCCCACTGTGACATGTGTATTACACTGCCCAGGGAGAGATGGATTATTCCAGGGTCATTGCCAGACATTTTAGTATGTTTACTAACTTTTGAGATTTTTTTCTCTCTCCAAATTTTTTTATGTGCTATGTCTGAGAAAAAATTCTCAAAATGCAAGTTATGTTGTTTTTAAACATTTGGCAAGTAGAAATAATTAAAAATGGATGTGAATGATTAAAGGCAGTACAAGACTCTATTTTGTTTCTGGATAATTTAATAGGAAAAACAAACAAAAACTCACAAATATCTAAATCAGAATAGTGTATTCTGATATACGAAGTTATAAAATACATAATACATACATGCACGAGGAATTTGGTTATAATTAATAAAAGTTTACTATGATAATAAAATCTTGTTTGCAAATTTTATTACCAAATTTTATGATATTTTTTATTCATTTTACTAATAAATGGCTTCTAAATTAATTATTTTGCAAATTAATTGTAACCTGGCCAAATATATTCTGATGTATTTATAGCTTAAGTTGTAGACTTAAGTGGAAGTATAATTTCACAATACTAAATGAATGCTTGTTATGAAAGTATTTTACTTATAACATAGTCATGGTTCCATTCTGCCATGGTATAACAAGGCAAGAAAAGCCAACTTCTAAGCAAAACAACCTTTGTGTAAAGAAGGGAATAACATTAACCATGGTCTAACTGCCCAAGACAATTGAAAAACCAACTTGAAAGCAGGACAGCTTTTGTACCAACTAGGGCATAACATTAACCATGGTCTAACTGCCCAAGACAAGTGAAAAACCAAGTTAAAAGCAGGGCAACTTTTGTACCAACTAGGGCATAACATTAACCATGGTCTAACTGCCCAAGACAAGTGAAAAACCAAGTTAAAAGCAGGGCAGCTTTTGTATTAACTAGGGCATAACATTAATCATGGTCTAACTGCCCAAGACAAGTGGAAAACCAACTTGTAAGCAGAACAGCTTTTATACCAATTTAGCAGGGTATGCCATTAGTTGAAATCTTAACAGCCCAAGACAAGTGAAAACCCAACTTGCAAGCAGAACAGCTTTTATAACAATTTAGCAGGGTATGACATTAACTAAAATCTTAACAGCCTAATACAAGTGAAAACCCAACTTGTAAGCAGAACAGCTTTTATGCCAAGTAGGATATGACATAAACTGTAGTCTGACTGCACAAGACAAGTGAAAACAAAAGCCTCAAATATCAACAAACATTTTTTTTGTTTTTCACCTAGGCAGAACAAAATTATTTCAGTGGTTAAGTGGTAGAGCCTTTACCTCAGAAACAGGAGGTTGTGAGTTCGATTTTATTCATACTCACATGGTGAGCTAACACCTTAACAAATAATCAGCCTGAGTGTTCACTAGAACAAAGAAGACCGTAATACACACTTGTATATCACAGACATACTCAAACTTGTTCTTAGATAAATTGTTAAAGATTAACAACTTGCACTTATGATAAATACTGTTAGTAAAAGATTTCTAATATTAACCATCTTACAACCAACTTAAACAGAACAAGAAAGTAAGTGCTGTTTTAGAGCTTTTGATATATATATAATGAAAATCACCTGACAATCCAAATGAAAAAGACTAGGGTACAATTTTAGTATTGTGATGAGTTATGTTTAGGTGTCTCATTGAAGACTTTATCCTGACTGATAGGGAGAAAACTCCAGTTCAAATGGGGATAGTTGTGTTTTTAATAACCCATATACTTTTTTATTTTTATTTTTTGTCTCAAGTTATTTTTTTAAAAGCAGTTTGCATGTGTGGTTGGATTTGGGATCCAGGCCATGACCTTTCTCTGTTTTCCTTCTGTATTTGCACCTTGTATCCAGACACTGTAATCTGTCTGTGGAGTTGCTCTTATCTTGGGTTGTGTCAGAACAGTTTTATCATTATTTTTATTATTAATATATCTGATATGTTTACCAACTCAGCTCTGGTGAATATCTTATATAATAAATGATTGAAGATATATATCATGATTTAACAGCAATGGAAAAAAAATTCCCGCGTCACACTGCGTTGTTTAATGTTCTTGCAATTTCTTTTGAATTTTGACATCCACGCTGAAGATGATTTTTTGTATGTTTGGAAGTAATCCATTTAGTTAAAGGAAAAATTAACTTGTCAGTGCATGCATTTTTATAAGAGATTTTAAGGTAAAGTTAATGAGAAAAGCATGAAGATTGTCTAATTGTTTTCACGATGAATAAATATAATGTATACTTATATATATTGTAACATGTTGTGTGGTAAAAATGTTTAATGAAAAATATAGCTATGATTTATCAATTATAATAGAAATAACATGAAAATCTATCTTTTGAGGATCATAACAATTCCAGATTGTTAGCATTGAAGGGTTTATCTGCTGATAGCATTCTAAGCATTGAGCCAGATGATGTCAACAGAAAGAGAGAGAGAGAGAGATTCATGTATCGTAAACTGTCTGTCATGTCAGTGGTTTTTGAACATTTTCTTGATGCCTATTAATCTTCTGTTTTTGTGAAATGTCAATCCAACCCCCCTCCCCCCCCCCCCCCCCAAAAAAAAAAAAAAAAAAAAAAAAAACCCATATCCACACACACGACACACATAATAATATTGCAACAAACCACAAACTGTTTACATTAATGAAGTTCAAAAGTACTGAACAATTCTTTTGAAAAACTGGAAAAAGAAAGAAATCAAACCATCACTTCCAATTTTTCAAATGTTTGGAACAGATTTTGCTTTCATTGTTTTCAATTTTTCCATTTTCAAAGGCACTCCTTTTTCTCCAAGCTGAAAGTACAAACAGCAAACTTATTGATTGGTTAAAAGTTGTCTTATGTCATATCAGCAATTTTCAGCAATTTGTGATAAAGCATGATTTTTTATTATTTAAGGGATTAATTTAAACTCGAAGTTCATGTGATGCCCATGTGAATTATCTTATCTGCACTGTACTAGTGTGCATATATGGCAACTTTTAGTATGCTAGTACATTTACCAACAATATTGCACAAATCATGACGGATCACTCGGCCTACAACAAGGTGTAACATTTTCATTTTCGTCAACCAGGGTTGAATCCAGGGGAGTAAGACACTTTCAGTGTGAATGTGCACACCTTAAACACTAGGCCATCATGGCCCCAAACAACCTGTTGGGGTATCTCAATAATGATTTATACCTACTGGTAATTGTTGAAGCAATTTGAAGTTTTTAAACCACTTACCATGATAAGTTATTAAGTTTTTGCTTTTTATTTTATATATAATTCTGCCAGATTTTTTTTGGATTGCCAATACCAGTAGCAGCAATGACAAGCATAAGTTTGTACAATCTACATGATTGATTGTATGACAAGAGTTTTTAAAAAAATCATAAAAAATCAGTTTTAAGTAAAATAACTTGTTTTTGACATTATGATATCATTTGTAATTTAGAATCTTATATGTTATCATGTTTAACAGTGCTGCCAAGTGCAGAATGGATAACGATCTTTCATCTTTCAAAAAAAGCTAACTCCCTAATGGAATTGCTGATATCAGCCATGTATAAAACATTTTGAAACTGTATCTAAGGGTTTATGTGTACAATCTCCCTACAGACTGGAGTTTTTATCAAGATCATGAATCAGTACACATGAGGTGGCTAAAATATCTAAGATTGCTCCTTTCTATAGATATTAAAAACTTTGCCTATTTCCTCTTCAACACAAGGCATGTAGCAAATTCAGAACTTTGGTAAATAATTATACATGATGAAGCAAATTCAGAACTTTGGTAAATAACTACACATGATGTAGCAAATTCAGAACTTTGGTAAATGACTATACATGGTGGAGCAAATTCAGAACTTTGGTAAATAACTATACATGATGTAGCAAATTCAGAACTTTGGTAAATAACTATACACAGTGGAACAAATTCAGAACTTTGGTAAAAAACTATACATGATGTAGCAAATTCAGAACTTTGGTAAATAACTATACACGGTGGAGCAAATTAAGAACTTTGGTAAATAACTATACATGATGTAGCAAATTCAGAACTTAGGTAAAAAACTATACATGATGTAGCAAATTCAGAACTTTGGCAAATAACTATACATGATGTAGCAAATTCAGAACTTTGGTAAATAACTATACATGATGTAGCAAATTCAGAACTTTGGTAAATAACTATACACGGTGGAGCAAATCAGAACTTTGGTAAATAACTATACATGATGTAGCAAATTCAGAACTTTGGTAAATAACAATACATGATGTAGCAAATTCAGAACTTTGGTAAATAACTATACATGATGTAGCAAATTCAGAACTTTGGTAAATAACTATACACGGTGGAGCAAATTCAGAACTTAGGTAAATAACTATACATGATGTAGCAAATTCAGAACTTTGGTAAATAACTATACACGGTGGAGCAAATTCAGAACTTAGGTAAATAACTATACATGATGTAGCAAATTCAGAACTTTGGTAAATAACAATACATGATGTAGCAAATTCAGAACTTTGGTAAATAACTATACATGATGAAGCAAATTCAGAACTTTGGTAAATAACTATTCATGATGTAGCAAATTCAGAACTTTGGTAAATAACTATACACGGTGGAGCAAATTCAGAACTTTGGTAAATAACTATACATGATGTAGCAAATTCAGAACTTTGGTAAATAAGAATACATGATGTAGCAAATTCAGAACTTTGGTAAATAACTATACACGGTGGAACAAATTCAGAACTTTGGTAAAAAACTATACATGATGTAGCAAATTCAGAACTTTGGTAAATAACTATACACAGTGGAGCAAATTCAGAACTTTGGTAAATAACTATACATGATGTAGCAAATTCAGAACTTAGGTAAAAAACTATACATGATGTAGCAAATTCAGAACTTTGGCAAATAACTATACATGATGTAGCAAATTCAGAACTTTGGTAAATAACTATACATGATGTAGCAAATTCAGAACTTTGGTAAATAACTATACACGGTGGAGCAAATTCAGAACTTTGGTAAATAACTATACATGATGTAGCAAATTCAGAACTTTGGTAAATAACAATACATGATGTAGCAAATTCAGAACTTTGGTAAATAACTATACATGATGTAGCAAATTCAGAACTTTGGTAAATAACTATACACGGTGGAGCAAATTCAGAACTTTGGTAAATAACTATACATGATGTAGCAAATTCAGAACTTTGGTAAATAACAATACATGATGTAGCAAATTCAGAACTTAGGTAAATAACTATACATGATGTAGCAAATTCAGAACTTTGGTAAATAACAATACATGATGTAGCAAATTAAGAACTTTGGTAAATAACTATACATGATGAAGCAAATTCAGAACTTTGGTAAATTACTATACATGATGTAGCAAATTCAGAACTTTGGTAAATAACTATACACGGTGGAGCAAATTCAGAACTTTGGTAAATAACTATACATGATGTAGCAAATTCAGAACTTTGGTAAATAACTATACACGGTGGAACAAATTCAGAACTTTGGTAAAAAACTATACATGATGTAGCAAATTCAGAACTTTGGTAAATAACTATACACGGTGGAGCAAATTCAGAACTTTGGTAAATAACTATACATGATGTAGCAAATTCAGAACTTTGGCAAATAACTATACATGATGTAGCAAATTCAGAACTTTGGTAAATAACTATACATGATGTAGCAAATTCAGAACTTTGGTAAATAACAATACATGATGTAGCAAATTCAGAACTTTGGTAAATAACTATACATGATGTAGCAAATTCAGAACTTTGGTAAATAACAATACATGATGTAGCAAATTCAGAACTTAGGTAAATAACTATACATGATGTAGCAAATTCAGAACTTTGGTAAATAACAATACATGATGTAGCAAATTCAGAACTGACACCATGAACCAACAAAGAATGACTTTACCACTGACACCATGATCCAACAAAGAATGACTTTACCACTGACACCATGATCTAACAAAGAATGACTTTACCATTGACACCATGAACCAACAAAGAATGACTTTACCACTGTCACCATGATCCAACAAAGAATGACTTCACCACTGTCACCATGAACCAACAAAGAATGACTTTACCATTGACACCATGATCCAACAAAGAATGACTTAACCACTGACACCATGATCCAACAAAGAATGACTTTACCACTGACACCATGATCCAACAAAGAATGACTTTACCACTGACACCATGATCCAACAAAGATTGACTTTACCACTGACACCATGATTCAACAAAGAATGACTTCACCACTGACACCATGATCCAACAAAGATTGACTTTACCACTGACACCATGATCCAACAAAGATTGACTTTACCACTGACACCATGATCCAACAAAGATTGACTTTACCACTGACACCATGATCCAACAAAGAATGACTTCACCAATGTCACCATGATCCAACAAAGAATGACTTTACCACTGACACCATGATCCAACAAAGATTGACTTTACCACTGACACCATGATCCAACAAAGATTGACTTTACCACTGACACCATGATCCAACAAAGATTGCCTTTACCACTGTCACCATGATTCAACAAAGAATGACTTTACCACTTTCACCATGATCCAACAAAGAATGACTTTACCACTGACACCATGATCCTTCAAAGATTGACTTTACCACTGACACCATGATCCAACAAAGAATGACTTTACCACTGTCACCATGAACTGACAAAGAATGACTTTACCACTGTCACCATGAACCGACAAAGAATGACTTTACCACTGTCACCATGAACCAACAAAGAATGACTTTACCACTGTCACCATGATCCAACAAAGAATGACTTTACCATTGACACCATGATCCAACAAAGAATGACTTTACCATTGTCACCATGATCCAACAAAGAATGACTTTACCACTGTCACCATGAACCGACAAAGAATGACTTTACCACTGTCACCATGATTCAACAAAGAATGACTTTACCACTGTCACCATGATCCAGCAAAGAATGACTTTACCACTGACACCATGATCCAACAAAGAATGACTTTACCACTGTCACCATGATTCAACAAAGAATGACTTTACCACTGTCACCATGATCCAGCATAGAATGACTTTACCACTGACACCATGAACCAACAAAGAATGACTTGACCATTGACACCATGATCCAACAAAGAATGACTTTACCACTGTCACCATGATCCAACAAAGAATGACTTTACCATTGACACCATGAACCAACAAAGAATGACTTTACCACTGTCACCATGATCCAACAAAGAATGACTTTACCACTGTCACCATGATCCAACAAAGATTGACTTTACCACTGACACCATGATCCAACAAAGAATGACTTTACCACTGACACCATGATCCAACAAAGAATGACTTTACCACTGACACCATGATCCAACAAGAAATGACTTTGCCGTGTTGGATACATTGCCTCCTGCTCTCAAGGTGGATCAAACAAGAATTGATTTTACCATTGTATGATCGAAGGAGGAACATATGTATCATTTTTATATAATCCAACAAGGATTGACTTTGGTCCTAACAGTGAACAACTTTACCATTGCTGTATGACCCCACTAGGAAATAGCTGTATGCTTTAACCACTCAGTTATTGTCGTTTCCTTTATCATCATGGTAGATTTATTTTTCATTTTGGAAGGTTTACTTTTTCATCTTTCAGAAGTCTTTTTCTTGATATCTATTCAATTATGTCTATCCTAGCAATGATGTTTGATTCATGATCATCTAAATGTAATAAAAAGCATGTTTTGACACTAAATAACATTTGGTCTGGTAATATGTACAGAGATATATGTTTCTATGAACTTAGAGAGATAAGAATTTTACAGATTTAGAATGATTGATTTGTTAGCCTGCTTTGTTTCTGAAAACTGACAAAATATGATGTAATTTTACCTTGCTATTTTACCTCCATCAAAGACTTTGTCTGGATGATCATTTGGCAAATAAATAAAAAGAGTTTTTATGTATGCTTATGATGTTCAAATAGCAGTTTTATTCAACCAAATTATTGTTTTAAAGATATTTGGCATCAGTTATAAGGATCCATCCCTTGGGAAATTATAGAAAATATAATGAATTTATCTGTAAAAATGATTTATATTTAATTCTTCAGTTCTACTAGGCTTTTACTTCAATGTTTGGATAAATTTTCTCATCTAGGCCAAAGAAAAAATATATGTTTCTATTCTCCTTATCCTATTTTTTAGATAATGTACTACTCAAGTAATTAATATGAGAGAAAGCATTGTTAGATCTTAAAGTTTTGCCTCTAAAATATATTTAAAATAAAACTAATTGAATCTATTGTTGTTCTTAAAAAAATTATATTAAATTTTTAACATGAAAATCTTGAAAGCAAACATACAATACAGTAAACATTGACCATGAGTAAAGTATACAAAAATATACTATTTCTCTGCGGAAATGTTTGAAAGTCTGAAATATTTTTTCCAAGATTGAATGCGTTTTTTTAACTGACCTACTAAGTAGCTCCAATTGTCTTTACAGAAATTCTATATAAATGAAAGTAATCACACAAAATGTATTTTGTTTTGCCTTAGTATACATCATACATTTATAGTTTATACCTAATACAGCTTTTATAGATTATGATTTGAATTTTATTATGGGAGACACCATACATTATTGTTAGTCTCAATGATGTAATCGGTAATATACCTTGAAAGTACACCTTAGTAGGAAATTATCAATTTCATACTTTATTGAACACAAAATTATTTATTAATTTTAACTTCAAAGTTGATTTTAATAATAAATGATTAACTTTTACACTTTATTTCACAAAATAATTGGTTTTTGTACATTTAATTAATGTTCTGTAATAATCAGAAATTTATATATGTTGTACCTAACCATTTAAACAATGTGGGATCTAGGCCAGTATTTTTAATTTCCTAAAAAAGTAGCTGAATAAAAAGTTACTTGAAAACTATCATGAACAATATAACTTCCATTAACATTGTATTGCACAAAAAACACATGTTTCAGGATTAATCAACGACTGTCAAACTTTTGTCAATTGTCCATCCAAAGCCAAAAGATTAAAATAAGAGGTATTTTTGAGTTGTTTTCTTTCTTTTTAAGTGGTGTTTGTTGCATTGGAAACATAAAAATCAGAAAGACTTCCTTTTGTACCCTCCATTCATATTTTAATTTTGACTGAAATGGCCTAAAAATGATAAAATCAAGCCATTTTGAGCATTTTGGTGAAAAATATTATTTTACCAAACTTTTACATAAAATTTAATGGATACCAAAGGAAGTCTTCTCTCCATCTTGCATTAGAAACACAAAAATCTTTTCTCCATCTTACACAATACATAGTTGGGATCAAAACAATGTCACAGATCTTTTTCAGCAACATAAACTTTGTATCCACAATCTTATACACAAAAGAATTCTAATCAAGGGACACAATTGTCAGATCTCTGGTTACTATATTAATATAAAAATACTTTTTTTATACTTTAAACTTTTGTATATCTACTAAAATATTTTGAAAAAAAAACTTAGTTGCCCAGCCTTTAGGGTGAAAAAAAATTTTTTTTTTTGAAATGTTGAAAACCAGCAGGTGTTAATGAACTTATATTGGTTAAAGAACCTGATATAGCATTCAATTTGAATTTTGTTTTTCCTACATAATACTGTGATATTTTCCAATAAATCTTATTAAGATATGTTGTTTTGTTAGTAAGATAAACTTGTTTTTGATTGTGTATTGAAGTGTTGTAGTTGTTATAAGGTATATAACAAGGTGTATTGATTGGTACAATGCTATTGTTTTCTTGATGACTAAGGTCTTTATCCAGTTATTATAAGTGCCATTTGATGCAGTTTAAGATCATATTTAATCAATAAAAGCTATAATTGATGTCATTAATGATGAAAGATGAGGTCATTTTTCATGTTTGAAAGGCCATCTTACACATCAATCAAGATATCAAAAATACATTTTTCATGAACTTAACAAGTATTTTTGTTAATTAATTCCTTATAATCTTTATTTTGGAGTACTGGTAAGTTTAGTTTTTTCAAAATATGAAAGTTCAAAATCAGTTCCTGTAAATCTTATAATATTACAAACATAAAATTGGCACTTTTAAAGCTTTATTGTATATATCTAGTCACAGAAAACTAAATGTACAATATCCATGTATCTGGTCAGAATGCGTAAATCAGAACTCCCCGTCTAGCAGGTAATATTGTAGGTAATCCACCAACCTTCTGCAAGCAAACTGACAAACTTTAACACACTAGATTCTGCCTGAGAGTGATAGAACCTAGGTAGTATGAGACAGTACTGTATCTTAGAGGAGAGATCTGTAAGTATGTGCTTAAAACAACTCAGCAATCAAGGCCCCTATCTGGTCAGAATAATTGTATAGGAATGGAGTCAGTTAATGGTGTTTGATACCTAAGTTATCTTACCAGAAGCCAAGATTCTTTTACCTGATACCATGGTGGTTGGCTCTAGTGTCATTGAGGAAACTGGAGAAAATGACTACCAAAGGCAAAAAAAAAAAAAAAAACTTTCTCACATTTTTAGGATTTGCCTGAATGAATTCATCAGAACTAGGCTGTAAGAGGAATGTTGTAAAGTATAACTGCACACTTAAAACCACTATGCTGCCAAGGCCTCCAGTTTATGAAAGGACACCTTGGTTGGCACTTCTGTCCAAGTGATTTTGGTATTTATAAAGAATAACTTTGTAAGAAACTAGAGTGTTTGTATGTGGTAGGTTGGGGTTTGAACCCAGCTGGATTTGATTAAGACTTGAAAATAGGTAGTGAATGTTCTTTTACCAAGCACTCAGTATTTAGAAATGAAAGCCACAGGGTTCTTTGAAGGAGACCTTAAAAACCAATGTCCTGTGTCATGGCAGGTGTGGCATGCTAAAGAACCCTGCGTGCACATTTCCCTAAGCACACTGAAAAGGTAAAAAATTTCTGCTATTTCACATATAGCTGGTGACATCTCAGTATAAGTTAAACATTCTTACTGGGATGTAACCCAGAGGTAGAACCTGACATTATCACTGAACAAACATAACATTAGTAAATCACTTGTCATGAGTAAGGATGTCTCAAGACTAACACCTCATCGAAAAAAGAATTTTGTCTCTAATGATTCATTTTGCCAACATACCATACTTGCAAACAATGGTGGATAAATATGTCTGACAAGTCCAGGTTTGATATTTGGTTTTATTTAGTATCAGATGACAGTTTTGTTTTTGTTTTTTTTTTTTAAAAATATGCATAAATATGGTATTCTGGATTTTTACATTTTATTCCTGATAATAAAAATGACTGCAGTAGAATGTTTATTAATGTCTAGCTTTCACTGATCAGAACCTGACATTTTCTGTTTATTACAATTATTATAATTTTATGTTCAGAAACAGTTGTGATGTTGATTGAAACTGACTATACAATTTCACCTAAAGACATCAAGCTTGCTGTTGTTTTGTACACAGCCTCACTTTTTCTCTAAATAACTGAATTCAGAAATGCGGATTTTATGAAAATTGTTTCTTCATGAAAACCGATTATACTTAGTTATATACCTGTATTTAATGTATATGTTTGCAAAACACAGGTATAATAAAAGTAATAAGTATGTAATTTTTTTCTGATAGAGTTCTTACAAGCTTTCTCACCCAATTTAAAATATCTGTTTATACTTGTATACTTCCAAATAAAAATCACCCCAAAAAATGTTTCTCTTAAACACTCTTATTCATATATGATGAGAAAGCCAGCAATGAAAAAAAGATTTATTATGCAAAATTCTGATCGAAAGGATAAAAAACTTGAGTATTGGCCATAAAATTGCATGGTTTGTAATTCCAGTAATACACAGTAAAGAAGGGCTTTTTGTAATGAATTTTGTGTTAAGTTGTAATGCTATGTGTATGTGATTTATGCATGTTGCATTACACATGCTCGTCTTATTGACTAATAATTCAGGTAAGGCTCTTTAAATTTACATCATTGAAATAAGTGGAAATTTTCAACCAGTCCTTGCCTGACAATTGTATTTTAAGTTTATAAATTTGAAAAGTAACCGATCCTCCAAAAAGTTACCAGTCAAGGATTCTCTCACTGGCTGTTGTTATTGCCAACTGTAAGATTTGATGTGATTTTTTGTTTTAATATAGCTTTGTTTCAAAGTCAGGGATATCATAAATAAAATGAGGAATTGTAACTAATGCAGTGTAGTTTGACTTAGACTGGACCCTGAATCAAATGTACTACTCAACTTCTGGGAGGGGTATGCTTATGGAAGGTAGGGGTCCCTATCATACACAGTTAATTGGTTGATTGATTTAATGGGGTTTTATGTTCAAGTCAAGAAAATTTCACTTATATAGAGATGTCACCAGCTATATGTGAAGTGGAAGATATTTCAAACCTTTGCAGTGTGCTCAGGGCAATGTACAGGAAGGGTTCTTTAGTATGTCATGCTTGCTTCGATATGGGGCATCACCAAGGACTTCGTGACTGAATGCCAAGTTTTTGGCAAAAGAACAATCACTACCTATTTTTATGTCTTGGTCAGACCTGACTGGAGTTTGAACCCCAACCTCTCACATATGAAGTAAACACTCTACCAATTTAGCTACCACAGTAGTCACACAAGGACAAAAGTATTTTCTTATACATAAGCTATTGCTATTTTAAATCCAAGCTAACATGCTGTCTTGACTTTTTTCTCCAGTTTTCTGGTTATTTCCTGAATCCAGAACAGTAGTTTAGGTTTGAGGTGTAGAAATTTAATGCTTAACCAAATTATGACTTGTCATTCAGGATTTTGCACGGGAATTTGATACGTTGTATATACCCTCTGTGGAAAAAACACTTTAGTACTTTTGTTTTTGTATTATTAGCTATATTTTGCAAGTTTAGTACCTGTCTTCAAACTTTTTCAACTCATATGAAAAATGTTCTTATTATATATTACAGTATTTCTAAATAATTTTATATCATTATTTTAAATTTATATGAATATATTTGATAGCAGAGGATGGAATGGTGAACTAGTGCAGTCAGGTGTCTTCAGGATTCAGGATTCAAATCCACAATTTTCTGCTCTCAAGGCAGATGCTCTTATGTCTTACCACTCAGTTTGTTTTTTCCTTAAAAAACTATATAGCTAGTTAGATATCAACTCCAGAAATCTGGAACACACAATAGAGTATAAGTATTTTAGGTTAAATAAGCATGGAAAGTTTAATAAAATTTAAATGAATACAACAAAATATCTTCAGACACATTAAATGACATCTTTTAAAGATAGACTTATATTATGTTGTCAACTTTATTGATGAATTTTACTATAGGATTTAAACATTACATATTTCATTACAGATTAGCTTAGTCAGTGCTATATATGAGTTTTTTTGATGTTTTATCCTGCGGAATTTTGTTTTAAGCTTTTAACAGTTTTAGTACTTTAGATTTAGGCTTAAGTATCAAAAGCTTGACTCACTTGTATAAAGGGGATATTTGTATTTTAAATAAAAAATCAGTTTTGTTTTATAATAGTTTTGAATTTAGATTTTCACAAAATAAACCCATTTATTTGTGTTTTAGATCATTTATCTCAATCTGTAGTCAAGGAAACCAATACTAAAGGTCTTTATAGAGTGATCCCCTCAGTTTTTGTCTTTCTATATATCCATACATGTATGTTTTTATATGTTTTAATATGCAGTGTTTTTATGCCATTGCCATAAAAATAGCCAGGGCATATAGTGTTACCCTATGCTGTCAATCTGTAATTTTGCTATTTGGTCATAAGTTTTCCGCACCTTTTTCTTTATAATTGAGATCCTAAGATATTGCTTATTAACTTTGTTATGAAGAGGTACAGTTTAAGTTTGAGTCTCATTCTAAAGAATTACTTTCTTAAGAGTTATAGCCCTTGGAAATTTCAGGTAATTGTAGCAGGCAGGGACATTTATGTGATTCTGACACATTCTAGTTTTATTACATTTTGTAATGTATAGTTATACTGCTGGATAATAAGTATCTTCAATCTTTTTATGATTCTTTGAACTTCTTAGCCTCTGAAACCACTACAACAGTTTCAATGAAATTTGGTGTGCAACTGGTATCCCTATTCAAATTCAAGATGTCTGCTAATAGGTAAAAATAGGAAAAACACTAAGAGCATGTTTTCCAGTTTAGATAAGGTACCAGGTGAGTGATACTTGCCCCATTAGACCACTTTTCTTAGTGGCAAACTAGGCTAAAGTAGCTAGGTAGCTCAATGGGTGAGTCATACAGCTAGTTTTTGAAAGGTATACATGGTTTGAAGTCCTAGTTTGGCTGCTACATTTTCCCTTCTCCTGTTACATTTTGGAGCTCATCCTCATCTGGTAAGGGCTGACCAGTGGGAAGGTCTCCAGGTGGAACATGGTAGTTTTAGATTCATTATGGTTCAGTTGGAAAAATTGGAAGGGAGTTTAATATGTTGTCATCAAGAAGAGGATAGCTTGATGGCTAGGGAAGATTTATGACTAAGGACTCATTCTTGTTTTCACAAATATTGCATATAAAATTCAGAATTTGTACAATTGAATAATTGTCAGTGTCTTCTAAGTAAATTGATTATGTAGGCTGGCATTTACAAAACATTTATCATTCATTGTGACATCGCAGACTTTATCTTAATCATCACAGATTGTATTGATGTAGATGGCTTGTCACTGAATTCTTCCATGTTTAGATTGATTGTTTAACTGTAATGTTGATTTATAGAACATGTTTTCTAAAACAGAGTCCAGGTTAATTTTGTTTTAAGGTTGATAGTTTTGATAAATATAGTCTAAGGAGTATTGGCTCTTTATGTTTTTTGTTTGGGGTTTGATCCCTAGCAGAGCCTATTGGCCATTACAATGTAAAAGTTTTGACATTCTTTTTGGTGCTTATGTAAGAATAAATTCGTCTTTAGAAAAGAATTTCCATTTAATAAATTATTAGAAATAAATTATTATTACTTCTAATTTTCATATTTTTGAATCTTTAAACTTGCATGTTTATTCTGTTAGAATAAAATAACTAATGTATTTATTCAAATAAAAAAATGCCAGGAATAGAGTGAAGTAATGGTGTTTAATGTCCTAGTCCATATTCTTTCAGTTATATCATTGCAGTCAGTTCTGAGATGGTGGAGAAAACCAGATTACCCAGAGAAAACCACCTGTCTTTAGCTAGCTAACTCGCACTAGAATTACCACCTGGACCCTGGAAAATGCTAGGAGATTTATTCCTTTTTGAAAAAATTTCTTGGTAGAAAGAATATTCACTATTATTTTTACTTAAAAACAACATAACACTGAAGTTTTTGGTTGTTGTAGAAGAAATATTTATCCAGAATGTTTCAATTCATATTTAACCAAGTAAATTTTAATGCTTAGTTTTGTTCCTTGAAGGTAAACAGTCACTTTAATGGTCCATTTAAATGTCTATCAGCTTACAGAAGTATTTAAAAACAGCAAAATAAATAAATAATAATAAATTAAAAAAATAAATATATTATACTAGTATATAGTATTTATTTATTTATTTATAAAAAATACATTTATTAAAAATGAATTTATTAATTAAAAAATAATTGGTGAATTAAATTTTTAATAAATAATACATGTAATTCATTAATGAGATATTGTTGATGTCTCTGATTGTAAGTATCAACTAAATGTAGAGATTATAGGAGCTTATTGGTAACAAATCAGTCTCTATATTTAAGCCACATTATCTTGTTAACTTTGCCTCAGTCCTGTAAAAAGTGGCTTCAGTTTCCTCTCCAAACACTGCTTGCTATAAAAGAAAAATGATACCAAATTTGATCATAATCTGAAGAAAATTCAACATAACTTCACGAAAATCGAAGAGATTTTGGCAGCTAGATGGATTAAATGGCTGTTTGAACATAAATATGCCTTCAGGATAGAACAGAAATGACAGAAAACAGAATGTGTTATAAAAATATTAGAATGGCAGGAACAGGCTACAAGTCATTTACACTTGCATATAGAATTTTTTTTTAAAAAAAAATAAAAATATTTGTGTGTTTTTGGTTTAAGTTTATATTGTTTAT
This sequence comes from Tegillarca granosa, assembly GCA_029721355.1. Classification (NCBI taxonomy): domain Eukaryota; kingdom Metazoa; phylum Mollusca; class Bivalvia; order Arcoida; family Arcidae; genus Tegillarca; species Tegillarca granosa. Next base: position 34,085,062 of record CM056598.1, on the reverse strand, counting down.
GCCAGGTAGCTATTCAGTCAAGAAATATACTGAAGTCAGTTGTTAAAAACAGACATGAGTTTCCATCTGGATCAAAGCTAGCTGTTTTGTATTTTTTGATTTATGGTCGTTGCATATGGCTTTACAGTTGCCAGTTAGTATACAGTAGTGTGTGTATATATACCGATATATATATATATATATATATATATATATATATATATATATATATATATATAGGTAATAAAGAGTATTATTTTTGTTCAATCATTAATCAGGCAACCATTTACCGTAACATTCAGTTATATTGGAATTCTTAACAAATATTATACATACATTCTAAGAATTCTGGAATTTGTTGATGCGCATATAAAAAATTGGCTACATCTTGTTAAAGTTCCAATTGTATCTTTAGTTTGTGTTTGTGTAGGTTATATAACTTTTTTATGTACCATATATATACACTGCATTATAATGGTTATCAATTATTGTCTTACAGTATTCGTAAGAATCTCTTGTTATTGTTTATTATTGGTATATAACTTCTTAAGAATAAATCCTGAGAAATATTTCTGTAGCACATTTGCAAAAATGTTTGGTGTTTCTGTAATTGAGAGGTTAAGGATTGGATCCCACACATAATTGGACTTTTTTGATAATGCTAAACAATAATTTCTATTGGTTTATTAAATACCAGTAATATAAATTGACAAGTTCTTGTAAAAACAAAATTACATGAACATTTTCCAATTCATTCAACACAAATATAAAGAGGTATCTGCTATGTCATATGCTGCTAAATCCAATTCAGAAATATGTCATCATTTCCTCGAATTTAACCTAAAAAACAAAGGTCCTTTATTTACGTCAATTACCAACAATGTATAACAGTCGTAAGAGTTCTGACATCATTGAAGAGTGCATCCTAATTATTGAACAATGTTTTGTTGTATCCTCAGATAAGAGAAATATCTAACAAATTTAAAGAAAAAAGTCATGGAATATTGTAATGATGTAATATGGAATTGTGTACTGCTATAGATAACAGTCTAGATTCCAGACTTCTGTCAACCACTTGCTTTGATTATGTCAATAGATGCATAACAGAAAAATGTCTGTGCAAGGGGAAGGTAACTAAGAGAGTATTGGAAATAATAGTCAAAATGACAATCCGAGACTGATCACTAGGGGTATGCGATATTACCGGTATACCAGTATATTGCGGTATGGCAGGGCCAATACAATATACCGGTATGCAAAATAAAAAACCGGTATACCATGGAGATTAAAAAAGTCAGTAAATTAAGCTTTACGACCATTATTTTGTTAACATACAACAGGCTATATTATCATCTTAATCTCTAAAGTGTTTGTCATTAATGTGGGAACATTTTGAATTTAGGCTAATTTGTGGGAACTGTAAACGAAAATATAGCAGCGTGCATTGTTGGTAATGCAGACATTAAATATGCCGGAATCTGACTTCGCACATTCGCTGCCATCACATGAACCTAGATGCCAGTTCAATTGTTTCAAATTCTTGTTATGATGTAGCTCATGATCGGCAGCCTAAAGGGCAACAAACAATTCCTTAGATAATTGGGGTCAAATACCCATCTACTAGATGGCGATATACTGCAATACATATTGCAATATTTTCTAAAGTATAGCAGTATATTGCAATGTGTTTTTCTTCCCAATACCCAGCCCTACTTATCACTTTTTGGATGGACTGAATACTTTTTTGATAGTTTCCTGTATATCAGAACAAATATGTTGAAGTTATCAGACCAGGACTGGTAGAAAATTTCAACTTATTTTTAACACCGACCAGGAAAAGGTTTAGATTCCCTAACTGGCTTTTTACTTCTTTCCTGGATAATCTCATATCAAATATAGCTAAATAAATATAGACTGTTTGATTTGTTAAACATAATGACTTGTATCTGGTCAATTTGTTTGATCATTCAAACCACAGGTTTAACAGAATATAAAACTGACCTTTACTAAGATAACATTTGTTACCAATATTAGACCACTGACCATTGAATACATCCTCATTAACAAAATTGATTACCAACAGACCAAAATCATTTTTCTTCAAACTGAATTCTGTTATCACCTGTAATGCAAAGAAAATCTGGAAAAAGTCTCTCACTTCCTGGAGGTAAAAACAGTTTCCTTTAAAGATGGTCAAATTGACATGTTTTGTTGATAGAAGTTTATTACTTAATGATAATATTTGGTGAAATATGGGGATGAACTCCGACAGACAATCAGACTGTCAAAACAATATGCCTCGCTAAATTAACTGTATTTATTATCTGTTTATATACATATTTCATAACCTCTGGCACAATTGGTGGGTACTTACTATATCTCATAAATAAGAAGTTTTACTGGTAGGTGGTAAAAGCTTCTTGTCCAGGCACTTACTGGAGCCTTTCATTGACAACACACATCTCTGGTGTTTAGTCGGTAATCTCAGCAGCTTCATCTGTCAGATTTATATACTTATCACTTTAATACTCATCTTGTTTTTATAGTTAATCCTTCACAAAGAAATATAAACCATAACTCATCATAAATGTACTTCATCTTAGTTGATTTGTCTTCTACAAACTTGAAACCAAATGTTTCTTTGAGCAGGTCTGGATGTAATTAGTCTTCTGAATCAAATTGAGAGGGGGGAGAAGGATAGAAAGAGCATACGGTATTACTTGATAGCTATTATTTATTATTATCTTTCCATTATTGTCATTCTTTCATGATTGTATTTATTGTTTCTCAGATACTAACCTTGCACAGCAAAAGCACATACATGGGATCTTTTACAAACTTTCTCCCAAAAATCCACATGTGAAAATATAATTAAGATAGTCCCCTCTAAAATTCTTAAATAAAATTGTTTTGGAATGATTTAGACATGAATATACTAGTATTCAAGTACAAACACAAGTTTTAACTTTACAATAAAACTGCATTTTGTTCACTAAGTATGACATAAATAACACAGCTCCTAATTTCTCAGTTCTATTTCAGTGGAATAGAGTAACAGCGTTAAGGATTCTTTCACTAATATCAAGGCAGTCAGTTCTTGAATGGTGGAGGAAACCAGATTGTATGAAGAAAACTGCCAACCTTTAGGCAAGCAAACTGACAAACTTTCTCACACTAGGATCTGCCCAAGCGAGATTTGAACCTAGGTGTTGAGAGACTACTCTGATCCACTTTAGACCACCCAGGCCAGCAAGGTCTCTTAATTTAATGTGCCACCTACCTAGCCTGTACCAAAAAGATATGTGACAGTCCTAAAAAGCATAGTTGTGTTCCATCTCTATTGTGTGCTTTTTTATTTATTAGATAACGAATAATCATCTAAGTTTGCCATGATGTGGTTTAAGTTGATTTTGTAGTAGTTGTAAAGGTTATCATTCAAAATGATAAATGATAAAACTGTGTGTTTTAATTACAGAAAAAAGTAAAAATTGTAGGATACATATTGTTTATCTATGTAACACATATGTTATTTTAAAAAAAATAATTTTGTAATAAAATCATTACTGTAACAGTAAAATAAATTAAAAATTAAGTACCAGAATATTAATTTTTTGATGTGCATAGATTTATTGCTTCATAGAATTTAATGTGGTATATTATTAGAATTATACTTTTTTAGAGTTATAGGTAATTTTTAAATTCTTTGTTTTTTTTTTTTTTCCATTTAATTTACTAAAAATTTTATTTTTCTTTGGTGTATGCTGCAAAAATCTTAAATTGGCAACAGTTTTTTTTTTTTGTATTGTTTAAGTCATAATAAATTTAGTATACAGTGGAAATGTTTACAAAGTTAACCGTTTTTGTGGTAATATTTTGATGGATAAAACCTACACCTATTATCCTTTCAATATGTACCAAGTCAGCTCAGCATTTCATTGATATTCATTACAAACATATCTTTACTGTGTTTATTGATAACAAATGGTCCATGAAGTCCGGGGTTCACCTTCTTCACAACTAGTCTTTTTACAAACATTTTTCAAATCTGTTTATTAAATTGCTTGAAGATTTTAAATAGATTGATTTTTCACAGGTAATTATAACAAGATTCTTTTGATATTGAGCTTTTTAAGTACTTTATGCTTCCTTAAACACCCATACATCCTATACATATGTGGACACATTTTAACATAAGTAATTTCCTGATTTTTTTCAAGGTTATACATTAATACATTCTAGGGGGTCTCAGTTGCTGAGTGGTCTAAAGCTTGTGCTTATCACACTGCCTTCTCAAACCTTAGGCTTAAATCCAGCTCAGACATATCGTAGCGAGAGAAAGTTTGTCAGTTTGGCTTGACGAAGGTAGGTGGTTAAGTAAGTCCAGTTCCGTCTCTTTTTCTCATTTATATTTTATTGACTTAATTAAGGCAATAATTAATGATCTTTTCAAATGAACTAAATTATGTAATTATATTATACCTCATAAATTTGTTTTTCTAATAAATGCAATGATTTTACTCCGGGCGATATTTTGCAGTATAGACCGAAGGCTCCGGGCAGTATTATGTTTGCTTATGCCACACGATTGTCCTTGATGACGTAATATTAGACTAAACAAAAACAGCATCTTAACCTGAATAGTTTAACTAGTGGATTAACACTAATACAAAGTTAGTCAGGAATGGCAACTGTAATACGTAAACAATCATCGTCTTAAAGGAATTAATTAATTCCAAAAAAAATGCTGATGCCTATTTTGAGATGGTATCCATTCGGTATAATATAACAAATATTTCATGGGGTTGCGGGCTATATCGCAGTTTATGGACTGGGCAGGCACCCCGAAAATACAATATAGACCTCAGCTTCGCTTCAGTCCATATAATATTTTCGTAACATTTTTAACATTGTAACCATATAACATTCTCCTATTTAACATTTATATCCTTGATCAAAGAATCTACATAGTAATGTAAAGTGCACCTTATATACCCATAACAACCACAACAAATACCTTATACCTCATTTATCTGAATTTGTGCATATATATCAAAACTAATAATCAGACATAGATTTAATGGAAAATTTGTCTGTTTTCAGCCTTTTCATTGTTAAGATTTTACATGTTGCTATGTTTACAATATGGTTTAGATGAAGGCTGGGTTTATCTTTTTTCTTTTTACATCCAATATATATAACATCACTACAAACCATTAATTTAGAATTATAAGGTTTTAAGAAGTCTCATTTATAATCTTTGATTTTGTACCTGAATATATGGACATGATAAGAGAACAGAAATTACCATTAAGTTATGACAAAAAATCAACTACTTAGTGACAAAGTTAATGCAGTTTCTCCTTAAGCCTATTGCACAGAAATTTACACTTGTCCCTTAATAAGAATACAAACCCATTTAGGGCATAGCTTGTTATCCGTTAATGGAACATTCGCACAGAAATAAAAAATTTATACTTGTCCCTTAATAAGAATACAAACCCATTTAGGGCATAGCTTGTTATCCGTAAATGGAACATTCGCACAGAAATAAAAAATTTACACTTGTCCCTTAATAAGAATACAAACCCATTTAGGGCATAGCTTGTTATCAGTTAACGGAATATTCACACAGAAATTACAAAATAACACTTGTTCCCTAAATAAGAATACATACCCATTCAGGGCATAGCTTGTTATCAGTTAACAGAACATTCGCACAGAAACCAAAAATTTACACTTGTCCGATAATAAGAATTATGCCCATTTAAGGCATAGCTTGTTATCAGTTAACGGAACATTCATATCACTTTATCAATAAATTTTGGGATTCATTGAAATAATATCAATTCTTTAAGTATAGGGGCTCTCCTAAATAAGTATAAGGGGCCTTGGTGGCCGAATGGTCTACTCTGTGCTTAGATAACAGTGCCTGTCACCACCTAAGGTTTGAATCCCGTTTGTGCAGTTCTTAGTATGAAAAAGTCTGTCATTTGACTTGCCAATTAGTTCTGTGTTTTTTCTCAGGTCACTCTGGTTTTCCCCTCCATTCCTGAACTTACCACCTTGATATAAATAAAAGAATCTTGGCTTTGGCATAAATCACCATTTATCCAATCAAATATTGTGACTTTGGATTTGGGGAAAAAAGCACCTATTCTTCCTTTAAATGCACTCGTCACTAAAATGTATGAAAAGTGGATTTAACACAAGAGTAATGAAGTAAAAAGCATACTTTCTATAAGCAGTTGACTATGAATACACTTAGATATATTTTCTGAGGCTTTTAAGCATTTGACTGCTTAGGATTTTTTTTAATACATAATTTATCGATGATTTTAATATTTTTGTCTTTATTCCTTCACAGGATTTAGACCATGAAAACGGCTGTTATTTGAACACATTTATCAGATACTGACTAAATAACTTTCATTTATTTTAAAAATTTGAAAAACAGTCAGAAAATCTACATCATTGATAAATATGAATATCGGATATATCATCAAATAGTATCTACTGTGGGCAGCTGTGATCAAGTTTGATATGTGTGATACACTTGAATATCCAACAGAGGAAGCTGGGATACAGATAACAAAATTACCAAACTGTCTGTTAGCATATTTTATTGCTCATTCACTCTGTTTGTAGGTTGCAGTTATGCACCTTGGTCACTATGTACACCCTGTAAGACTCGACATATATAATCAAACATAGATAAATGATATTGCGGGTAAGTTTTCTTTCCCCTGTTTTTCCATGTGTCCAGAGATTTTATATGTCTTTATGATAAAATCTAAGCAGTGTCATTTTACCGGTTTTATCAGACATCTCCATGGTGAGGAGTTTGACTTGCCTATTGTATAGTAACTAGATTTACAGTAAATCTATTGAAGATAAATTTTAGTACTTAAACTTAAACCAACACAAAACAATTGTAACACACAGTGTCAAACTCTTTCTAAAATCAATTAGTGATCTTATATTGCAATGAAGAAAAAATGTATTTTGTTATATTATACAATTTTTTGGCACTGATAAAAGTACAAAAAAGTGTAAATTTTGTTATTTAATGGTGTAAAAATTCAAGGATTTTTAGGTGAGTTGAGTTTTATTGGCCATTTTATTTAATGATAATTGACAGAGTGGTCTTTGATCATGTGAGATATTGATTACAAAAGCATGGCTTCATATTTTAAAATTTTAGTGCATCTTGTGTACATCTCAATAAAGTCTTACATATTTACTGAAACTTGATGCTCATTACTCGTAGATTACTACATTTGTTAACTTTGAACTAATCGTAAATTTTCTGTAAGTAGTTTTACAAATTGTATGATGTATGGTATGAGATTATAAAGTGACTTTACACTTTATGAATGTTCTGTGCCATGGTTAGGTAATCTAATTTACATATATATATATACACACACACACACACACACACACATACACACACACATGCTCTCTCTCTCTCTCTCTCTCTCTCTCTCTCTCTCTCTCTCTCTCTCTCTCTCTCTCTCTCTCTCTCTCATATACACAGAGAAGAGCAGTATTTATTTTTTCCCCTGATTAAATGTTTAGGGAATTTGTAAGGTTTGTTTGAATAAACTGTCCTCATTTTTAGCTTTGTATTAATTTATTTCAGTTTAAGGTAGCTTAGTGAGTAGGATGCATTTTGTCTTACATATTATCAACAATTTTTCAGGTACGGGTAGGAAAATGGTATTTTTTCAAATTTAAACATGTATAGGTCCATGTGATTTGGAACTTATGCAAATGTTTCTGATCTGCTCAGATTTTGATCATTATAGTGCTGATAAACTTATCCATAACATATCAGATTCATGTTGAAGAACTTTTATTCTATTATACTGGCATCTCGAATGCCTAACTACAAGTAAAACCTTCAACAAGGAAAACCCATTTTTCACTTGTAGCAACCTATTATGAACTAGGACTAATGCTCATACAAATCACATTTGTATTTTTAGAACATGATTTTTCTGATGCTTCGAAACTTTCACTCGTAGACTTTATCATTAGACCTTGATTTACTTGACTGTACACTATATGTGAGAAACTGTCAAGTGTGCTTATCCACCCAATGTCAGATTTATTATAATTTAGTTATAATCCCTAGAAATGCAGTTAAGCCATGAATTGCAATGCAGATTTAAACGTCAACTCACTTACTAGAAACACAAGTTGCAGTTACTTAACAAGTTGTCAGTGCATTGATACACATGCAGTCAGTAGATTAGACATCACAATATGAGTAGTCAGATTTGTATTTTATTTCATTAATGAGTAACCATAATAACAATGACAATGAAGCAGTTGTCTAGAGATAAACTGTCCACTACAATATGACTACCAATACTAATTTCATTTCCATGGCTCCACTTCAGGCTGACTCATTTAACCGTGTTTGTTTGTCACTTTTATACTAACTTTGCTGATCAATACAGAATTTATTTCTATTGGGAATCTAGATATATAGGATGTTTTATCTTCATTTATATTGTAATTGTATATCAGAAAATATTTTTTGATAAAATCCATATACATGTACATGTAAATACACTAAACTCTTGTGGAGCATGAGTTTTTGTGAATGTTACTGAAATGCTTGATACTTGTTCTTTATAGTGTAATCTTTAGAATGCTAGTACATGTTATTCAAATTAATGTTGCAGTCCACTCATTCCGACCATTATATTGACACCTAATGTCAGCCAGTAAAAGGTTATTCTTTTTATAGTTGAATCTTTTAGCCACATCTTCCATATTTGGATTGGAATCATCCCCTTCTGAATGAAAATAGTTATCCACCTTTTTTTTCTTCGCTGGAAATGTTTGTCAACCTTTTTGTAGTGTTAATGCTAGCCACCTTTTCTGTTGGGAAAAAGATAGCCACTCTTATACTTTGGAAATATTTGCCACCTTTTCTGCTGTTGAAATGTTAGCCACCCTTTCTGCCTGGCAAATGTTAGACACCCTCTCTATAAGAGAAAAGTTAGCCACCCTTTTTGTCTTGAAAATGTTAGTCATCCTGTCTGTAGTGAAAATGTTATCCACATTTATTGCCACATAATATTAAACTCCCTTTCTGCTGTGGAATTGTTTGATTTGGTCAATTAAAACAGAGTCTTGTTCATGTTGTATACAATGAAAATGACCTTAAATGTGTGTGTTTGGGCACAATTTTTAATTTTTTTTAAATTATTATTTAACTGTTAACTTAAAATAAAGAACAGCTGTTGTGTATCATGTCAGGTATCAACTTGGTGTCATGTCAACAAGATCTATTTGTAATTTACTTTTTTATTGTTTTTTTTTTTTTGTTTTTTTTTTAAATTAAAGAAGACAAGATTACACTTAATACAAAATTTAAAAACTAACAAGCTAAAAGATTTAAAAGCCAACAATAAATACAGTGGTTATTTATACTTCTGAACATCATCTTGACATATTTGGCAGGTAGTCTCCAGAATTTTGACATTTCTGTGCACATTTTAAATTATTTCTTTTGATGGGGTATACATTATACTTGTTTTGGTTAAAAATAACAAATAATGTTCTCTGTTTGTTTTTTTTTTACATTTATTTCACAGGCCACACAAGATTCGTTACAATAAAATATTAATTTTTTGAGAATATAGTTTATATATATGGAGCCTGTTTAGAAAGAATTGTTATGAATGTTTTATTTATGAAAAAATAATTTTACAGATTTTTAATAGACGTAGATGATTTTAAAGTAAACCTCCATGTGATCATTAGTGTAACAGACTGGGCTTGATAGGTTGCCAGGTAGTTCAGTTTGTAGAGTATACTGCAAGTATTAAGAGAGTCCTATCGGGTTTAAGTCCCATTTAGGCTGCTGCATTTTTTCCTACATTTGGGGGGGTTGTCCAACCATTGGCAAGTGGCAAACCAACATGTTGGCCCCTGGGTAGAACCTGCTAGTGTCAATTCAAAGTAGTTGAATTGGAAAAAAGGAAGGGTGGGAGGAATGTTGCAGACTGAGCTTGATAGGTTGCTGGGTAGTGCAGTCTGTAAATTGCCTGGGAGTGGAGTATTGGAAAGGTCCCAGGAACAAGTCCCAGTTTGGCTGCTGCATTTTTTTCCTGTCACAGTAGTATGATTAGTTAAGTGTCTCATAACTTTTCTCTGCATAAATCAATGATTAATCTTATTAAAACATTATTGAATATGTGTGAAAAAAACTTGTCTTGGCCTGGTGGTCTAAAGTTCATACTTACAGATAACAGTGCCATTCATTGCCTCAATATGAAACCCACTGGAGGAAGCTTCTTATGAAAGGTCAAAAGTTGAAGGTTCAGTGGTTTTCTCTAGATACTCTGGTTTCCTCTACCATTCCTGAACTAAACCTTCTTGATATAGATGAAGGAATCTGGCCTGGGTCATGAAACTCAACTCAACTCGATCAATTGTCACAATGCCTTGTCAGATTCAGTATTATCTTTTTTGAGAGTGATTAAGTTTGAAATATTATCCATATTTTAACTTGATAATGTAATCTTCAATTGAATGTTGTAAGATCAGATAGGATGTAATCATGCATAAAATCAAAATGCATGATGGTATAATCATAAAAGAACTCATAACATGGAATACAACTATGAAATTCATTTTCTTTAGTTGATGAATTATTCCAAATTAAAACTACAACTCTGTGTAATTTACAATTAACAGTTTACAAGTTTACAATTCAGTTTGCTAAGAGTTTGGTTTAGATCGGTTGCCATTTAAGAAGGATTGCCTTAATGGTTCAGTGGCAGAACATCTGCCTTTGGAGGGTGTCGGTTTTAACCCAGGCTAGGTCATACATAAGACCTAAATATTTTAGATACAGCCTACTCTACTGCATAAGGGGACAGAGTATCAACTGGTTTATCCTGTCCCCGGATATTTTGACTTGGGATGGGGGGGATTGTATTGTTGTCTGCTGCATACGATTCAGTCAGCTAGCACCTTAAAGAAAAATTCTCCGTCTGTGTGCTCTAGTAAATAAGCAAACCATAATACACACTCACACATCTCAAGCATACATGAACTTGATATTAGATTAATCCTTACAGATTAATGACTTTGCTCTCATTACAAGAAGGTGTAACATTGCAGATGTGATGTTCACAACATCACAACCAACCAACCAACCAGTCATTTATGAAGGGTTTAGCTTATTAGATAAGTTCTCTTTAGTTTACTAAGGGTTTTTTTCAGTCATGTTTTCATTAACCGGAGATGATTTTAGTTTTACTCAGAGTTCAGACCAGGTAGGTCTCTGTTTGTGAAGAGATTTGTTAAATACAGGTTTTAATTAGCTCACCTGACCGAAAGGTCATGTGAGCTTATGGCATGGCGTGGCAGTGTGTATGTGCATGTGTGCATACGTGCAGTGTGTGTGTGCGTGCGTGCGTGCGTCGTTAACACCTATTTTCAACTTCTCCAAAACTGCTGGACAGGTTTCAATAATACTTAGTCAAAAGCATATATGGGCTGGTGCAATTCAGATATGTTCATGGCGTTGCCATGGCTACCAAAACTAGGTCAAGGTGACCTAGGGGTCCAAAAATCTTTAAAAATCTTCTTCTCCAAAACCGATGATGGGAGAAAAAAATCTGATGTGATATTAAGCCTATAGTTTGTTCATTTCGTGAAATTTGGTCGAAAAATGGGTTACGTGTTTTTGCGTTTAATTTTAAAATTCTAAAAATTTCGTAAAATGGCTTCAAATTGTTATAACTTGACTATTTGAACAGATAATGATATGGGGTTTTCAGTTTTGACTTTTTCTTGAAATGACCTTTAAATTAGGGTCAAGGTTACAAATCAAGGTCATGACCTAATTAGTGATTTATGCAGTTTTAGGCAATTTTCTTGCAAATATTCAGAGATACATTACATCAAATCATTGTTAAAATGATCAGCATGACAAAATTTAAAAAGTTTCTTAACTATATGATAATCCATGTAGGAGTTGTTGCCCCTGAAATGTTATTTTTGGCTTTTAAATACCATAATTGTACATTAGCTTGAAAACTATAATCTTTTTGTATAGGCATGTATATTAGAATATTGTAGGTATTGTGACAATGATCTTTTTGCTATATGGTTCAAGGTCATATGATCAAAGGTCAAGGTCACAGATGCAGAAGAAGACATAAATTGCTAATTATCTTGAAACTATTAACTTTTTGTATAAGCATGTATATTAGAATATTGTAGTAATTGATATGGCGATCTTTTTGCTATATGGTTCAAGGTCATATGTTCAAAGGTCAAGGTCACAGCTGCAAAAAAAGACTTAAATTGCTAATTATCTTGAAAACTGTTAACTTTTTGTATAGGCATATATATTAGAATATTGTAGGTATTGTGACAATGATCATTTTGATATATGGTTCAAGGTCATATGTTCAAAGATCAAGGTCACTGCTGCAAAAGAAGACATAAATTGCTAATTATCTTGAAAACTGTTAACTTTTTGTATAGGCATGTATATTAAAATATTGTAGGAATTGATATGGCGATCATTTTGATATATGGTTCACGGTCATATGTTTAAAGGTCAAGGTCACAGCTGCAACAGAAGACTTAAATTGTTAATTATCTTGAAAACTGTTAACTTTTTGTATAGGCATATATATTACAATATTGTAGGAATTGCAGCAACGATCATTTTGATACATGGTTTAAGGTAATGTGTTCAAAGGTGAAGGTCACAGCTGCAAAAGAAGACATAAATTGCTAATTATCTTGAAAACTTTAACTTTTTGTATAGGCATGTATATTAGAATATTGTAGGTATTGACATGGTGATCATATATGGTTCAAGGTCATATATGTTCAAAGGTCAAGGACAATTTGTTAATTAATTGGAAATTATTCATTGCATTACAGTAACTTCATGCATATTATATATGCTACTTATAAATGAAATGTGACTGGATATATTTCTGATTAGGTTTTGTGGGAGTTCTTAACCTGAGAAAACTTGTAAAGTTTTTGTACCTAATATATTGTCTTTTGCGCTTTGCAAACAATTGTGGACGTATCCTCAGGTGAGCGTTAAGGCCCATGGGCCTCTTGTTTACCAAGATTTCATTTGTTAGATAAGTTTCAGATTACTCAAGGTTTCATTTAGACAGGGACTCAGCTTAACCAGAATTTTGTCATACAATTGGTTCCATTATATGTAAGGTCTATAAAAAAATCTATAGAACTGTATATCAGTTGCAGATTAATTGAGCCTTCTCTTTGTTTAAGTGAAATGAAAAATCTGTTGGTCATCTCTTTGTGGTCATAAATCTTGATGACAGCTTGACCTGCCCAGTTTGACATTTGACTAGATATAAATAGTAATTAGGACATTAAAACATTAAATCTGTGAATTAAGATGTATTAACTATAGGCAACAGTCAGATAAAACTCTGTAGTTTTTATTGATGTTTATATTATATATACAGTGTATATATATATATATATATATATATATATATATATATATATATATATACACACACACACATGTATATATGTATTAGCTGTAAAATTTGAAATTTGGAGTCCATCATTTATTTTACTTTGTTAATTGTAATACACAGAAGGATAATTAGCATGGGTAAATATAATTAATTTTTAATTACAAGTTTAACTTTAAAAGAATATAGAAATCTAAAACTGACAAATATGTACCTAGCAATGATATTTGTAGCCAGACGTTGTGTACATGCAACAGGAAGAGAAAATTCCAGGATTGAATTTGCGGATCAAATCTGTGACCTCGCACACTGTAGGTCAGCGCAATTCAGACATCTACAAATAGGTCACTACAGTTAATTGAAATAAGAAAACAGGACAAAATAAACACCACAGATCATTACACTCTGTTGATGTTCTACAGACACTTGTATATTGACAATTTGATTTCAAAGATTGTTTGAGGACATGGTCTTCCAGCACTACTGTCAGTATGCAAATAAAGTGGTTAATGAGATTGAAGAAATTATTTACATGTTCTTTGAATCATTAGCAGAAATTGTTTTATATTTATACATTACCTACACAGTAAAACCCCATTATATGGTGTATATGTTTCACAGTTAATACAGTACGGTAGAGCTTGTTCCCACTATGGGAACTTTCTGCAATGAAGCAAATTACTTACAATTAAATTGTTGACACAAGGATATTGCAAGCCTAGGCTAATCAGGGCCCTTAAAAAGTTTTATGGCCGTCATCACAATATTGTTGATAAGTATGTAGTCACTGTATCCCAACTTATACTGGATATATTTGACTTACCATAGGTCTTTGTTCCTTTCATTCTCAAAATTGACTTACACGTGACAGGTGTAGCTAGCTAAACAGGAGGTGCTTACCCTTCCGGACCACCCGGCCTCACTTCCTTGATGGAAGTTCACGTGTATAACATATCTTGCCAGTTTGCAAAGTTTTTACTTTGTTTTTGGGATTGTGATATGGACAAGGACTGGTATGTTTGTTTTATTTTTATTACCTATATATAATTTTGCAATGTTAATTATTGCCAAGTCCTAAATCTATTTTTCTATGTTTTTCATTCCTCAATGTCAGTTTTTGATAAACATGAATATTTTATGCTAATTACACATCAAACCCTTTTGTTAGATTTTTAAAAAATTTTATTATTATATTTTTAAAAAAAAAAAAATTTGCCTCTAGCATATATTACATACTCAATCAAATTAATATTTTTTACAGAAATTAATGACATTTGAATGTCAAATTTGATTCAATTTGATGCTGTGAATTCAAGTAAATGTGACACTTTATTTTCAGTTTAAAGCACTGGTATTTACAGGGTCAATATATATGCTTGTGCTTAAGAAAATTATTGCTTCAACCATTCTAGAAAACTGCTCAAGAAGTACCAAAAGTTTGTAATGATTTATAGCTAATGGATGTATATCTTGCTGTGTTACATTGATGAGATTGTATATTTATCATGTATTATAGATTACTACTATACTACAGGATAAGCTTAGAGTGTCTACTGGTGGTGATGATTGGTTTTACAGAACCAATCAAATATTGTTATACAAGCCTGACATTCTTTATATCTTGTTATGTGTTATATGAGCATAACTACTTTGTAAGAACCTTTTCATGGCTTGTATGAAACTGTTAGATCTTAACACCTTATTGGCATTTTACAATGGTCTTAACTATTTCTCTTATAAAAGTGAAAGAAAAAGTTAAGATTTTTTGAGCATGTATTTTTACTATATGAAGTAGTATATAATTGTTAATTTTGATATTATTTGTAGCATACGGTATTTTGACTAACTTGGGTAACATCAAATCATCAAAAACCTGTGGACTTTATTAAAGCAATTTCTTATCACAGTTGTGTCTGTTTTATGTCATACAATGGCTTGAGCATTAAGATTTAACAGTAGTCTAACATGGATACTGTGACAGCCCTTGTATATACTGGCTTGAGGCTTTATAAATTGCCAGTAGTCTGGTAGGCTCACTAGGGCTTTTTGTTTATTGCTGGAGCTATGTGTTCCACCTGTAGTCTAAAACAGTGATTGTTCATGGAGTATATGCTGGAAATATATGTAACAGTGAACATTTTGTCTGCCCTTGTTATTTGTTAGAGTTCTGTGTTCTTCCAGTAGTGTAACAGTGAACATATTTTTGGTGTCTTTGTCACATGCTTGAGCTATGTGTTCTTTCAATAGTCTAACAGTGAACAAGTTATCTGCCCTTGTTATATGCTGGAGCTATGTGTTCGGCAAGTAGTCTAACAGTGATCATATTGTTCTGTATTTGTTATATGGGGAGCTATGTGTTTTGCCAATAGTCTAACAGTGATCATATTGTCCTGTCTTAGTTATATGCTGGAGCTATGTGTTCTGCCAGTAGTCTAACAGTGATCATATTGTCATGTCTTAGTTATATGCTGGAGCTATGTGTTCTGCCAATAGTCTAACAGTGATCATATTGTCCTGTCTTAGTTATATGCTGGAGCTATGTGTTTTGCCAGTAGTCTAACAGTGATCATATTGTCCTGTCTTTGTTATATGCTGGAGCTATGTGTTTTGCTAGTAGTCTAACAGTGATCATATTGTCCTGTCTTTGTTATATGCTGGAGCTATGTGTTTTGCCAGTAGTCTAACAGTGATCATATTGTCCTGTCTTTGTTATATGCTGGAGCTATGTGTTCTGCCAGTAGTCTAACAGTGATCATATTGTCATGTCTTAGTTATATGGGCAGCTGTGTGTTCTGCCAGTAGTCTAACAGTGATCATATTGTCCTGTCTTTGTTATAGGATGGAGCTGTGTGTTCTGCTAGTAGTCTAACAATGATCATATTGTCCTGTCTTTGTTATATGCTGGAGCTATGTGTTCTGCCAATAGTCTAACATTGATCATATTGTCCTGTCTTAGTTATATGCTGGAGCTATGTGTTCTGCCAATAGTCTTACAGTGATCATATTGTCCTGTCTTTGTTATATGCTGGAGCTATGTGTTCTGCCAGTAGTCTTACAGTGATCATATTGTCCTGTCTTTGTTATATGCAGGAGCTATGTGTTCTGCCAGTAGTCTAACAGTGATCATATTGTCATGTCTTAGTTATATGGGCAGCTGTGTGTTCTGCCAGTAGTCTAACAGTGATCATATTGGTCTTTGTTATAGGATGGAGCTGTGTGTTCTGCCAGTAGTCTAACAGTGATCATATTGTCCTGTCTTTGTTATATGCTGGAGCTATGTGTTCTGCCAATAGTCTAACAGTGATCATATTGTCCTGTCTTAGTTATATGCTGGAGCTATGTGTTCTGCCAATAGTCTTACAGTGATCATATTGTCCTGTCTTTGTTATATGCTGGAGCTTTGTGTTCTGCCAGTAGTCTTACAGTGATCATATTGTCCTGTCTTTGTTATATGCTGGACCTATGTGTTCTGCCAGTAGTCTTACAGTGATCATATTGTCCTGTCTTTGTTATATGCTGGAGCTATGTGTTCTGCCAGTAGTCTAACATTGATCATATTGTCCTGTCTTAGTTATATGCTGGAGCTATGTGTTCTGCCAGTAGTCTAACAGTGATCATATTGTCCTGTCTTTGTTATATGCGGGGCTACACAAGCTAAATATTGCGTTGTCTAGGTCTTTAATTGAGTTCAACATGGAGGTACTATGTACTTTTGGTATATTTTAAGTCAATCACTCAGTCATGGAGTTTTGAACTTTATTGTTTGTTGTATTTTTTTTAAAGTTTTTTATGTTACCCCTTGTTACTATTTGACCTGACCTTATTTGATACCTGATAGAGATGTGCTAGCCAGTAGTATATCCAGCTGTTCCAGATCCAAGTTAAACTAAAATAGATTTCATCACTTCTCACTGTTATCTTAAATAATGATTCCTGGAGATTGTATCAAGTCCTATAATTAAAAAATGGCCATTTGGTCTAACCATATCACAAACACAGAATTCGATTACACAAATAAAATTATCAATGATAGGATATTTTGAATGCAATAAAAAGTCTTTAAAGAGAAAATAATTTTAAGGCACACATTTGCTATGAAACCAATTTTGGTGGTTGTTATGTTTTTATAATATGCTCTTATGGAACTGTTTTTCTATCTTGCTCCAAAAGGATTAATTTATTTTTTTTTATGACGCCAAATGACAGAAGGGGATTAATAATTCAACAAATTTAAAAGTTGTGGAACATCTGTGTTAATTACCTTTTGTTATTTAGTTAATAATTATAAAAAAAATGATTCATGTGATTTTATATTTTTTATTTTTTTTCAGTTATCATATGTTGCTATAGTAACAAATAATTAGTTAACAGGCTGACAGGTTATAATGTTTATTCATCTGTTCAAATGCTGTAGCAAGGCTTCAAATTTATTTTGGATTATAAGATTTGTCAAAATGTTTATGATTTAAGAAAGATTTATTAGTGATTTTTAAAAAAAAAAAAAAAAAAAAGAGCTATAAATTGTTTTGCTTCATTATAATTTTGAGTAATTTATGAATTTTTAATAATTAAAAATTTTAAATAATTTTCAACATTGCATTGACAAATGGGGAACTGTGGTCTTTTATAGGGGTTTTGGATACTGAAATGTTCACAATAACAAACATTAAAGTTGTAATAATTTTTTTTCAATTTTATTCATTAGAAAATGGTAAAAAAAATATTAATTAAAAAGTACATGTATTTTTAAATTGTTTTCTCAGATTCATTGATTATAAATTACCATAGTAACTTGTTTGTATTTAGCATGCATAGAGTTTTATTTCTGAATAAAAGACCAGAGAGTGATCAATGTAATCTGATTGATTGGCTCACAAAACAACATTTCTCTTCAATATGTCTTTGCCGGCTATGAATTAATTTTTACATAATTTTATTAGATGACATGTGATTATTTTATCAGTAAAAATTCACCACAGTTTGATTGTAAATAATGAAGAGTCTGTCTAATTGATTACTGGGAATTAATAACAAGTGTTGACCTATTGTGTCAACTTAAAGAATGCTATCTGCATCATTGCTACAATTCATCAACCGTACAAATCCCGAAATGATTCATTCTTTATTGAGAAATGGTATAGTCTAACCGCCATTTAATGACTTTCAGTTTATCGTGCATCACAAAGCATATGCTTAACGAACATGCAACATGCATTTAATCTACAAATAAAAAAAATGGAACATTAAATCTGTGATGCATTCAGTATTTTTGAGTTAGAAGTTTTGTATTAACAGTCGCTGTGATATTGTTGACATTAGGGTTACATTTGCGTTGAAGCGTGTGATCTGGTTTTTATTTTTGTGCTTTTATGTAAGAGAGACAGCCCTATAAACTGTTTGATGATGTATGGTACTCACAGTTATGCAAATGAAGTTTTCGCTTCATATTTAATCAAACATTTGTGTATGCTATCGGGACGTGTTCTCTCTCGGAATATTTCTCAGAATGATTGCTGAAGAGTTGAAATGCGTTTTTAAATTAGTATTTATAAGGAAAGATGATGCATTGAATACTAATCACGAACAAGTTTAATCTAGTAGAACTCTATAGAAATCTTTTGTTGTCGTTTCTGATTATGTGACACTTTCATCACTTCAAACAGACGATGTTGCTTTTTGAAACATTTGATAAATATTTTGTCTGATGGCAGGAGACACAGGGATGAGATTGCTGTTATAAAGCAGAATTATAAGCATCTAATTGTATTGTGTCATTGTTGTTTAGCGTTTTTGATTTTACCTAATCTTATTCTGTGTAATTTGTTTTCTTTTTGTTTTAGAACAAGAATAGAAATAAGACTGATGTAACATTTTTATCATGTATTTTATTTCTAGCCATGATAATATATATACATGTATTATGTATTAATGTGGTAATTTGATATTATATACATGTATTAAAGGAGACACTTTGAATTGAGGTACCACAGTGGCCAAGTGGTCTTAGACACACAAATATGGATCACAGTGCCTCAGTGTTGAGGTTCTGTTCCCACTTGGGCAGATCATACTGTTTTACAACTTGGTCAAGACTCTTTTACACATTTTTTAGTTGGTCAGTTTCTTGGATGGTGGAGGAAACCAGAGTACTTTTAGAAAACTACTTCCCTTTTGCAAGTGAACTGACTAACATTTTAACATTACAGTCTTCTAGTTTGTTAGTTTGCTTGATAAAGGTTGGGTACTCTGGTTTCCCCAAACATTCCAGAACAGACTGTCTATATTAATTTTAGAAAAAAATCATCTTAACCAGGATTTAAAACACCATAACCCCACTCTCCATACCAGTTTCAATTGGATGATATTCTGTAGAGGTGTTATATATATATATAATGTCATGAAGAGTAGGAGCCCTTAGGCTTGTGTAGGTTATATAAAGTTCTAATCTGAAGAGACAAAACAATTTTTCATTACTGTATTTTGTAACCATTAAGTGTTGATTTATTTCATTCAAATATGTGGTTTTGTCAAGCCTTAAAACATTTACAGGTATACATATGTATTTATATTTTGAATGACCACAACTATTTATACATGTAGCTGAATTTGTCAAAAGAAATTAAAAATATATATACAACAATTTTAATTTAGTCAGCACTATATATTTAAAGGAATGCATGTACATAAAGCTGATTATATAGATTTATCAGTTATCTTCTTTTTTATGACTGGTTTATGTTTATGGTCAAAACTTGATTAAATTCACTCCTGTTATACCTGCTGACATTCATGCCCTGATAAACCCCCAAAAAACACATTTATTTTATGATTGAACCATAAAATTACTCACACTTATATACTAAAGATTTTTGTGTGTATATATATATATATATATTCTACTGCCAGTTTCTAGGGAGATAAGCTTTGACCATCCGTTTTACCTATCTTTAACTGTGAAATAGCACTTAATTTATGAGGAACTTGCAGGTATTTAAAAACAGATACAATTATCTTTTTTTAAAAAATCCACCCCATTGATATAGATAATTAATGGATTTAAACAATTTTGAACAGCAAAAAAGGATTTAAATGTAACTTAGATACATTCTGTTGGTTTAGTATTTTAATATAAACTTCTTTAGCCCGCCTAGGTGGTTCATTGGTAGATGTCCACCTCTAGAGCATGTAGGTCATGGTTTCAAACCCTGGCCGGATCATACATAAGACTTTGTAATTTGAGATACTGCTTCCTCTTCTGGCACTTAGCACTAGGAGCAGAGAGTATTGACTGGTTCACAAGGTACCAGGATAATGAACCAACAGAATGGTATGATTTTGTAGTATTAACTATGTGAGCTAGAATCCTAACAAAAAATTGCCCTAAATGTGTACTAGTACGCAGCAGAACATTCATTACACTATTGCACATCCCAAACATACATAAATTTGTTCTTCAATAAATCCTTAGGTATGAATAACCTTGCTCTCATTGCAAATAGCTGAAAAATTGCTGATGTAAAGTTAAACAACAACATAACAAAACAACCGAATTAACTTTTATACTGGTTGTATTAGTGATAACACAATACTGTTGACTATTTGGTCATAATATACAAATGTACTTAGAAAAATTAGCATCTGTCTTTATGGTTTGTTATTTTAAATGTTATTAAATAATGCATTAACAAATTTTCCAATGAAAGCAAATTTTTTCATCCTTGAGAATTAATCGAAGAGCAAGTTTGTGTTTGTAAGAGATGTGCAAGTGTGTTTCATGGTCTACCTTTTACTAGTGATCACCCAGGGTGACCTCAGCGTGCTAACTCACAGAGTCAGTATGGAGCAGACAAGCACACATAATTCCCCCATCACATTGTCCTGAAACCCGGTAGTTGATACTCTGTCCTATTTAATGCTAAACACCAGAGGAGGAAGTGGTATCAAAAATTTTATAGTCTTATTTAAGACCAAGCCAGGGTTTGAACCAATGAACCCTACTTTTCTAGAGGTGGACATTCTACTTCTGTGTCACTAAGGTGATCTCTATCTTTATGAGAAATTTTTAAGAGTTTTAGATATTTATACCATTAATTTGGAGAACATTAATTAACAGTAACCAGATTAGGTACAATTTTTTTAATTTGAATAATTAACACCAAAGGGTTAATGATTGTTTTAGATCATTACAAAATAATCAAAGAAAAAATTTTTTTTTTAAAAATGATAATAATTATAATAATAATTTTAGAATAAACAAAAAACAAATAGACAACTAACAATTTACTACAATTTGTACTTATGATCTAAAAGTCAAACCCAATTCATCTTGTATAAGATCTTTAATATACTGGAATATAAATTAACTCAAGCATCATTTAAGACATTTATTTCTGTATTTATTATTTACTGTAGTCATCATTTTTATCTTGTATAATGTAACACTATAGTAAATGAGATCTTTTTACTTCATTGTATTATTTACATGTCAAGTAGTAGAACATTTCTGTTTACTTAATGATTCAGCTTTTAGATTAACTTCATGAAGAAAAGAATTTCACATCCCAGGCAATTGCTATTACCAAATCATTCGGATTTAGAGCAGTCACTTTAACCAAATCATTCTGCTTTTAGGCAGTTGCTTGTTATTGCCAAAATGTTCCAATTCTACAAAAGCTCTTTTACTGAAGCATTTTACTTTTAGCTGTTGCTTGTAATTGCCAAATCAACTTCAAGGCAGTTGCTAATATTAACTAAAAGTTAGATTCTAAGCAAGCTCTATATCTAAAATTCTGTTAATTCCAAGCAAGCACTGTAACCAAATTATTCTGCTTCTAGGTAAGTGCTTATAATTATGAAATCAATTCAATTCCAGGAAAGCACTGTAACCAAATCATTCTGCTTCTAGGCAGGTGCTTATAATTATGAAATCAATTCAATTCCAGGAAAGCACTGTAACCAAATCATTCTGCTTCTAGGCAGGTGCTTATAATTATGAAATCAATTCAATTCCAGGAAAGCACTGTAACCAAATCATTCTGCTTCTAGGCAGGTGCTTATAATTATGAAATCAATTCAATTCCAGGAAAGCACTGTAACCAAATCATTCTGCTTCTAGGCAGGTGCTTATAATTATGAAATCAATTCAATTCCAGGAAAGCACTGTAACCAAATTATTCTGCTTCTAGGTAAGTGCTTATAATTATGAAATCAATTCAATTCCAGGAAAGCACTGTAACCAAATTATTCTGCTTCTAGGTAAGTGCTTATAATTATGAAATCAATTCAATTCCAGGAAAGCACTGTAACCAAATTATTCTGCTTCTAGGTAAGTGCTTATAATTATGAAATCAATTCAATTCCAGGAAAGCACTGTAACCAAATTATTCTGCTTCTAGGTAAGTGCTTATAATTATGAAATCAATTCAATTCCAGGAAAGCACTGTAACCAAATTATTCTGCTTCTAGGTAAGTGCTTATAATTATGAAATCAATTCAATTCCAGGAAAGCACTGTAACCAAATTATTCTGCTTCTAGGTAAGTGCTTATAATTATGAAATCAATTCAATTCCAGGAAAGCACTGTAACCAAATCATTCTGCTTCTAGGCAGGTGCTTATAATTATGAAATCAATTCAATTCCAGGAAAGCACTGTAACCAAATCATTCTGCTTCTAGGCAGGTGCTTATAATTATGAAATCAATTCAATTCCAGGAAAGCACTGTAACCAAATTATTCTGCTTCTAGGTAAGTGCTTATAATTATGAAATCAATTCAATTCCAGGAAAGCACTGTAACCAAATCATTCTGCTTCTAGGCAAGTGCTTATAATTATGAAATCAATTCAATTCCAGGAAAGCACTGTAACCAAATTATTCTGCTTCTAGGCAGGTGCTTATAATTATGAAATCATTTTAATTCCAGGAAAGCACTGTAACCTAATCATTCTGCTTCTAGGCAAGTGCTTATAATTATGAAATCATTTCAATTCCAGGAAAGCACTGTAACCTAATCTTTCCACATTTGGACAGTTGCTTATAATTGCCAATTGCAAATCATTCACTTTCCAGGCAACCACTATAACCAAATCACTTTACTTCTAGATAGTTGCTATTACAAAATCAAATAAGCACTGGTCGACATACTGATATATTATGTTACACCCTTTCTACAGTACTGAATGCAATACCCATCAAATTAAAATAAAATAAGATGTATTCAATAGCATTTTTGGTTTAAAAATCCCAAAATCTGTTGTGAAACCTTAAATTTGACTGAACAAATACTGGCATGACTTTTACTACATGTATTATGTATAAGTAAGCATTAACTATGATATGACAGTAAAGAAACATTGGTATCACTTTAATTTAAGAATTGCTTAGAGCACTTTAAATTATCTGATTTTTACTGAATATTACACTCTTATGGCTATATGCATATTATATTCAGAAGTAAAATTTGAGATTTTTACCATAATAATCACTCCCCACATAATTTCTGCAGTCTGCATAAAAAAAAACAGTTTTCATTGATTATTATACACTCCACTATTATTTTCATAGTCAAAATTAAATTGGAAGTTTTTACGAGAAGAATATTTTGTCTACACTCTCCACACAACTTCTGCAGGTATCATTAGCTTTGTGAGGGTTTGTTTTGTAATGGAATATGCCAAAATATATATATATACAAATAAACCCGTTAACGCATGGTGATCCTCGCATGTAAATACGAAATCAATAATAAGTTAATTGATATTTAATCAGTGCAATATCTATATATACAGGGTCTATATATCATAGATAACATGCTGTGTACACTGTTGTAAGGAGGATATAATCCTTGTTTTTTATGATGATGACTTAATTAGACTAGTATATGTGTTACAAATTGTGTTATGACATTAACCTCTAATGATAACAAAGTAAATAGTCATTACCATTCAGTGTGTAAACATTACATATTTGTTGTGAAAACACAACTAATATATATTTACTAGACTGTCATTTATAGGATATAAATAGTTAAAACAATCTATCAATAACTATAGCTCACTGTAACAAAATTAAAAGAAACCTTGGTATTATATTTGTCATAATTTAAAATTACAAAATGTTTTGCATAAAATTTTTAGAAAAAAAACCTGTGTCAATGAAGTGGGTTGTTGTGTGTTGAGTTAAGTTTGAAGTCAGCTGATATTTTAATTCAAGGACTCAACTGTTTGAAGCTTAATAATGTTATTAATAATGAACTATTTTTTTCGATTTTGAATAAAATTTTGGAGAAAAATCTGTAAATGTAGTGGGTTGTTGTGTGGTTAAGTGTGTTGATTCAGGACCCTGTTGTTTGAAGCTTGATGAATTTGAAAGTAAATAACACAATTTTTTTTATTTTGCATAAATTTTGAGAAAAACTGTAAATGCTGTATTGTTAAATGTGTTGAGTTTGAGTTAGAAGTCTGTATTAGAGTTCAGAGACTCGGTTGTTTGAAGCTTTAACATTTTAAGAAATAATCAACAAATTTTTTCTTTAATTTTGCAAAAAATTGATTAATTAAGTCAGTGATTAACACCAGTTTTAAAAACAATCAATATACTATTATTATTTATTTATAGTTTTGTAATAATGTGTTTTAATTTGTCAAATTTAGTTTTAGTATTTTTTTTCAACATTAATTTGACTATATTTGTGAAATTATGCAATATTCAAACTTATCAATTGATAACTATATGCTAATTAAGCTTTTTACAATTTGGCCAAGATGTCATGATTTTACAATGCACTTGGCTTAGTGTGGAGTTCCCAGTGAAACAGTCACACCCTGATCAAATATTTCTTTTTCATATTTTTATTCCTCAAACATTATATTTGAACTGTTTACTAAGTTTGAAGGTGTTGCATGTTGGATCAGTGACTGTGGTTGGTAATATAATTTTCTGACAGTGCTTTCTAAAAGCAATCCATAAACAGGAAGTTTATTATGAGTACTGCATAAGCAGTAAATAGATTTTTGTCTCATCTGAGTCAGCAACAGTCTATAAGTCATGTACATGTATTAGCAACATAGTCATTCAAGTGTTGAACGTTGCTGAGAATGCTGCCTGAAAAATTGTATGAAAACATCTAAATCTATGCTTGCTTATTTTTTAAACCATGCTTAAGTTTCATGTAACAGATTGTGTTTAAGGAGACCTCAGTGACTTACTGTTCTTACATATTACAGCTCTTCTCACTGATTTCAAATCTTTTCAGAACAAAATCTAGAGTAAGAAAGATTGTCAGAGTTTACATTTTGAAGATTAATGATTCTCTCAGGGGACTCTAGTTTTCTCCACCACATCTGTCTGTGTCTCAAATATAAGTAGAAGAATCTTTGCAAGGATATGAATTTCCATAAAATCACTTCACTCTTTCCCACTTTTTTTATATTTTGTAAGTATATATAACATATTTCAACTGCAACATCAAAGGATTGACTCTGTAATTTCATGTACCAAATAATGAAATGTGATACAATTTTAATCTGTTTTCCTTCTTCTAAAATAACAGTGGCTTGTGTTATTAACTGTTTGCTTAATATTAATGATGCAGAACAGAAAAAAAGAAAAATTTTATCACCTACCAACCACAAGTATTACTTAGTGTCTACATTAGTTAGAAGAGTTGCCTCCTAGTCATTTGATAGTTGATACTGTTTATGAAATTAAAATAGAAAGTTTAAAAGAGGTAACAG
Source organism: Tegillarca granosa (assembly GCA_029721355.1). Classification (NCBI taxonomy): domain Eukaryota; kingdom Metazoa; phylum Mollusca; class Bivalvia; order Arcoida; family Arcidae; genus Tegillarca; species Tegillarca granosa. Next base: position 34,058,841 of record CM056598.1, on the reverse strand, counting down.
TTGATATCATTTTGGAAAGTCTAAAATATTTGATAGAATTTAACTATACAATTTATGATATGTTATAAAAAGTTTAGCAATTTTTATAGTTAGTATGAAATCTTCAAGATTTTTCTTTGCTTTATAACTCCAAAGACTCAACATCTGAGGGATCCTCAGTGGCCAAGTGGTCTGATGGTACATCTGAGGGATCCTTAGTGGCCAAGTGGTCTGACGATACATCTGAGGGATCCTTAGTGGCCAAGTGGTCTGACGGTACATCTGAGGGATCCTCAGTGGCCAAGTGGTCTGACGGTACATCTGAGGGATCCTCAGTGGCTAAGTGGTCTGACGGTCATGTTTTACAGCACCTCTCACTCCTGGGTTCAAATCAAAATCAGGGTAAATCCTGTGTAAGATAGTCTATTAATTTGCTTGCCAAAAGTTCAGTGGTCCCCTCAAAGCACTCTGGTTTCCTCCACCATCCAAGCACTGACTGCTTCAATGCAAGTGACAAAATTTTGATTGGGATATTAAAATTTACTTCACACAACTCCAAAATCTAATATTATGTACAATAACTGGATCATATTTTAAAATGATATTATTATCCCAGCAAGGTGAAATGATTCAAATAATTTGAAGGCATTATTGAAGCCAAGACTGGTTTACTGGTTTTGTTGGAAAACATGGTTGTTACTATCACATATCAATATTTTGTTTTGATATGTTTTATTAGACCAAGTGTGTGTGTGTGTGTGTGTGTGTGTGTGTGTGTGTGTGTGTGTGTGTGTGTGTGTGTGTGTGTGTGTGTGTGTTTTCCTTTTCAACATTCTTTATATGTCCTGTCTGTGTTATCACAACTACAATAGTGATGAAAGTTTCCTTCTTATGGAAATAAATAACCATATGGAAGGAAGTCAACAGATGGCTTTATTTTAATGTAAAATTTATATATTTTTCTAAAATTAACTACATCTGTTAGCATGTATAGTATTACAAAGCTGAATATTTTCAATGTTCTGAGATATATGACAAGAGGTGTAGCCACCTTTATGTTTGTGCACTATTAATTAGATGTAAGAACCATTGAAGATACTGCCTTTACTTGGAATACAGATTTATTAACTTTCAGATTATAGGTTAGCGCAGGCAATACCTGTAATTTTACCTGTGAAGTTTCTCTGCTAAAATCACGAGAAAACTCATTAAAATACAGAGTATATTATATGAATTGTTTAAGAAGAAGGATAAGTTTTTATTGTACCTGGGTCATTGTAGGATTGATTTATAATCTGTATTGGGTCTTTTGTCTTTGTGAAGTCAGCTAGAATTGCTGAATTGTGTGTTCAGAAAAAATTATTTTATTTCCGTAACAATTTTCAGGTGTGTGTTTTTTAAGTTCTTTGTTTTTGTTACTTTGGTGATTGAACCGCAAATGATGTACTTTATCATTTTATTGTGAAAAATAAATTTAAAACTTTCTGATAAAGTATATATATATATATATATATATATATATATATATATATATATATATATATATATATAGTGTTAAAAAATGTTTGCCCTTGTCTCTTAGATTTATGCTCAAGAGTTTTGTTACCAGTAAAAACAGTATTTCTTGGCTAATAAATGATATCAACTAAAGGTTTTTGATATTAAATTTCTTAAAAATTCAAACTTATCCCCTATTTTAATAGGTCATGCATTCATATAGTCAAGTTAGGTTCCATCACCTTTACTGGTATGCCCATCTGGTAAAATGGAACAGACACTTGAGCTTGTACCCTAAAGGTGAACCTGATATGGGCAATCAGTTAAAAAAGATTCAATTTGGACTACAAGAAAAGAAACAGTATGGTTGCATAGTCTAAAAGTTTTCAAATATAGGGCCTCAATTGTCAAGTGGTCTAATGTGTGTTTTTTATAATAAATAATGAATTTCAGCACCTTTCTGACTAGTTTTGAATCCCACTTGAGCAAATCCTGGTGTGAGATAACTGTCAGTTCATTTACCTAAGGTCAGTGGTGTTTTTTGAACACTCTAGTTTTCCCCTCCATTTTTTTGTTAGAAAATTGACTGTTAATCAGGTAATGTCACTGTAGTAAAATTCACCAGCAGTAACTATATACATGTATATTTGTTGTTACCAATAAAGTTAACAAAGTTAACATGGGTTGATCATCAGTTAGAGAAATTTCTGTTGTTCATTAACTTCAGTTAATTAGTAAAATGTGACATCAGTATGTTATTACATTGTTGAGTGACAGTTTTATATGACAATGTGCTTGTATTTAAAAGTTATACATGTATTACCAGATTGTTTTAAAACAAGCCAATCAAAATTTAAAAAAAAAAAGACAAATTCCAAGGATGATACTAGGTTAAATAAGTGTTACCTATAAAAAGTTAAGTAATTATAAAAAGTAAATTTATTTAATTAGCAGTGAATGCAGCTACTATCATTTATTATCTACGACATGACATGCGAGACAGAATAACATATTTTTCTCATATTTTTTGATGACATAATGCATTAGTCTTGTGTATAATTATCAGACGTGACGACCATAATATGTCGTTATGTCACCATGGTAACGGGGTACACCCCCTGTTGATAGTTATATAACTACTAACAAAAGGAAATATTTTCTGATTATTGTATGACCAAAGTAATCTATTTTATAGAGGAAACCAGTATCAGCAGTTATGAAATGTCATTGAAAACTTAAAAAGATGTATTTGTTGTCTAGATAAAAATCGGGATGATTAATAAGATGTATTGCAGTTAATTTTGCTTCATGGTCTACTTGCCACATTAAATTAAACGTAATTTTGACAGATAATTATTTTAAGTACCCAGTATATATTGCCTAATTGTCCTGTACTTGTTTGCTGTTAATGTCTTAAGTGGATTGTTAACTAATATATAGGCAGAAGTATGCATACGCACTGCACGCCTGTGTGTGTGTGTGTGTGTGTGTGTGTGTGTGTGTGTGTGTGTGTGTGTGTGTGTGTGCATAATACTTCCAGGTACAAATGTATGTTCAGAAAAACTTTGTTTGGTTGCAAATTGTATATAACTTTATCAGTAAGTTTTCTGTAAGGAAACATGATTTCTCTGAAACAGCAAGTCATATGGTGACTTTTTCTGATTAGTTTTTTTTTTCTAAAATACACTAAGGACAGGCAGTTTGTAGTATTCCACTGCAGCATTTAGACCTACCTGATTTACATCACAAAATTTTATTGATCTTTTAACACTGAGTCTGCAGTCACTTTTGTAAAAAATTTTAACAAGGTAAAAATTGAAGGCTGACACTGTAACCTCTAATATTTCAAAATGTTTTTTATTAACATTTACAGTATAAAAATATCGGCATTGATGTCAATTTTATGAATTTAAAAAAAAAAATAACTGTACCAAGGCAGTGAATGACAAATGACAGGTGATCTTTTAACAATTTTTTGGCTTATCTTGTAAATCTGATAATTTACATAACAGAATTAATAAACTGCTAGGGCAAGCAAGTGTGAGCAGTCCTACAGAAAGTTTAAAAGATTAACTTAAAATAATTGCATGATAATTGGCATGTGTTAATCTGGGAAATTATGAGTAGTCACTTCTAATTTTTAAAGTAATCAAAAGTTAATATCTGAGGAATCTACCATAAAAAAGTATTCTGACCTTGAATTTGACAGTTATCACAATATGCATGATAGTACAGATCATATGTTCAACAAAACTGTATTAATAACTGGGTAATAACAACACCACTGAACATGATTTTGTTACTTTACACAGTGCCTATCTAAAGGAGGGGGATTTTAGTACATGTTCCTGGTAATCACCAAGTACTTGTTTTCAGCAATACTTTGGTATCACCAAGTATGTGTTCTTAGTAATGCAATTACTATATTAAAGAAAATGTTCTAAGTCATGTACTGACTATATCCAAGAACATGTTCTAAGTCATGTACTGACTATATCCAAGAAAATGTTCTAAGTAATGCACTAGCTATATCAAAGAACATGCTCTAAGTAATGCACTGGTTATGTCAAAGAACATGTTCTAAGTAATGCACTGGCTATATCAAAGAACATGTTTTAACTAATGTACTGGCAATATCAAAGAACATGTTGTAAGTCATGTACTGACTATATTCAAGAAAATGTTCTAAGTAATGCACTAGCTATATCAAAGAACATGTTCTAAGTAAGGCACTGGTTATATCAAAGAACATGTTCTAAGTAATGCACTTGCTATATCAAAGAACATGTTCTAAGTAATGCACTGACAATATCAAAGAACATGTTCTAAGTAATGCACTGGCTATATCAAAGAACATGTTCTTAGTAATGCACTGGTTATATCAAAGAACATGTTCTAAGTAATGCACTGGCTATATCAAAGAACATGTTTTAACTAATGCACTGGCTATATCAAAGAACATGTTCTAAGTAATGCACTGGCTATATCAAAGAACATGTTCTAAGTAATGCACTGGCTATATCAAAGAACATGTTCTAAATAATGCACTGGCTATATCAAAGAACATGTTCTAAGTAATGCATTGGCTATATCAAAGAACATGTTCTAAGTAATGCACTGGCTATACCCAAGAACATGTTCTAAGTAATGCACTTGCTATATCAAAGAACATGTTCTAAGTAATGCACTGACTATATCAAAGAACATGTTCTTAGTAATGCACTGGCTATATCAAAGAACATGTTCTAAGTAAGCACATGTTCTAAGTTAAGCACTGACTATATCAAAAAACATGTTCTAAGTAATGCATTGACTTCCAAAAACATGTTCTAAGTAATGCACTGGTTATTTCTATGAACATGTTTTATTAGTAATACACTAATTATCACCAAGTACATGTTCATAGTAATGCACTTCTTCTAAGCAAGCTTATGATTTTAGCTAAACTGATGTTTTTCATTTTCATTTAGAGCATAATATACATTGATTAAATTCAATTATTATACCTTGTATAAGTTTATATTCTCATGGTACATGTTTTATGTTTTCACCCTGGCTTTAGGCATCATGTAATTTTTTTTATTGTTTTTGAAGAGATGATAATATCATTATGAATATTAAAGAAATATCATGCATTTTTATAGAAAATGCATGTCAGGGACTTAAAATCCCATTTGGATAGATAGTATGTATGATAATATCATAAAAGAGTCATAATTATGAAGCGCCATGTCTACCTATAAATATTTGTCGTAGATTTATCTTTGTCAGAGAAAAAAAAACATTTAAATGAGGCAGAATTATCTGAACATATATACAACAGATGTACATTGTATGTCCGTGATCTTTGTTTTAATTTGAAAATGGTAAATGCTTATTATGTAATGACAGAAAGATAGAATCATTACATCCAGATTGATGCATGCATTTATAATCTGGTTAGGAATTAAGATCACTTGTGTAGGAACAAAGAATTTGATACAGCACATTACAATTTTAAACAGAAATTTTTATCCCACCATTTTGAAATGGGGAAAGTAAATCAAATTTGTTATTAATCTGTTTACTTTAAAAACCACTCTTACAATGTTTGACCATCTTGGTTGCTCAGTGGTAGAGCATTCAGCTTGAGAACTGGGAGGTCTGTGATTTAACCCTGGTAAGGTCAGACTTCAAATTTGAGATACTGCTACCTCACTTAGAGCTCAGCATTAGATAGTAGAGTATACACTGGGCACTCTGAGAGTGTGCTAGTACAAGGCAGACCATTATATACAATTGCACATCTCATGCATACATAACCTTGCTCTAAGATTAATCCTTAGAAATTAATAACCTTGTTCTTGGTAATAGCTGAAAATTTGCTGATGTGACTTTAACAACATTACAACAACAAAAACAAAAACAACTTCATACAGAATCTTAGTTCTTAAACTGTTAAATATCTGGAATTCTGAAGTTCAAGTTACCCAAAAATTCTAGTCTTACATGGATTCAGATTTTTGTCAGTCCATGTAAAATTGTCAGCTTTATAACATTGACATCTATGGATGGATTTTAATCAAACTTTGCACAAATATGTACCAACATAAGACAATGTGTCATGTTACCACATTTATAAAATTGTATTTGTCATAGGTCAAGGTCACTAGGTCAAATGGAGATTTTGGGATGGTGGAAGGGGTTTTTGTCCCTCAAAAGAGTTCTAGTTTTTTTAGAGTCATTGATTGGATTAAATGTTTTCATATCATCTCAAAGATTTGGTAATAAACACATCATTTAAAAAAAAAGAAGGTGTAAACTGAAACATCAGCAAAAATCAAGTATAAACCCTTTTTGGTTTAGATTGACATGAATTGAACCCTGCTGACACCTTTGTTTTAAAGGCTTATAACCAAATGGTCACCCCACTCATTTGTCTCTTCTAATGTGTTTGTTCAAATTTTGTTGATTTTGAATTTTTTTTTTTACTTCTAGACAGTATTTTTATAGATTTATAATTCAAGTGATAATAATACCAAAATAGATAAATAAATAAATAAATAAATGGAAGTTATTTATGAGTATGACTGACAAGTAACATTGTACAATGAAAGTTATTGTAATAATTACTATTGGAATATCAATAACATCAAACTACAAAGTGGTATTTAAACTATCGTAATTATTGCACCTTGATGATTATTGATAATTTATGTTATTTAAATATATTTGTGATTTTTTATGTCATGTGTTACAATAAATTCTATATATAAGTAAAGACTTACATTATAGTATTTAGTACATTATTATATTAAGGTAAAATTTCATTACTACATTATACTGTCCAAAAATTCTACCAATTTCTGTAATAATAATGAAATAACCATAAAAATAACATTTATTGTATAATATTATCCTTATGTTAAATCACAGTATATACAAAAAAAAATCCTGTGTAAAAGCAGATTGGTAATATAAATCAGTAGAAATCATCCTGGAATTATATAGTTCCATTTCCCATAGCTTTATGGAACATTTCATGGCATTGTATAAATTTTCACAATGTTTCTGGTAAAACTAGTTAGCCATGAATGTCAATGTTGATATTATGGATGTCAGAGTCTTACAGGGATGTTGTAGGTACAGTATCGGTTGGAATAAATGCTTATATCTGTTCAGAAGGTGTAAAATGGTGTTTTTTATTCACTATTGTCATTGTTAAATATCATATTTAGAGTTGATGTTAGATTTAATCATCATCTAGGTAACAGATGTATACTATTAAAATGGTGTATCAAATATTTTTGCCAGTTCACCCCCAGTTTGTAGATCAAAGAAACACAGAACATACCAGACATTCACAGTAGGGAGTTCCATTTGCATCATTATGGCACTGAATGTTGTAGAGGAAATTTTTGACTGGACTTTTGGCATTGGACTTGGTTTTGGAGATCTTGACTGGGATGAAGACTCCATTTTATTCCTCCAATTTATATTGGGCTTTTTTCTTTATCAACTTTCATGATTTATATACAAGAACATCGCTCTTAAATTTATAAAGCCTTGATTGAAATATTTATGTTTGGAATTTATATGTTACTGTTGTGTGTTTTGTTGGGCTATGTAGACATAACTTTTTCTTGGCAAATATTCTGCAAAAAGAGTTTCTTGACAGAGACAAAACCTCAAAAACTATGTGAAATAAAACACTCTAATTTTGTCTTGTGCACAGTTCCAGGTCCAATTATTACAAAACTCTAGTCCAGATATTACATTACGCCACACAGAGAATATGATTCTATCTTTACACTTCATCATCAATGTCGGAACAACAGCAGGGCCTTTGTACAACTACAGGAGTCGAGAAAAAGGAGTTTTTGAAGAAAATGTGTTTTACCATGGAAACACTCCTTGTGAAAAAAGTCATGATTGAATATGTCATAGAAATTTATTAGTTCATGGGAATTTATTACATTGAAATGTCTTTCTGGGTTTTGATTGAAATAAAACATGCTTGCTTTAACTGTAAAACTTTTAAAAGCTGCATAAGTATGTAAAATAAAAAATCTGTATTACATAAATTTCATGTAAAAGTATTTTGAAGTTATATAATATTTTTAACTTGTGTATTCATATATTTAAAAGGGTTATCATGATTATTAGTTAAGGTGGACATGTACAGGGGTTGAATTTTGTAATAAAATGACTTTTTTTAATTTTTTTTTTTTAAAGTTAAAATGTTGAGGGGATTTTAAAAAAAAATACTTATTTATTTTATTTCAGGATGAGACTGTTTACATTACTGTAGTTTTAACATGTATATTTAAAAGCTAAGTAATCTACTTGTTATAAAGTTGTTAACGGAAGACAACTTCAGAGGGTACACTGTTACAGGTTATAGCCTTCTTCTTATTGCAAACCACTACCTTACAGCGTAGCATTTCTTATAGCCTACATTGAAATCCTGCTTTGGAGATATTCTAGTGTGAGGAAATTTGTCAGTTGGCTAATTGAGGTTAGTGGCTTTCTCTGGGTACTCTGATTTCCTCAACCATCCAAGATTCTGACCTCCTTGATACATGTATAAGTATAAGAGTCTTGACTTGTACATCATTACTCAATCAACTGTTTTTGGTAGAGTCTAAAAAGTTACAGGTTCACATGTGATATCATAATATCTTCTATAACGTCTTTTGGCATGTTGTGTTAAGCTGATTTTTAGAACTTTTTATTCTTTTTTCATTTATATAACACATTTCCATTGCAAAAAGAAAGCTACCCAGAGAATAGTAATTGACCTGGCAAATCTGGTCTTGACCTTACACCCATTACAAGTTTTACTGGAGATGTTTATTTAATCATCAATGCATGTATGTCTATGTATGCTTTAAGTTTACCTAAGCTTGTTAAGATATAAATTACTTAGCTATGTAATGCTTACAAATTAACCCTAACTTGAAGGATTTTAGCCACTTTTAAACTAAATTGCTATAATAAATAAATAAATTTAAGATTTATATGCAACAGGTAAGAGAAAAATGTTGCAGCCAACCAAAACTTGAAACTGGCAACTTCCCACTATTAGCTAAATTCTTAACTCCCTGAGCTACCCAGCCATCTATCAAGCTCAGTCTGTCACATGCACCGAACTTATTTAATGCTTTCTTTTTTATTTTGCTTTATGAAATTTCTTTCAAGACAAAAAATACATGACATTTAACACATTCTTGGAGTTGGTATGTGGATTCCTCCCAGTAAAATCAGAATCTTTAAGTTTGAAGATTACTAACAGGTGATTGTTTTTTGTTTTGCTAGATTGTGTTTTTTGACTTATGTAACATTGCCAGTGATTGGTTGATTTTTTCTAGGTATTAGTTCAACTAGTTTGTAGTGAAAAGTTAAAGTCTGTTAACAGTCCAAGATAGTTATTACTTCTGAATATTTCAGGTGAATGGCAATATTAAACTAAAATTAAAACTAATTGCACGATTTTTGTTTAAATTTAAACTGATATAAACATTTAAAAACAGTAACTCAAGTAACAGATCTCTCATTAAGAATCTGATTTGATATAAAACTCACTACTCAACTGAAAAAGAAGGTATTTCATGTATTTAGCTCATGATAATATAAAGGGACGCTTGTAAATAAAAAATTGATTGCACTTAACCTCATATAAATAGTTTTATTATTTGATTCTCTGTGCTTGTTCAAAGTCTGGAGATGTCTCAATACATATTTGTCTTGTGTTTTTCTCATTGTGTTTATTTGTTCTTTTCTGTTCTTTACTGGACTTCATAAGGTTTTGCCAAGTACATTTTCAAACTGTGTTTGCAACAGCCTTTGTCAAGTACAATTTCAAACTGTGTTTGCAACAGCCTTTGTCAAGTACATTTTCAAACTGTGTTTGCAACAGCCTTTGTCGAGTACATTTTCAAACTGTGTTTGCAACAGCCTTTGTCAAGTACAATTTCCAAATGCCTTTTCAACAGCCTTTGCCAAGTGCATTTCTAAAATTTATTTGCATCAATTCATTCCCAAACTTACATATTGCTTTATTCAGTTAGACAAATCAGAAATAACAACTGTGGCTTTGTCATCTGAAAATAATTATATCTCTCTTTCATAACTAGAATTGAAGTCTGTTATAAAAGTTCTCTATCACAACAATATTTGTCATCAATTTGGTCAAAACCTACTGGAGTTTAGCATTAAATTGAAGATTGGACACATGCCTTACATAATGTGCAACTTGAATACCTGTTATTATAGAATAATATTCAATTATAAAATCAAAAAAAAAAATATTATATTGAAATATGAATAGACAAAGAAATTAGCATAAGTTTTATTAAAGTTCCTTTTCCTTTTTAAAAGATTAAGAAGAAAAGACTATACTCACTTTTATAATAATATAAAAAGCAATATTTTTAAAAAATTTTAATGCAAATTGATGATGTAAATCAATATAATAATGTGTTACACATGCTGGATGTAACAACAAAGTACACGAGTCAACATCAAGTCAACATACAACTGCTGTTTTATATAAAGACATGAAGCAGATGTTTTTATATAAATGAGCTTTTTAATTTTGCTTCATATGAACCCAAATTTATTTTTTATATATGGAATAGGTTGACAAGTTTAACTTGTTTCAATCACCTTTATGTTGAACTTTATATCTGAACAATTAATTGTGCAGTTTGATTTTTTTGATTGCAGAATGATCTGTTTCTTGTTTTTGTTTTGGTTTTTTTCAAAACTGCAGTTTTATATATAGACACAATTTTTTTTATAAATAAATAAGTTTTATAACTATGCTTCTATCTATCTGTCTGTCTGTCTGTCTGTCTGTTTGTATGTATATATGTGTGTGTCTGTCTGTGTCTGTCTTTCTGTCTATAATGAGTAGGTTGACAAGTTTGATTTGTTTTAATAACCCTATGTTTAAATTGTTATCTGGACAAACCATTGTGCAATTTGTTTGTTAGCAGAATGAAGCTTTAGGGTAAAAATCAACTGGTCCATGTAATGTTTAAGTGCCAGGTGTTATATGATTTATTATAACTGTACTTTGATGTGTTTGATGATATTGAAAATGAAATATTTCAGTCAACAAGTCCATGTGTTTGCATCAGTTCATATAATTTTATTAAAAATATTGTATCAATTTTGTCTTTTTTTCATTAGTGTCATAATGAGAATTTTTTACTTTGGGTGTCATTTTAATTACCATGGTAACCCTCAGAATGAAATTAGTGATCCAAAACAAATAAAAAATCAATTTATTAAAGATTTTTAAATAGACTTTATATTGGTTGAATTTGCATTTATGATAAAAAAAAATTTGTTGTTGTAGCACTACCAAATAAATAAATACACAATTTAGAAAAAATAATGATAAAATTAAATAAATTGAATAAACATGATCTTTAATATATTTTCATATTCTTCACAAAATTTTTAACTTAAAATATTAAATTAACAAATAAAGTTCGGATTAGATCACCCCAAGCTTGTTGCATCTATATTCTGGATCTGTCAAACATTTTTCTTTGTAATACCTTTAAAAATGATGCAATTTGCCAAATTTAAATTTAGGAAAATCTTATTTGAGGAATAGACCAGTCACTGATAATCTTTTATGTTGTAGTGTTTATGATACAATAAGAACTATTTAGAGTAGAAATTATGCAGTATGTTTTATAAAGTGTCAAGGTATTCAAGCATTAATCTTTAAAATGTTACATGTAACAAAGTAAAATATTTTAAATTTAATCCCCTTATCATTTTTCTTCTTTTTCATTAAAGAAAAAAATAAATAAGAAAGAAAAGAAAATATCAAATTATCTTCATACATATTATATAACATGTAATTTTTTGGCAAGATTTTTATCACAATATTTTTTTTTGACTGGTATCATTTTTGTTCCATTAGTTTGCTGTTAAATAGATACCTGTGTAAAAGTTTAAATTATTTGAATCCCTTTGATACTTAGTTCCACTTACAGTGGAATTCTGAAGAACTTTGTTTGAGTATTTATATCTAAATTATGTTATTAAACACTTCAGTTATTATGTGTTATTCAAGGTGAGATTTTTTTTCTGCTGTTAAAGGAAAATTTATTTAATGGCCACTTGAAATAATCCTTATCTGATATGTTAGATTGACTTTTGCTATATTTGATTAAACTGTCCATGTTCTCAATCTGGATTATAAATATAAATAAATATTATGTATACAATTTTGTACCACCTTATACCATGAACATTTTCATTATGTGCTCAGTGGTTAGTGGTCTAAAGTGTGCACTTACAGACCACAGCCTCTCTGGATCACCATGTAGATTCAAAACCCAGTCATGTCAGATCTTAAAATTTGTCAGTTCACTTGGCGAATTTCTACTGTTTTCTCAAGGCACTTTGTTTTTCCCCTTATCCTAGAATGATGGTCTCTATGTAATACAAGAATTGTGATGAAGGCCATTATTCCACTTCACTTTCAAACCCATCCTATGTATCATTCTACTTCAGTTTTGCTCAGGTTTAATACTATACAAGTGAGCTGATTACTGAAATAGATGCAACACTCTTTAGAAGTCAATCTGCATGTAAAATTAAACTTAAGATTTATGCTTGAAATATATGATGGAAATATTCACCAATATTTATTTCTAGACCATGGTTCAGTATGTAGAATTAACACCTTGAGGATAAGCATTTGTACCTTGGTGGTGCCTGATAGCCAGTATATCAGCAAAACTGACTTAGTAGAAGACTCACAGTCAGAAGACAGTAGAGGACAAAGCAATGCTGGCAATGCTTTAAAGCCACTACCATCAGCAAAGCTGACTTGGCAATGAATTAGCTAAATTGGTATTTAAGTAAGGAAGATTCTGAAATAAATATCTTTTCCTTTTAAACTTGAAGTTTCTACTAACAGTTAGAAGTGGCTGACCTACAGATTTTGTTCCATGCTTAAAGAAATGGCCGTAAACATGTTGTGCCACCCTCAAAGTTACAGGTAATGGGCCACATACCCTTGTAAGTGGCTGACTAACAGGTTTTGTTACCTCTATGAAATAAGTTTACTAACTGAATGTGTAGGAGGGGAAGATTTAAACTCAATAGTTGATCAAAGGTAATTGAATTGAAAAGGGTAAAGGAAAGTAGTGAACTAGACTTGAAAGGTTATTGTGGTAGAATATGCCACTAACATCAGAAAGTCCAGTTTAGTACTGGTTTGGCTTCAACATTTTTTTCACTTTTTTTTGTAAAAAAAACCCCAGATATATAATTTGTCAGTAAACCATATTTAAAGTGATGAAAAGCCAAAATAAAAATTTTACAGGTAACAATGCTATTTGTATCAATATGATTTAGATAATAGTGGATCAAAGGAAACTAAGCATATATTTAGTTCTGGGTGACATAAATTCAATACCTATTGCATGAAGGGTGACAATTTTCTTATCTAATCATTTATATACTATCCTATATACAGGTGAGTTATCCAAGCATGTAAAATTGTAATCTAAGCCTGGATGATACGTTTCATTGTGTGTGCAGAAAAAAATGTCTGATCTGAAATTACCGAAAAATTAGACCCGGATAAATTTGACAAGTGAATGATCATGATTTTACTTACCCCAAGATTTTTTTATACTGTAATCTTTAAGCTGACATGATTGTATAGAGATACAAAATTCTCATTGGGATTAAAACAGTTATTTTTTCTGGTTAAGTTGATCAAATTTTTCACTCAGATAATCTTGACGCCTGTTTAGAAAATAATACAATAAGGCTACAATGTCAATTTGATTGAAATATCTGTTTTTAATAAAATTATTTGGTCAGTGTGAATGATATAAGATCATTGATTTCCAAATTTAAAGAAGAAAATACCAGTACAACATTTATTTCATGTTATAAATGTACAGTTTTAATTCTAAGTAGTGAGCCCTGAAAACCTGTACGAACTTAAGTTTTTTTTTTTTTTTTTTTTTTTTAATAGTTTTAGTTTTAAATTTCATGCTATATCAAATAACCTGTCCAGAGAGATTTTTTTAAAAAAAAATAATGTTTTGAAGATATGTGCATTTTTTTTTTAGCAGTTGTCTTATTGGGTCTTATTTCTGGTTTGGCATGTGTGACATGTAATTATGGTGTATAGTCACATGGTTGTACCAAGGTATTAACCACAATCCTAGCTACACAAACTTATAATAATGTATAATTTTCTTTCATTCTATTCTTATGTTACATTCATACAATTATTTCTTGGTTTTGTTTGTATAAAACTTATTACTTCTTATTTTCTCATTGTTATTTTTTATGCTTTCCTTTGTAATATTAGAGGCCTTATGGTCATTACTAAGCAAGCTGTAAAGGCAATTTAAAGGTAGTGATGAATTTGATTGGTTATTTTAATAATGTAAGTAAAAAAAACATGTTCTTGGCAAAAGCCATGAATGCAACCAACAACAAACCAACTGAAAAAGAAAACTGGACACTTAAATTATGGAAAGCATAGACGATAAAAAACATTATTTTAGACAAGCATTGGATAGAACTGAAACTTACTCTTGAGAGCCAAATACTCCCACTTCCAACCTTGACTTTTTACCTACACACCTAAATGTATGGAACACATTGTTTTCATGTTGTTTAACATTTGCATAAAGTTTGATCAAAATCCATCTAAAGATATCTATGTTATGGTGTAGACACTATTTTGCATAGTGAGACTGACAGAATGACAGACATGGTAAATCCTATATACCCTCTTTAAAACTAAGTTTACAGAGGGTTATAATGACACAATGGTACACAGTATATAAGATCACATACTGGTACACAGAAAACTGTTGGAGCCTTGGCATTCAGTGTTGGTAGATTTTGGCCTTTTATTACTTTCTTTTGACCAGGTATATCAACTACATGCCTCTCAATATGTGTTAGGCTTTATCTGTATTGTGAATTTACACCAAAGAGAGGTAGAAGCACAAACTTTGCATATACCATATTGTACAAAGATTTATATAAGCCTGGTCTTATGGAAATTAGCTGCAAATTTTTTTTAATGAAGTAGCTATACCTAATTTGTCAATGATAAATGATATAATTATATAATTACTTTACTTTTATAGCAGGGATGTATGCCTGATTTGACTCAACTTTTGTTTTGTTGTGAATAAAAAATGAATATTTTTACTCTTCATTTGTTTCATTAAATCCTAATAAATTATGATTAGTTTCTATGACAACCTGTTACGCTGTCATATATAATGATTTATCACTGAATGTGTTTTTAATTTTATTGCAAAAAAAAAAAAAAAAAAAAAATGAAAACATAATAAAATAAATCAGCAATTGTTGCATATCATTAAGGACAAACTGCATTATTATGTAATTTCAAAATTCTTTATTTTACAAAAAATAAATTAAAATTCAAGCTAAAGTACAACTTATTTCATTGTAATTTGTTTTTCTTAATTATGGTAAGAATCAATTTGAATCACCTGACTTTTCTACTTTCCTATCTCAAAGGATTTATAAAGCTAAATGATAGTATTAAAGTATCATTGTAATTTAAAATATAAAGCCAAAAATTGCATGTTAAAAACTAATTTAAGAGAAGAGGCACTTTAGTACATATAAGATTTATTAGGAGATACAACATTGTTAATTTCACATTTATTTTAATTGTTTTTTAACATTTTTTGGGAAAGTTTCTGGAAGTAAAAAGGGGCACTTGTCCTGTAAGACTTGGTGGTTTTAGTTAACTACATACAGTCCTTCTCAGTTTATCCTAGAGATGTGTCCTGTTGGTAGATTTGCTTGAGTAGCTCGCTGACATATATGTTACTCATTTTATCTCTGTACGATATCCCAACTTTAGCCTCAAGGAGGACAACGGTACTTATGAGTTTGTATCAAAATTGTAATTACTTTATAATGAAATTTTATCAATGTATTTGTTGATCTGTTTATCATGGATACTTATATTTTAAAACATGGTAAGTGAAAACAATATACTTATTTATATGTATGTATTACAATATACATCACCAGTCACTAACTGGCCATGCAGCCAGGTGTATTCTTTGTTGACATTTAGAATTTCATTTACATAGTGTGTGTATATATAGGTAAGAATTAACCTCATATAATATGTACATTATCACTCTAATGTTTTACATACATTGTTCACATTTGGAAATTTTTGATGAGTGGGTGGTGTGTTAGATTTAACCATCCATAATAACAAAGATTTGAAACAGATAATTTATAAATATTAATATTACAGAAAAAAACCCTATACATGTAAACACTTGAGAATGATATTTATTTTTGTACATATAACCATGCATTTTCTGTATGAAAATATCATTTTTGATTGTTTTGAATATGCATTATGACAAATTTAAACAATGCCTACAAATGTGTACACATTCATTGTCTGACGTCAGGGTAAAATTAAAACAATGTTTCTGTCTGTGGATTCTCTTTACTACAGGTATTTTGAAGCTTTTTTTAAATAGTGTTTTTTTTTTTTTTTTTTTTTTTTTTTTTTTTTTTTTTTTTTTATACTGTTTACAGTTGTAGCTTATATTAAGTTTTAAAATAACCATCAGATAAAAAGGGTAAATATTTATTTTATTTTGTTTTAATTTATAAAATTTAAAATTTCATTTAAATTTGATGCATCCTTTTCCGCTTGGAGCCTTTTTAATTTTTATCATTTTAGTATCATCAAAAGACTATTTACACAAAACTCTCTCCAGTCAAGGATGAAATAGTTGGGGAAAAAATTTAAAGTTTATATGTATGTATATATATGAAAATACTTATATGCATTGGCTCTGTAACACAATCAAATTTCGGTGATTATATTTTTTCTGTGCATACATTTGATACAGTATAATAAAGTAAACGAATATAAAAGTCGTTAGACATTTTAATAATCCTGCACACAAACAAACAAATAAAATTGCACATGCATAACAGCAATAATTCATGAAGTCTTTGCTGTGAGAATGATACATTAACTTAATTGTCGGCCCAGCAGAATGATATCGGGATCGGAATCCAGTAGTTATGTGTTAGGATATGATCATGCAGCTCCTTATATAAAATAAATGTATATTCTGATTATTTCTGATAAAAATCAATTATTGATAGTTACAACTGCAATCATATTATATTGATTAAAATGACCTGTCTCCATTGACATGGCACACATTAGTCACTTGAACAACACTTTAATAAGACAATCTGAAAGTAACAAAATCCACAAAGGAAATGGTGTTCATATTTAATGGACACTTACTGTACTGACTTATTGCTTCTCAGTTATAATACACAAACAATAAAGAAATAACTTCAACCTTTATTAATAAAATTAGGAAATAGCTAATTGTATATTAAACATATTAAGTTATATAGTTAATGTTTTCCTTTGAGAAATAAGTCTGAAGTGAAGAGTGTTAAAGCCAGCCTGACTCCCTGTGAAATGTTTACGTATTGATCCAGTAACGACAGTTATCAAACGTGTAACATAAGGCACGTAAATGCTTGACAGGACACTATACATTTTTATACTTTGTATGTTTTCTTTATAAAGGCTACATATAGCGTCATGTATAAACTGTTTTTTATAGTTCTGTAAAATGAGTATTTTATGGATATGGATCTGAGAGACAAACTTGTTTCAATGTTAAACAAGGATTAAGATTGCCGTTAGTTGATTTAGATTTACATATAGTAGATATATATATTTATATATAATGTGAGGATTTTCGGTATTTGATTGCCATTTTTCTGCTGGATAAACATTTAAAGAGTTTCTTAGTTCTGATGGATTTATTGTGTGAGATATTTTTGGATTAAAGGAGTTTTCTTTATTGGTTTATTTAGTTTCAGATGGATTTATCTAAGGCAGTATATATAAGAATGGGTAAATATGACATATATTTAAATATTTTTAAATATTTCAAATCTTGTTATTTTATATCAGGATTTGACTTATTTTAATACTACAAGTATTTAAAAATCTTATTTTGTTCTTAAATTTGGAAAATTTCACAGGTGAAATATACTGAACACAATGTTTTAGGATTTTTTAAACTGTTCTTGAGTTTAACAAAGAATTAAAAAAAAAATTCTGTAAGGCATCATTAGTAGGATTTAAATACACCAAGATGGTTGGTTGTTATAATGTTTTTTTAACATCCTAAATACATCAGGTGTTCCAAACAGATAAATATCTACCTTTATTCAGGTATTTCTTTTTGTAATTTCTATAGATCGTATATGAAAAATTTATTCTTATCAATTTTGTTTTTTGATTTTGCAACAAATTTTAATAATGTTGCATAGTGATATACAGTTATTTAATATTTTATTTTATTTTTATTTTTTTTCAATATTTATTTAAAACAATTTTTACCTTTTTTATAAAGTTTAAACTTACCAAATAAAAGAAATAAAAAGTGATGACATCTTTAAGATTAAAAAAAACTGAAAAGAAAATGGCATATAAATGACAGAAAAAAAACAACATTTATACAAAAATGCAAATCAATATGCTCCGATATGATTTATGTGGTTGTGTATTTGCACTGGTAAGTACACATAATGGTGTCATCTTTAGAGAAGGATAATATTGCATGGTGTAAATCTATAATTCAGGTGTTTAAAACATCTTTAATTTAAATAATTTCATTTGGTGTCATATTCCAGTTTATTTCCACAGGTGATAATTCATAACCCCCCCCCCCCTCCCAACATTCCAGATCTCAAAAAGTTTATCCCAAGTTTTACAGAATTTTGTTAAATCCCAGCTCAATAGATGTTTATTATTCCATTCTTTCATAGTTCATCAACCCTTAGGTCCCCTGTCTGATAGCTTAAAAGGGTTGGAATTCATGACAATAAAATGATTTTACTTGAAAGCCAAAGGTTTCCCAAAACTATCTACTGAAGATAGAGAGAAAAAAAAGATCCAAGTCAACTTACAGACAGTAATCGACATGCTGTAGGACTTCATGGAGGGGGTTGGTTTGTGACAATGTGGCTGTGATGCATGTATATTTACAACTATATTTACGTATTGGTTATGAGTTGAGTTGAGTAATGGTGTTTAACATCCCAGAATATTTCACTTATATCGAGACACACTTATAAGTTCCCATCCAAAAGAACCATGACTTTTATTTCATAATGCCAAGTGTTTGGTGAAAGAACAGTTACTACCCACTTTCAAGTCTTGGGTCATACTCGGTCTGAGTTCCAACCCACGACCTCCTATTTACGGAATGAACACTCTACCAACTGAGCTATCACAGTTGTGGTATTGGTTATGAAGTACATGTATAAATGCTTTTGCTGTTTTATGATTTTCTAGTGTTACAATTATAGATACATGTATTGATAGTACTAGCTAAAGAATCAGCAAGTTACACTTTCATCTGGTAATGTCATATTCCAGTTTTTGATGAATAAAAAACAATTCTGTGTAGCCAGTCTGTTAAAAGCCTGGCCTCTTCAGATTCTGAATATTCAATCTAGAAAACCAATCGAGTCTGCAGTAAAGTGCATGACATTTCTGTAGAACATGTAATCATAAAAAAATTATATAGGTTATAGTTCCTTTAAAGTTCTAATTGATGATACTTCAATCTTTCTATCATTGTCTTTATGCCAATACTTTTACATCACTGACGACGATTTAGGTTTGAATTTATCCCAATGTAAAGTAAACATTAGCCTGTAATCCATTCAAATTGGAAAAGATTTTTATGGTAAGAATAATTCTTATGGAAAAACCTTAAGTTGCCATCAAAACTTACAACCTTTATTTCTTCAAATCCAATATATTGATTTACATCTTTTATTTTATTTTATTTTTTTTTCTGTGTTACTTAATAGATAGCAGTATCAAATTTCATGCTTTTTATGGGCCTTATATCACAATGTAGTTAGATGTTTACACTATAGAAGTGATATTCTCCGAGTTGGATGCCAATTGATTGGGATAATTATTTGGGATATTAAACTTTGAATTTATAGATTTGGTAATTTGTTGTTTTGTGTTTGATGTTGGGGAGTTTAATTACTGTAATGTCTGGGTAAATTCAGTAACATATCATCTGATAATTGTTTGATATTAACTTGTTATGTAATTACAATGAAATGAAAAGGTTCTTAAAATCATTTGATTAACCAGAGTCATATACATAATTAAGAATTTTGATTCATCTCCTCCTGTTTAAATGTCAAAACTCCAAATATCAACTTTAATGTTTTCAAAAGCTCAGTTTAGCCAATTAAATTTCCCAGGAGATTTTTTTTGGCCAAAGATTTTAAAAGTTTTATGACATGTAGAATCAATACTAATACTATTTATCATTTATCAAATAATTTGATTTGGTTTTATCCACCATCAATGGATTTTTGTCAAATTTATCCTGTAAGGGCCAACTAAAGTCTGATTGATCTGGATTGTAGTTTAATGGTGATTTGTGCTTGGTCTTGGTAAATACATTATTCTGGGTAGTTCTTTTAAAATTTGAAATTAGTTTATGTTTATAACAGTATCTTCTAGAATGCCTCATTATCCCACAAAAGTTGGGGGTATATATCAATCATCTTGTCCTTTGATTTATCTGTCATTTGTTTTTTTTTTCTTCCTTCCTTCCTTTCTTCCATTTGATCATCAATAGTAATTCCACTTGATATATGGTTTAAAATAACTCATTTGGAGGAATTCCATGGAACTTGATAGACATGTGCTCTATGAGCCTTTTCTATGACATGACCTTAATCCAAGGTCATATCTTGAAAGTCAGTCTCACTGCTGTTGTATGAAGGTGTACAAGCCATAACTCTGATTGCTGCTTTGGACAAAACTGATGAAACTGGACATACATGACCATCTTGGTTTTATGGTATACCATGACCTTTATTCAAGGTCATATCACAAAAGTCATGGTCACAAAAGTTGTGTGGTGTTGGAATTACAACTACAGAGCTTGCTTTCAGACAATTTTAGTTTTTCATTGATATTGTGTTTTTATTCTTTATGTAGTAGATAGATATGCTAGATCTGACCAAATGTTTTTGATTGTCAAATGCTGCTTTCAGAAATGAAGGTTACTGTTCATTCTTATCAGACCCTAAAGAAAGTTTCTTCATCATTATAAATTTATAGTATGTCATGGAATCTGTGCTTACACAATATTGTGGCATGATGACAGAATCTTTGTACACAAGACAATTAAATGTTTTAATTTATGTATTTGTATCAGGTAATGTCCCTTATATTTGGCAAATTAATTTTGCCAGTCTTAAAGAGCAGGTGAACGTCATAAATAGGCCCATGTTAAAGAAAAATAAAACAAAATGGCCTTAGCTATTGTTTAGCATCTTTTCTTGATATAGAGGTGACTTTCAGTTTTAGCATTATAGTCTCTGGAAATAGGTTTTTTTTTTTTTTTACTTTATTTGGTTGTAATAAAATTCATAAAATTCTCAGTTATTCTTTATGGATTTGTTGGCCCCCAGTGGCCAAGTGTGTGCTTACATTGCCTGAGACTCATCACCTAGGTGTGAACCCTGCTTTGGCAGTTCCTAGTGTCAGAAAATATTTTCATTTTGCTTACATAAGGTGAGTTTTTGTTGTTTTTTTTTTTTTGTTTTTTTTTTGCAAGGACTCCCGTTTCCTCCATCATTCCAGAACTGATTTTCTCGGATATAAGTGAAAGAATTTGTGGCTGGCAAAAACATGATTAATCTATTGTTGAAAGTTTTTATAGTTTTAACTGGTGGTATATATGACCCAGTGATGGACATATGATAAAAATAACATAAAAGTCAGATATTTTATTGACAGGTTAACCATAAAAATATCAGATAGAGATATGACAGATATTGACAGATATCACCTGTAAGAAAAATATACCAGGTTTAATAACCAAATTATTCTTAACTATATCTAGTAATCGTCTATATTGTAAAAATAGCTAAATGTACATTGGAATTTTTTTGCTGGAAAATTTGTAATAGATGAAGTAAGGCACTTTAGAGAATAATTTAGGTAAGTAAGACTGATGAGGTCAGTTTGGACAAACTTATAGTCTTGAGACCTTCAGTTCTAATGTACTGAGGTAATTTGTCAGTGTACTGGTATCATCTGCTTTTGTGAAAAAGTGATTAATTGAATAATTATCCACAATGTCACAGATAACCATAATGAACATTTTGCCTTTCTTTATAAGTCCTCAATAAGGGAAAATGGAGTCATATTTGAAACCCCCTCAAGGGGGAAGGGGGTTAATCTTGGTCTAAGCTCTGAAAAAAAAGACTTTGATATGTGTTCCAGGAAGATTTCTAGTTTGTCTGGGGTTTTTTCTTAGTTAAGAAAAATCTTAGTTAATGAATAGTGGTAAAAAAAACTGGCCAGAACACACACTGTGTATGTTTCTACACAGTACCGAGTCATATATATATATATTTAATGCTGTAGTAATCATATAATCATTATGAAGGTAATAATGTGATATATGTGTCCCAGGGAAAATTTTTGTTTGTATCCTTATTCACCTGTCTTGTCTTTGAAAAATTCAATTAATTTGGTGTCAAACATTTATACCTAGACAGGTAAAAATTGTCATTACATACCTCTCCAGATTTAAGTGATTTCTACACAACTTTTACGTCTAGGATTTTTGATGATATCAAAGACATTTTCAATATAAAACCATTGTACTCAAAAGAAATGATGAGAGAGAAATGAGAAACTTAGATCATTAATCATCATATTATAAGAGATTTGATCTAGTTTGTTGTGTTTATCCCTTTATAGGTGATAAATCATGAAAAAAAAACGACATTTGATTGCGTATTATACAACAATTTTAATGTTATTTTATACCTTTTTATTTTTTTCTTTCTTTTTTTTTCTTTATTCTTTTCTATACATTAATTTTTTTTAAATTTTGTATATTTCACATCAGCTTTACTCTTACGAAAAATATTTTGGCCTTTTTTGGGAAATTCAATATTTATTGCATATTATTACTGCTGATTCATGTTTTGGTACAAAAAACAGAGCTATAATGCTTTACAACTTAAATATGTAAATTTCTTGAAATTCTAAAGCCTTTCTTGTATGATAAATTGATTATAATTATTTATACATCAATTTTATGGCAATAAAAACAGCTTATTGTTTTCAAGAAATATCAACATGCACAGTATAATTCCAATTTGGCAGACTCATTGAATTTACAATGGTGTAGTGTTTGTGACGTAATCGTAATCGTTAAACCTGTTATTATGGTTTTCATGGATTGGGCATTGTTGTTTTTATTCGTTTATCTTGATCTTTATGCCACATCATATCTCAAAGATCTATTTTTTTAAATATATTGTAAACAATTTTGATGTATGCAGATGAATAATTTATAAGCAAACTTATAAATTTGTTATTTTAGAATTTTATTTAAATTTTTATAGATAATTATAAACTTTATGTTCCCACTGCAATAAATGACTTATGTATTTTCCTGATGGTTTGGCCTCAGCAATTAACTACCAATCCATATATTGCTATTTGGTTTTATGTTTTATTCCAATGTTTATCATTGTTATCTCCAGTTGTTTTCTTAATTTCAAAATTTCAATTTTTCTATGATAACTTACTTTTTGACAAATATTAATTTGGAAGTACTGAATTACTCATTCGTAATAAGGGATTAAAGAGCAGTACAAAATGTGTCCTCTATATAATATTATACTACCTGTCTGGTACAGGTGGTTGTGGTCGAGGGGGTTGGGGGGGGGGGTAGCTTAGTGATCTTAAGTGGCAATTTACAGATCACAATGACTCTCAATGTCATTAGGACCTTATTGTCTTAAGTGAGGTAGCTGAGTAGTCTTAAGCGAGGTAGTTGAGTGGTCTTAAGTGAGGTAGCTGAGTGGTTTTAAGTGAGGTAGTTGAGTGGTCTTAAGTGGGGTAGCTAAGTGGTCTTAAGCAAGGTAGTTGAGTGGTCTTAAGTGGGATAGCTAAGTAGTCTTAAGCGAAGTAGTTGAGTAGTCTTAAGCAAGGTAGTTGAGTAGTCTTAAATGAGGTAGCTGAGTGGTTTTAAGCAATAATTTACAGATCACAAAGACTCTCAATGTCAATGTTTGAATTATGTTTAGGAAGATCCTAGTTTGAGAAAGTTTATTAATTAACTTGTTGAAATGCAATGGTTTTTACCACATCCTGGTATTTCCCATTACCTATACAACTATTGTCTATTCTAATTCCCACCTCCTGAGATTCGGAAAAGATGTATTCGCTACAAATGACAAGCTGATGTCACCGAGAGATATTTTCCAGGTACTGCAATTTCCTGCACTGATTCTTATTGGTAAAAACTGATATTTCTTTGTTTGTCACATATTGGTTCAAGAAAACTTGCAGTTCTTCAGTTGTTTTTTTAAATTCAATTGACTCTTATCATTACTGGTATTATTGGTTACATTTATATGGTCATAAAAAGTTAAGGTTTTTTTTTTTTTGAAAAATCTTCCTAGGAAATTGAATTTTCATTGTTGGGGACCAGGCTTAAAGCTGCATTAAAACGGTGCTAATCTAATTAATAAAGTTCCTAATGAACAATGTTACATTTGGTTCAGCAATAAAAGCTCAAATAAATACAGAAATTACAGTAATTACCCAGCGAGATGCAGCATTTGGGATCTTATATTAGAACATGGTTACCTCATCAAAACCTGGGTCATTTAAACACAACTTTCAAAACAGTGAAATACGATAAATTAAACACAGAACTTCCTTGAATTTGTCATTTGTGACTTAGTAAGGGATACATAACACCATTTCAAATTCATCTGGATATTATTAAAGAACAAAATTATTCACTCAAGATTCCTTTCATTATTTTAAGGCATTTAATTCTGAAATGTTTGAAGAAACCAGAGTACTGGAGAAGACAATTAGCCTAAAGTAAATTAACTAACAAAATTTTTAACACTTTAATTAGCCTAAATGGAATTTGAATCTAGGCATTGGGAGGCAATATGATCCTTAAGTATACACTTCAGACCACTTCATCACCATGAAACAATAAATTCATAATTTACTAGTAACAGCAAAAAAGTAGTTGTACAAATTAATGATATAAATCATGATATATTGCATTATTCATGAAATTACACAGTCTTTTTTGTAATGCTGAAACTAAATCAAAATATCCTGTATCAATTTTAATGTAAAATCAATGATTTCTCAATTTTTTGGGGAAACATGAATGAGTAACAGATTCTTGGGTAATTCTAGCGTAAATGTAAAAATGTTTTTCTACAGTCTGTCATATTTTTGTTGTTTTTTGTTGTGTTTTTCCAAGCTGTTGTCCGTGTTTCACATGGCTTTTATTGTGTTATATAATGCTAATTTTATTTCATTATTAAATTGATAGTGAGATATTGAATTTGATGTAAAGGAAACCCAACTACAAAAAACTTGTTTTTTTAATTTTTATTTTATTGATGTAATAAATTAAAGCTTGTTTAATGTGCTTAAATTCATGTTTTTCACTCTTGAGAAATGAGCACATTTAATCAAAACTTGGTCAGTTAAATCAGGGTCCAGTTGATCAAAACTTGATTAGTTTAATCAGGGACAAATTTATCTAACCTTGATTATTTTAATCATGGTCAAGTTAATCAAAGCTTGATTACTTTGGTCATAGACCAGTTAATCAAATCTTGAATAGTTTAATCAGGGTTAAGTTAATCAAATCTTGATTAGTTTAATCGGGGGCTAGTCAAATTTTGATTAATTAAATCATGGGCCAGTTCATCAAATCTTGATTAATTGAATCAGGGGCTAGTCAAATTTTGATTAATAAAATCATGGGCCAGTTCATCAAATCTTGATTAGTTTAATTAGATGATTAGTCAAAAGTTGTTTATTATATTACATTATAGCATATACTAATTATTTGTGATTTTTTTTTATTAAAAAGATTAAAAGAAGAGAAGAATATGTTTATAATGGGAGAGAACAACCCATTGAAATGAAATTTATAAAGTATTTCAATGTGTAATAAAAAAGCAACAATTGAATTCATCTTTTTTGTTTGGGGCCATAATGTGTTTCTTTCTTCTGTCTTTAAAATCAATACAGTTGCTTTATCTTTTCAGCTGTAAAATTGTCCATCTGTAGTTTTTTACAAACACAAATGGTTCATATTCTGTATGTCATTTTCTTATTTCTTACTTAAAAGTCATTCTTTCTTTGTATGGCTTTAGAGCACCTCCCTGTTCTACATATAACTGAGTTATTTACAGTTGGTCATGTTAATTTGTATGCTTTTAGGTTTTTGTTTTTATTTCCTTCTTTTTAAAATAATTTCAACAAAAATATGTTTTATTTGTCAGTGTTAACAAATCAAAGAGTTTTTTATCTTTGATCAAAGAGTTACAATAGCTATCTTAATCAAATTCTTGTAAAAGATGATTAATTCAGCATATGTATGATTTAATTATGAAAAAAGATTTTCTATGTTTTCATTATGGTAAGAATAATCATTGCAGAGTAACAGTTGTTTAGTGGGAGATGGTGTAACACTCATATAAACACAACATGAAAAACTATCATAATTAAAGTAATGTAAAGAATATTAAGTGAGAAGGGTGATTAATTAAGTATAGTACATATTGATGGGGAATCTGTTTGACATCTATCACACTGCACATTTAGAACAATTATTGAAAAAAAAATCAACATGAATGAAAGACTTTCACAATATTCTCAATTTATTGATTTTTTTTCTTTTCTTTATATCTGAAAACAATTCAAATATTCCACTTAAATGATAAATTGGGTTTTCTGGCCTTGATGCATACTGTGTCTTTTATAAACTTTTGAGTTTTAGATGAAACCATTTTATTTACAATTCTCCCTTATGAAAGTCTCATGTCTGGCTGATTTTTTATGCTATTACCTTTTTTTTCCTTTAGATGCATTGGGAAAATAATTAAACTATTTAAAAAGGAGTCATAGAAAGATTATTTTTTATTATTACAAATACTTAGTCTTATATTATAAAACATTAAATTTGCATTAAATACCATTAACTCATCCGTAAGATGATTGTAAAAATCTGAATCAAAATGTCTACTACAACCTTGGGAATACAAACATCATTTTTCCATTGTACTTGAAAGTTATATCTATCAATATATATGGAAAATTGTGATTAAAAGACTTGGGCCAGCTCAATATAAATGTAATTCCTAGTGAGAAATTGGGGTTAGGCTTCGGTTACATAGATACATATTTTAAGTTCTATATAATTATGTTATATGATTATATTACCAAATATGATAGGGCATTTACTACATAAAATACAAATGATCAATAAAAATGAAAGTAATTTGGAATTCCCAAGTTGTCTTTTCTGATGTTTTGGGGAAAATCTCAAAATTATAAAACACTGCTCATCAACAATAATCATAGCTAGAACATTCAGAATCTGAAACTTTAGATATGATAGGAATAATTCTTTAAATGTTTTTATAAGAAACATCAAATTAATTACATAATTAATCATAATTATAGAAATATTAATGTAACAAAACATAAAAACACACGTAACTCAAATATTATTTGTTTATTTGCATTATATGACTTTAAAAAGATACATTGATTCTAAAGTTTTAGGATGACTGTACATATTTATGGAATATTAAGGTTTTTGGTACATGGTCCCTCCAGTTTCAGATGCATTTCAGGGCTCGCGCTGTCGATCGCCAGTGGCGCCAATTGCGAAAAATATTTGAATCTGGCGAAACGAAATTATAATTGGCGAAAGTGTCTGGCGAATTCAAAATAAAATTGGCGAAAATAAAATGTAGTTGGCAAATGTTGATATTAATTTTATTGTGTCAAACTGTTGTGTATTTCACGGTTGAACGCACTTCATTTCTGTATGGTAAGCCTGTAGAAGCTGTTTGTTTACATTGTCGATCACGTGGTCACTGAACCACGTCCTTTGAACACTATCGGAAGTTGACAAATGAATAAACACACTAATTGGATTAAAGGAATTAGCCTCCATAATTATTTGTCACTAATTGGTTTCTGTTTTGAATATGCTAAAACTTGGTTGGTGTTTACAAAAGTTTCGGAAGCTCCCTAATAAATTTGCATTTAAACGCCGACAAATTAGCTCTTCCATAGCTCTTTTCGTATGACCAGTCAATGAATGATTTTATTTACTTGATTCATGGGAACACGAATCGCATTTTATTATAAATATTTTTCAATTAAAACCCAAAACAAAAAAAGTCCGATGAAAAAACCCATCTCTACGTATGTTGAAACACATAATCGTGTGAAAAATTATACAAAACCGTCTGACTCTTAATCTTATGTGAAACATATCTGTTTGAATGATAATCAATTTTTAAGTCTTGGTTGTCATTTGATAACGAAACTGGTTTTATGACATGTAAATTTTGCATTAAAAGACAGGCAAGATAAACATTTTTACCTCTGGATCATGCACTAACTATCGTACTTCAACACTTATTGACACTGACTTACAAACTAGAATTACTAGAATTGCAAACACTCCAGGGTTGTTCAGATCTAGGAAATTTGCACTCTGGTTGAAATGCTACCTATATGCCTGATTTGACCCTATTTCGAAATCATGTCCCACTTCTTTCAGTTCTAGATTGAACACTTCTGGCAGCATGGATATATCCCACACAAACATGTTCTACTGAATGTGCCAACCAATTATGTACAACAGCCAGTAAGATTAACTTTCTAATATTGGCGAAA
Source organism: Tegillarca granosa (assembly GCA_029721355.1). Lineage (NCBI taxonomy): Eukaryota > Metazoa > Mollusca > Bivalvia > Arcoida > Arcidae > Tegillarca > Tegillarca granosa. Next base: position 34,030,016 of record CM056598.1, on the reverse strand, counting down.
AGGATTTTCAGACTGGCGACATGTACATTGTTGCAGAAGATGGGTTGGCGAAACCAAAAAAGATTCCAGGGCTAGCCCTGCATTTATAGGCCATAGCACCTAAGGATGCAATGATCCAGCAACAGGTATTTACATTGTCAACGATGTCAATGTATTATCTATTAATCTGCATGTATGTTTCATCCTTAAATCTGTAATTTTGACAACCAAAAAAAGTACCAAAAGTGGAGTGCAGTGTAATGTCGTGTAGTGTAGTGTAGTGTTGTGGAGTGGAGTGTCATGGAGTGAAGTGGAGTATAATTATGGTGATTTATGACCAGTCAAGATACCTTTCATTTTTTTTTTTTTTTTTTGGGTGGAGGAAACTGGAATTCCCAGAGAAAACCACTGGCCTTGGTTAGGGAACTGACAAACTTTCTCACACTAGGACTGCCCGAGTGAAATATGAACCAAGGAAGCAAGAGGCACTGTTACCGTAAGCACGACTTTAGGCAACTTTTCCACTAAGACCCCTACCCACAAGTGATAAAACATGTATGTAAATTCCTCAAAGAACTGTTATAATAGACAATAGCATTTTGAGTAATGTATCATTTACTATTTTCAGAATTAATTTAATTGCAGGTTTCATATGGTCAAAGATCCTGACTTTCTTGTATGGGTAGTTATTGCACCAATATTGGTGCTATTTCTATATACAAGGTATCAATCAAGAGACCAGATAATTTTGGCTGATAGTGTATCCATAGAAAAAAATTGTTTGAAGATTCAATTTGATACTCAAACACTCTTACTAGATGGATAAATGTTGTTTATCTCCTTTCACAAATAAAACATTTAAACTTGATCAAAGTTAATATTATCTTAAATTTAAAATTTAAATTTAATTTAAAGTTTTACCGGGTTTTAAGGTTAAGTTCATCTCCAAGCAGGATCGCAGTAGCAGAATTAAAATGTTAGATTTGTTGTATATATCCCATGTTTTTAATGTGTATATTTTAAACGCAGTAGAAATCCAACATTTTTTTTTCTTTTCATTATGTGATTTTGTTAGTATTGATTGGGTAATTTATGATTTACTGATAGTCATATAATACCTGTTAGGTCTATAAACATGTCAACTGAGCTGAGATAAGTCTACGATGTTAACTCCATCTCTTTGATCTCAGGTGGTCTTTTGAAAGTTTACCCACATTTTTTTATTTAAGAATTTGTACAAGGATATTTTGACAGGTTTTTACTATTGAACTCTTTAAGTAGTTACTGATAACATTTATGTTGTTCTTGTTTATTCTTTTATTTCTGTTTTCATTAAAATAACATTTACTGTTTTTCCTTAAACTTTGAAGTTTTCTGAAAATATAGCTCACCCGAGTTTAAGGCCTTAATGGTATATTAAAAGTAAGCAGTCTTGATATCTTTGCTAGAAGATAATCTGACAATGATGCATTAGATATTTCTTCTAGAAATCAGTGTATTCCTTACATTAGGATCTAAAGGGTTTTTTCTGCCTGTCATTGTCTTTGCTGATGGTGCATTCAGTATTTTTCTGGAAATCACATGACTCACACGAAGATTCGGTGGTTTTTTGTCTGCCTCTACCCTGGTTTTTGCCAGCTTTTATACTCATAGTTTCTTTCTGTGAGACATTGTAGTCATAAAAAATACTTACTCTGCCAGTGGTACATTAGGTTGTCTGGAAATCACATGACTCACACGAAGATTCGGTGGTTTTTTGTCTGCCTCTACCCTGGTTTTTGCCAGCTTTTATACTCATAGTTTCTTTCTGTGAGACATTGTAGTCATAAAAAATACTTACTCTGCCAGTGGTACATTAGGTTGTCTGGAAATCACATGACTCACACGAAGATTCGGTGGTTTTTGTCTGCCTCTACCCTGGTTTTTGCCAGCTTTTATACTCATAGTTTCTTTCTGTGAGACAATGTAGTCATAAAAAATACTTACTCTGCCAGTGGTACATTAGGTTGTCTGGAAATCAGTATATTCCTTGCATTAAGATCTAATGAATTTTTTTGTCTTTGTCTTTGTTGATGCTGCATTAGATATTTGTCTGAAAATCAGATTCCTTACATGGAGCTTTGGTGTTTTTGTTCTGTCCCTTGAACCTGTTTTTGCTAGCTTTTTTACTCATAATTTCTCTCTTTTTGCATCTACAAGACAATACAGTGATACAATTAGACTTAATCTACCAATTAATGGTGCATTAAATAAGTCTGAAAATCAATATTCCACCCATTGAGATGTTTTCTTTCTTTTATGTCTCCTTTTTCTGGTTTTTGCCAATTCGTTCATATGATTTTTTTCACTCATGGCAACTGCTTTACAATGTAGCTATAAGTAATGGCTTTTCAAAGAGATATTAGGTTGTTAAAATATTCTAAAAAATTCTTTAGCATGATGGTGACTTTAGGAGCTGCAAAAAAGAAACTAATTCTGTGGAATTATAGGAGATATGTGATTTTAATACCTACAGGTTTAGGACTAGCATCTTAACCTCCAGGGTCAACACTTTAATATAAAGTAAGAATGTATTGTCAGTAGTAATAATTTGGTATAAATTAAAACAATAAACTGTAGGAGCTTTTATGCCTGTGTTTCCTCATTAGTATATCATTGACATTTATACTTTAAGAGAACATTTATTACTCGACATTAATTAATTCTCAACAAGATGTCTGATGTCATACATAATAATTATTTATCTGAAACTTTGACGTATTAAAAAAAAATCTCTCAATTAAACAAAGTGTTTTAACGCATGAACTTGATGTCTTACTTACCGCCCGCTCGTATTATATAACATGTTATGTCCGTCCTGTGTCTTGTCTGCTGTTTATTTTGTGACTGACATGTACCACCATCATATTTATGTGTGTCATTCTGTAGTTCATGCCTTTTAATTTTCTTTTTTTATAATGGATGAAAAAATTGGCTAACACAGATATTTACAGTTGTTATGGGACCTTATTTAAGCTCAGTGGTTAAAAGCTAATGGTTAACAACAAGTTTGACTTATCTTCACCTTCTTTTTTTGACTTGATATTAGCTCAGTAAAATCTGATGAAAGGGCGAACCCCATTTTAAAACAAAAGACCTGATACTGCTTACAAGACCAATATTTTAATATTCGTTAACATCATTTCTAATTAAAACCAACTTTTATATTCAGTCTGTGTGTCTAATTTCTTTTTCTTTAAATGTATCACATGATGAAGTTATGGTCAACAGTTTTCACCTTTATACCCTCCAAGCTTCTGTAGTTGGTTCAATAATGTTAAGCAGCCTTGGTAACCAAGTGGCCTTAAGCAACTCCTAACGGATTAAAATATCTTATCTAGTGTGAGAAAATTCTTCATTAGTGTATTCATTTTTTTTTTGTTGGGGGGGGGGGGGGGGGGGGGAGAGAGAGGCATCTAGGATTCCTTAACCATTGAAAGAATTTTGTTTTAGGCATAAAACTTCATTACTCTTTTCTATTTTAAGACTATGCATTCCATGTACCAGAGAGAAAAGATGTTTTGACACAGTAAATTACGTTGATGAATTTGTGGGCAATTCTTTCTGACAATATTTGACAACATTTATGTGTTAGACATACAACAAATCAAATGTTTTTTTAATCATTCTTATCTATGTAAGACCAATTTTATTACTCATCAAAAATTTAGATATGTTTTGATAATTTCAAACATGTTTAAATTTTTGAACAAGATAAGAAAATTTACAAGATAACAATTTACAGTTATGCAACAAGACATATACAGAAAATTCTTGCCAAAGGCTTCATTAAAGCTCAGTGAATGTTTTGTAGTTCAAATACATTAAAATATTTATCTTTAACAGACTTTGCTACAGGATTACATGATAAACTTTCACATTTAATTCTAAAATTATTTGCAGTTATTGCAGTCTAAAAGGAAAAGAAAAAATGCTGCAGCCAAATGCAGGCTGAAATCTTGGATATTATCAAAGCATCTACTGGCTTACTGAACTTTCAGTCACCTGTTGAATCCAGCTTGACAAATTCTTTCTTTTTGATTTCACATAATTTAAATCAAAACAACCATGCTCCACCATGGGACAGATTAGCCCCATTTTTAACAAAAAAAAAAAAAAAAAAATACAGCTGCCATATTGGAACAAGATCCTTGGACCTTTCTTATACTTGCAGAAACCTTACCTATTGAGCTAATTCAGCATCCTTCAGGTTGGCCCTTCACAAAGATATTGAAATATAAAAATTAAGATTTTGCAGAAATCCAAGTGGTTAGAACTGTCATCTGTCACCTAGCCATGATAGCCAAGGGATTTAAGTTTAGAAAAGATGTTTAATGGCTGTGGCTTTAACCCTATATGTTCCTGTAATAAATAGTAGTATGTTAGAATGTTTTAATAAACATTACTTGTGTTTTTGATAATTTGTACACTTGTGTTATTCTTTCTATCACTTATTCTAATAGACATACATGTGCTGATGATACACACATGTGCACATACACCCACACACAAAAACATATAAAAAAATTTTATAAAACATTTTATAAGTGACCCCATATGATTTCTCTTTTTTTCCTTACAGTTGATTATAAATTTAAGTTGCATTTTTATTTTTTTGTTATTATTATAAAGCAGGCATCACTATGGTAACAAGTAATAATCTGTGTTTATAACAGCAGTTGATCCATCTGTCACTGGGACATAGAATGTTGTTATGAGGACCCATTGTCCCCCGCCCCCTGTAGATGTTTTGGTTATCAATGTAGCAGAAAATCATAATTCTTTACTAGCATTACTTGATGGCTTCACAAACACATCACACACCTGAACAGTTTTATTGTAACACATCAGGTTCTTATACACACACACACACACACACACATATATATATATATATATATAATCTAAATCATTTAAACTCCAATTTACAAAACATTTTTTAGTATGTAGTAAAGTAGATGTTAACCGATAAAACATAAGGACGTGAAATATAATTATTAATTGGGATTATAGATCATAATATAAAATCTTAATTTCTGGTCCAGGCCAAGATTAATACTTCAGATACAAGTGGTCTGACATCTCAGTTACACTGACCACTACATTCTGTCATCCATGTTACACTGACCATTTACATTCTTCCATCCAAATTACACAGATAATTGCATTCTGCAATCCATGTTACACTGACATCCTAGTAACAATGACCACTACATTACGTCATCTAAGTAGCACTGGCCACTACTTTCTGCCATCCAAGTTACCCTGACCATCACATTCTGCCATCCTAGTGACAATGACCACTACATTCTGCCATCCAAGTAACACTGACCACTACATTTGCATCAAAGTTACACTGACCACTACATTCTGCCATCCATGTTACACTGATGATTATGTTCTGACACCCAAGTTACACTGACCACTTCATTCTGCCATCCATGTTACACTGAGGATTACGTTCTGACATCCAAGTTACACTGACCACTACATTCTGCCATCCATGTTACACTGAGGATTACGTTCTGACACCCAAGTTACACTGACCATTACAAATCCAAGACCTCTCATACTTCTAGATTAAGGCTTTACCCATTGAATTACTGATGCATCTACAACAACTATTTATTCAGAATGAAGTTATGTGAAATGAAAAATATGAAAAATAACTTATATTGGAATACAAGAAACTATTTTTTTCTGCAGGTTATCATTTTCTTAAATTTCACTTTTTCAATGTAAAATATAATTAACGCATGTTGTTACAATCTTTTGAATAATAGCTTGATTCTTTGAATTACCATTGTATATAATTCTTAAAAGACCTTCAATTAGTGTTATAGTTGGAATTTGACAAAGTTTATAGTAATTATCATAACAGAGGGGGAGGTATTGGCATGTAATCATCTAGACAAGTGTGTGGACATTTTCACAAAAGCCTAGCTGGTTCATGCTCTCTCCAAACTTCTTAATGGGGTTGTAGTTTTCTGTTTCTGACCACTATGAGGTAGACGTTTTGTATGCATGCACTGTTGTGAGGTATTAGTAGTGTGAGTCTGGTTACTTATAAGTAGTAATTAAGTTTGTCTACACATTATGAGGTAGGTTATAATGTATGTGTCTGAATGCCTATAGGATTGTTTTAAGTAAGTTCTTGACATTGATGTGATCAAAGTTTTAAATAATCAAGGTTATAGACAGTTCTAAAAAACCCAGGTATACCTTCCAACATTGCAAGTCTAAATGATGGGACATAACGAAAATTCATATTCAGAGTGGTTCGCAGCAACATTTTCTCCAGGTACTTTGGTTCTCTCTACAATATCGCAAAACTTACTAATCTATCGTAGATTCAAACAATAACCCTATTTCAATGGCGCATTAAAACCAAAAAAATGCATATTAGTCTATGTCCAAATCAGAATTTTAAAAACAAAGTAAAAACTTTGAACACTGGCTAATTCAGTTAAACATGTGAACTTTCACCAGGGAAGTGAGGCTGGGTGCTCCGGAAGAGTAAGTACACCTACCACATGTGAAAACAAATTTGAGAATAAAAGGAACATGGAGCTTTGGGACATCAAATATATCCAAGATAAGATACAGCAGCTTCATACATATTAATAATTGTTATAATGGTCATAAAACTTTTCAAGGCCTTGATGAAGGATTGATTTTTCAAAAAAATTTAAATTTTATCACTATATATATGACATTTTATGTCAAAATTAAAAATTAAAAACATATCATTGTGTTAATTAACTCTATGTCTGGGTTATCATTGGCTAGGATATGATAGACTGGGATATGATAGACTGGGATATCATTGGCTGAGATGTGATAGACTGGGATATCATTGGCTAGGATTTGATAGACGGATGTACTAAGTTACTCAGATACACAAAAAGTGCAAAACACTCAATGGTTATAAGTATAATAGTTTATATACAAATATTCAAATTTCTTCATATTAAGTGTTTAAATGGTACATAACTGCGTTATTACAAATCTGAAGTGCTTCTGAGTTCCATTGATGTGCAAGAGTGACATGAACAGCATAAACCTACAAATATAAAAAATAAATACTGGTTGTTTTTACATCAGATTCTCAGGTTATATACCACTAATATGCCCATTTAGTCTATAGAGTGGAGTGTAGTAGTGGTGTTTTTAATGCCTGTGCCGAGATTCTTATAGGTAGGTCAGTTTGTGAAAGGTGGAAAAAAGTGCCTGTAAAAGGCCAGAGAACTTTATTTCTCAGACGGTATTCAAATATAGTTGCAGAAAGGCTTTTTGATCTGAAAGCTTGCATTTAAGACCTGTCTGCTGTAGTAGACCAGCTACATTCAGTATTAACTTCTTTTTGGGATAAAGAATACTGTAGGGGATTCACTATGTTTATTGAAACTAGAAATAGTGATTGATCTTCTTTGACAGTGAAAATGCTCAAAGTTCTACAAAATACTGGTATACTGAATTACATACTCTTCGACAGCAGTAACACTGAGGGGTTTAAGTATATTCCAGAATTTACCTGCTTTTTGACAGTGTTAACACTGAGGCGGGCCTCGTCATTTCCTGAATTTGCTCTTTCACATGTATCTGGTAAAGTTTTTTAAGGCTGGTTGAATTTATATGTTATGAAACTACTTTAGTAACATCTGATATCAAAACAATTACTTAAACATCAACTTTGTACCCATCATCACCTATCTTTTTTTTTTTTTTTTTTTTTTAAAAAGTACCTTAAGTTTTTAATCAAATGAGCAAAATTTGTGTATAAAGGTTTTACATAAAAATTTATCTGTGACTATCAACAGAAATTTTAAAAAATGATGCACCAGAATTTTACTATCATGATCCTTCCTTTTGTTTGAGATATATATATATATATATATATATATATATACAGTAGACATGCAACTTGATATGAAATATGTAAAACTGTTTTTTTTTATCAAGCAGTAAATTTGTGCATACAAAATTTTATGATGCTTGGTTTTAATAGTTAAAGTTGTACATAAAACATACCGGTAGATAAAAGGATTTTAAATGTGAATTTTATACTTTAATTCTATGTAGATATGCCACTGATATACTTAATCCTTTTAAAGTGCAAACTATATTAAAATGAGCACATTGCACTACACATTGTGATATACTCATATAATATTTCAGAGAGCATGTGACAGTTTAATGACTTGGTGTAGTTTTTCATATTATATTTCAGTTAAGAATGTTTAACTATATTACATTACTGTGTTTTTATTTAGGATGAGTTTCATTGACAAAAGTTATTTATATGTCTGTAAGAGAGAGGAGGTACACAGTTTAACACTGTTGTAATTTCTTTAACAAATAGACGTTTATTATAAAGAAAAGTCTTGCACATTTTTTGCAGACTGTCTCTGATCTTAGAAGGACAGGCACATGTATATATATTTATAAAATTATTTCATTTTTCATAATTTTTTTCTACTGCATTAAAAATGCCATCTTTTAATTTTCAGGGGCTTTTTTGTTGCTCCTGATGATTTAATTTTACATTTTCTGCCTTGGCATAAAGTTATTAAATGAAACTTTTTTGCATTGTTAATTTTTTTTTGATGTATTAAATATTAAACAATTTTATTTTCTGACTTAATTAAATTTCATAAATTATTTACAGTTAATATCATATTTTCATAACATTTAACATATACATTCTTTATATTTTAATTGCTGGAATGGAGTTTTGCACATGACCTAGGTTTAAATTCCAACTAAGTCATATCTTAGTGTGAGAAAGCTTGTCAGTTCATTTACAGAAGGTCAGTGATTTTTCCTGGATACTCCATTTTCTTCCACCATCTCAAAACAGTCATATTTTTTGGTTTTTATGCATTCAAGTTTTAATGCTGAATTTGACTAGCCACAAATGTATGTCCCATTATTAGTTATCTCCCTTTTATAAAACTAGAAACTTTCTGATTTTTCATATTTTGTATAAAAATGAATTGCTGTGTATGAGCATGTATACTTACTCGTTAATAGGAGCTACCGGTAATTGGAAATATTGGCTGTATAATAGACATGCTGGGTTACATTCTGTTCGCTTGATTCTTACATGATCATGGTAAATTAATTAAGTCATTTGGAATGTAAATTAAGATGAATTTCATTTCGTTTTACTTTACATCAGTAAATTTTCACCCATTGACAATGAGATATTAAAATCAGAGTACCATGTCTATAGTAATGTCTGCCACTATTACTATCAGCTTTTTTGTTTTTACTTTCTGTTTTCTTTCAACTAATTTCCTTTCTTGTTTGTTTTGGTTAATCATAGATGCTGCCTATTCATAAAGTGTAATGTACAAAATTGTACTGAGAAGAGTATATAATTATTTTTATAAATGTGTTTTAAATTCTGATATAGGAAGGATAGCTAATTAAAATATAACAGGTGTTGTACCATATATATAAATATATATATATATATATATATATATATATGATGGTGTAGAGGGATCAGTTTTGATTCATATTAACATCTGTTACTGTATCATAATTTGTATTCATCAAGCACCTGTTTCTTACTGTTTCAATTCATGCATTAAACTTGATCCGTATTACACCGTGATCAATAACCATGCTCAGTAACTGTTGAGAGAAGATTCTAAGAGGAATTCTTACTACCAATTTGATATTTCTTTATAGATAAGGAGTTGTGGATTTTTTGGAATGTTTATATTAAAACTTGGTATGTTTTTTTTTTCACTCAATTAGAAATCAAAAGTAAAGTAAAAACATCAATTCTACTGTAGTCATGGTTTATGTAGTATATAAATATTAGTTAGAGGAACACTGTATTGTATTATATTTTATGTCAACAGATTTTACATATAATGCCCAAATATTGACTAATTTTCTGAAATTCAGGTGATACATTGAACAGTAAATAAATAAACGGGCACAATAGTATATTATTCCTTTATAAGTTTTTGGTTTTGGATTATAACATTGAATATAAAAATTATGTAGTGCAAGTTTACAAATATAAATTTCATTTTATTTTCCTATGATGTAAAGTATACTTTAAGATTTAAATGGTGTTTTTCCATCATTTAATTTTTAATCGTGTCATAATTTTTTACCTTTTTAATATGTAGGATTTTATGTGTAGCGGGGTTGAGTAATGAGCATTATCCCCCAGTCAAGATTCTTTCACTTATCAAAGGGATCAATTCATTATGGTTGGAGAAACCCAGAGTGCCCAGAGAAAACCATTGATCATTGACAAACAAACTGATAAACTCTCACACAAGGATCTGTTTAAAGTGAGATTCAAAATTAGGCAGTGAGAGGTGCTGTGATCTGTTACCATGCTCTTTAGACCACTTGGCAACTAAGGCCCATAAAGGGTATGCATATTTGAATAATTTTGTTTATATGGGTATAGGTGAAATATTATAACCAATCAATTAACTCGATTTGTTTAAATTTAATTATGATAAAAGAAAAAAAAAAAGGATGAAATTACAAGACAGCATCAATCTGTAAATTTTTATATAGTGCCCCTGAGAGAGAAATTATCGTTATTTGGTAATGGATTTTAAAACAAAATGGGGATTTTGGGAAAACTTGAGATTTATGTCAAAAAGATATACACTTAGCAATATTAACTTAGTGTTAGGCTACTAGTAAACTTGATACACATATTGAGATTCTAAAGATCAGACTGAAGTAAAAAATGCAGTTCCGTAGCCTCAAAGGATATTTAAAATGGCATGCACAATTTTCTTTATGGCTAATGCATTTTGTGCTTTCTGTAATTTACATGGAAAGTGATATTTATGTTCATTTGATGTTTTGAATATGTTTTTTGATTTATCCTGCACCAGTTATACAGATTTGTTGTAAATCATTCTAGTAGATTGTCGTTATATAGTACTTTTATAGTGCTTTTATAGTTCTCGCTTTGGCTGAGATATGCATACAAAGGATATCTCTTCCAGTTTTATTTTTCTCCACTTCCTAATTATAAGTTAAGTAACTGCCTATATGTAAATAAGAACTTATTTTATGCCATTATCGTTTGCTGAAGTTTATTGTTTTGTGCCAGATTGCTTTGATTTTCTGGGTTTTTTGTTTTTTTTTTTTGTTTTTTTTTTTTTTTTTAAATGATGATATATTAATTTTATATATTTGAAAGTTAATGAAAGGAAAGTTTATACACAATTAAAGCAAGTTTGATATTTCTAACATTATACTTTAAATTGTGATGTTTATTACAACAAAAAACGTTTGTTTGTTTGAACCATTAACTCAAATAGCAAATGGTACGTAATGAAATTTATTGTTAAAGTTGTTACTAGATTGCCTGATCACTGGAATGGTCATAATTTTGCTTCCTGGTCTGGGCTGACCTACCTAACTCATGAATTTAATTTGTATTAAAAGATTTTGCCTCTCAAACTGTAAAATAATATGATTGTATGGTTGGTTAGTTGGTAGGTTGTTATGTTTAATTTCACATCAGCAATTTTTGTTTGTGTATAATGGCCTGCCTTGTACTAACACACACTCAGGGGATTTTTTTTCAAGGTGCTAGCTTATTGAGTCAGTATGCCACAAACTTCTCTAACTAATGAGAGCCTTAGATTGACAGCAAGCTACTTTTAGGACAATGTGCCTTGGTCTGAATATTGTCAGAAAAGTAGCTTGCCTTCAATCTCGGTGTCTACTTAGTTGGAGTAGTCTCAGACATGCATACCACTCCCCCTGTCACATTTTCTTGGCACTGGGTGAACCAGACAATACTCTGTCTTTTCAATGCCCAGCAACAGGCAAGGCAGCAGTTTTTCAAATTCTAAATATCTTATGTATGTCCCATTCAGGTTTTGAATCAATGACCTCTCACTTTTGAGGTGGACACGCTACCACTTAGCCACCACACTTCTTTGTTTGCATTGGTAACTATATTGTTAAAATGTAAGACACATGTTATTATGATATCATTATCTATTTATAAAGATATCTAATTGAGGTATATAAAACTATATTCCAGGTCATCATGTCATAGACCAGGTCTTGTATGTCAGAGGTTATGTATGTATTCCCTCTAGTGACAAAAGCAACACTTTTAACATGAAATATTGAGAAAGCCATTGACACCTTTAGTCAGCATATATGTAATGGAAAAAGGAGATATGTAGCATTAAGTCTGATTATCTACTTACTATTTTGTTTTTCTAAACCTAATTCCAACACTATATTTCTCCATTCAGCTCAGAATATTCACTCTAATATTTATTTTTTCTATCTATCAATTAAAACTCATAGATAAACCATCTCAAAACTTTAAATGCAAACAGTCTAGTCAAAGTTCTTTCACTAATTTGGGGCACTCGGTCAGTAGAAAGTGGAGGAAACTGGAGTGTTCTGAAAAATAACCTTTGACAAGAAAACCGATTTATGAAGGTGATCATAGTGTTAAATGCAAGACAAGGAAGTGAATCATAAAAAATTACTACTGAAGTCAGTTAGCTATCTAAAGTTCTCTCACATGGTCATCTCAAAATAGCAAATCTAGATATGTAGCTACAACTTTAACTAAAACTTGGTAATCAGTCCTTTAAGCTTCTGTGTTGATCTGAGTGTATCTGACCTTGAGTTGAGTTGAGTGGATTAATGGTGTTTAAGGCCCCAGTCAAGATCCCTGTACTTCTATCAAGGAAGTAAGTTCTTAGATAGTGGAAGAAACCAAAGTGTCCCAAGAAAACCACTGATCTTTGGCAAGCCAAATGACAAACTTTCTCACACTAAAATCTGCCTGAGTGGGGTTTAAATCTAGTCAGTGAGAGGCTGTGTGATCTGTAAGCACACTCTAGACCACTTGGTCATTGAGGCTCCCCTTCTGTTGAGTTCTCAGAATTCTACACCATGTAATTCTTAAATATTTTGTCATTAGTTCATTAGGTGGTTATAGATCATAGATACTTTAATCCTAATCTAGTGTAACAGGAGGGAGAAAAATGCAGGGTCAGACCGGGGATCAAACCTGGGACCTCCCACACTATAGGCGAGTGCTCTACCATCTGAGCTACCCAGACCACTACACTAGTATCAAGCTACACAATGTGTAGTTGATCAAGACTTTTAAAATAAAAATTGCTACCATTCACCTAGATAATAGGTACTAGCAGAAATACTGGACTAGAGCCCCATTTAAAGTATAACACTGTTTCTCTTAAACCTGATTATTATGAGGATGAGGTTGCTTGAATGTTGCTTTTTGTCACATAATCATTTTTTCAGCTATTCATGATGAGACAATTTTCTTATTTATCATGTGGATTAATTTAAACACAAGTTCATGTGATGTGTGGAGATCGTACAAGTGTTTCCGATCTGTTCTCATCTGTAATAATGAACATTTATAGTGAGTGACCTTTTAATTCTGATCTGTTCTGTAATAATGAACATTTATTGTGAGTGACCTTTTGAGTACTAGTACACTCACCTGTAATGTTGCAGATAAACATTACAGACCAATCATTCCATTATACTGGTATCAACTTAACCAGTAAAGGCCTAAAAACAAGGAAAATACCTTTGTTGCTTGAGATTTACTACGGTCTAACCACAGCAGTGAGACTCCTTGGTTTTAAATGCTAACACCTGAACCACTTGGCCATGAGAACTCTATGAGGCTATGACTGATTTTTAAAACATGCTGCTGCTGCACAATTTACAAGTTCTCAGAATGACACATTGACACACCTGGTATTGTATCAGTGTAAATTGAAGATAAACAAAGGTTATATCTATATACAGGAAATTCTAGTAAGTTTATATTGTAAGAAAAGTGACCAGGGGCAGCTAGCCATATAGATAAAGTGTAAATTTATCAGACTAGATGGATGTATCATTCAGTTCAGATATTAGGTTTATTTAGGTTGATTTCACCCCTGCTGGATACCTGATTGAGTGTGGATAAAATTACAGTTTTTGTCAGAAAAATATTTTCTTAAGAAATATTACTGTTGATTTATGTATCATATAAAATGTTTACTTGTAAGGGTGGTGTATGTGGGTAATTAATTTTGTTGATATTCAAGGAGTGAAAAATGCAAAGATATACTAAAGATGAAGAATATCATAAGATTAAAGATAGGGTTATGATTTTAACTGTCAAAATACGAGGTGTGAAATAATTTGTATAGGGGATATTTTTCACATAATTAAACATTTTCTTTATGCTGCTTCAACTCAAGTTATTTATAATAAATCAGAATTAAGTTTCCTTTTAAGGTATATCACCATCTTATTATATGCTCCTATATACATTAGAAATGTAAATAGTACAGAAAATGAATTCCCATGTCTTCAGTTTGAATTTAGTTGTATGATTAGAATATCTGTTAATTGTATTTATTCTGGCCTGAAAATTGCAATTTTATTACTGAAATCACAATTGACATTTAATGTCATGATAACAAAATTGTCTCTGTGAGTTATGTGAGTGGGCCTCTGTGACAGAGTGCTCTAAAGCTGGTCTGGGCTTACATTTTACAATGGCTCTTGCAACCTGGGTTTGAATCCAACTCAGGAGACAGATCCCTGTGTGAGAAGGGTAATTGGGTTGCTTGCTACAGGTCATTGGTTTTATATGGACACTCTGGTTTCCTCTACTATCCCAGAACTGACTCAGGAATCCAGTTTAGGAGACAGACTCTAGTATGAGAAAGTTGTAGGGTTACTTGCTAAAGGAGAATGGTTTTTCTACGAGCACTCTGGTTTTCTCCAAGGTTGTAGGGTTACTTGCTAAAGGAGAATGGTTTTTCTATGAGCACTCTGGTTTTCTCCAAGGTTGTAGGGTTACTTGCTAAAGGAGAATGGTTTTTCTACGAGCACTCTGGTTTTCTCCAAGGTTGTAGGGTTACTTGCTAAAGGAGAATGTTTTTTCTATGAGCACTCTGGTTTTCTCCAAGGTTGTAGGGTTACTTGCTAAAGGAGAATGGTTTTTCTACGAGCACTCTGGTTTATTCCAACATCTCTGAACTGACTGCTTTCAAATTGAAGAATCTTGACTGGGGCATGAAATTCCATCAGTCTACTTCAATTCTGCTTTTTCAAGCAAGTCAAAAAATGGATAGGGACATATCTAGCCGAGTCCATATATTTTAGGTTGGTTTTGTATTGTTGCAGCAATCTTTAAACTACTGGCAATAAAAAACAGTTTTATTACTGTTTATCTTAAATCTTTGCTAAAGGAATGTGTTTTAATTGATTTTTGGGTCAATTCATGCATCGTGTGCATAAAACTTGAACTGCATTACCTTAATTGTAAGTCTGTTGATAAATGACATTTTACCATATAAAGTCAATCTGTAGAATTAAAACATCAGTTTGTTCTGTAACAAATAATAAAATTGAAGAAAAGTCTATCGGAATACTATACAAACATTCATTAAGATTGTCATGTAAATAAAGTGTTTGACTTTTCACAGCTATGTCTGGGCAAAATTATGTTTTTTAGCTAGCATCAGCAATTTTTAGCCATTTCCATGACTGCAAATTTAATACATTAATTAATTATCTAAGATCAAGTTTGTGTTTGTGTGAGATCTTTGAGTGTGTTTTATGGTCTGTCTGATATTAGCTCACACTTTGGGCAACTTTTACATGCTAGCTCACATAGTCAACACTCCAAATGTTAGAATACAACTTTCCTAAGTCACATTATTTTAACATAGCATGAACCAATCAATAATCCCTCCATCACAAATTTTAACGCTTTGTGTATGAGCTCCTTAATTAATGTTTATGTCTCCTGGAATCAGTGAGGGTTAAAACTCCGACCGGGTCTGACCAAGACTTGAAAATTAGTAGTGACTATTCTTTTGCCAAGCATTCGGTATTTAGAAATAAAAGTTATGGGGTCCTTCGTATAAGACCTTAAAAACTGATGTCCTATGTCACAGCAGGCATAGCAAGTAAAAGAACCATCCCTGCACATTGCCCCAAGTGCACTGCAAAGGTACAAATTTCTGCCACTTCACCTATAGCTGGTGATGTCTCGATATTAGTGAAATATTCCTAACTGGTACATAAAACCCCATTAAATTAATCAATTAATCCTAGAATCAGTGGGGCATAAAGTTTAAAAGAACTACTTAAATGATTTCAATTATAACCTGGACTGTTTGAAACTTGAGTAGTCTGCCAGGGTTCAAACTCACAATCCCCAGTCTTGAGGTTGATGCTCTATCTCTGAGCCTCGAAGGCAGTTAAAGTTATATTTGGGATATATTTTCTCACTTCACTAAACACAGTGTTATGATATACAGGTAGATATATCAACAGTCACTTAATAATTAACATTATCAGTAAAAACGATCAAATCATCAACTGTAACAAAGTTACAATTTAAAATAATCAATTTTCAATATTTTACTACATTTTAACAATATTTGACATTTTTATTGAATTTTCAGTTGTTTTAGCAAAAAAAATCTGAGGTTAAAAAAACAATGGTTTGAATCACAGGATGTGACTAAGATTTAAAAGCTATTTATTGGGATGTAAACAATTTAAAAACTGTTACTTTTATTGTATAACAAAAATGCACAGTTATTGAAATGGGTAATTTGTTTTATTTTTTTTATTGTGTAGTTTGAAATTTTGTCTTAAAGAGTTTTTTTTTTCATCATAATACAATAGATTCCATTTATTTGCAGTTAATTGCATATTTTGGTTAATTTACATAATTTTTCTCTAGGAATCCATTTCCTATTTAAAATAATGAAGAAAAAATTTGGTTATTTGCATAAGCAAAAATCTGAATTCCACTTAATTGCATAGAGAAATCTGAAAGTAATACAACCTTATCCTCATGTGCTATTACATGTAATAACATTAATTATTATTGTAATTTGATTGTATTAAAATGATAATTATTGGCTGTATATTTTTAAATATAGTTTTAAATGATTTTGCTGCTAATTTGCATAAGAACCATTTTAGTTAATCTGGTCAGCTAGGGACAAACCAGCACCGAAAACCCAATTCAACCCCTTCCACACCCTCCCCTTTTGTTTTGAAAACTAAAACACATATAGCATGTCATTTGGTCATATGTAGTAGGAAAGGGAAAAAATGCAGTGGCCAAACCAGGACTTAAACCCAGGACCTTTTCAATACGGGATGCTCTACCTACTGAGCTACCCAGTCACCTATCAAGCCCGGTCAACTAAACTGGTATATTTAAATGAGTATTCATTGTTTACAAGTTTATGTATAAAAAAGCACCTGTAAGTCATAATAAAAACCTGATTTTTAATTTCAATGTGCTTATAAAAAATACTATTCAATATATTGAGAGTAAATCTGCTATATTTATATTTCTAGGTTACATGGGTGGTCTTTATATACAGGTTTTACTGTACATGATTTTTGTGTAACAGTAGAACTTTAATGAAATTGAAAAACTTTTTTAGCAAATTATATGAAAATCATACACTTTATAAACACTCAATAAGATTAGAAACAGTTTCATGATTTTCAGTAGAAATTAAATTTTCTGTAAAAAATCTTAAACAGATACTAATTGTTTTGCAATTTTTAGAATAGTTCTTGTTTTTTATCTGTTTAAAGCATGATACTTTGTTAAAATATTTTTAAGTACTCAATCATGCAGTGATCTTAAGACCTTACTTCAGGTACCATAGTATTAACAGAACCTCTTTGTTTTTTGGGTTTTTTTTTTCTCTATCTTAAATGGGCCAAGACAAAAAAAAAGATATAGCATATTACATAAAATGATGTGTGTTTTTAACTTTAACCTTAGTAAACTTTAGTAAACTTGGGGTTATAGTCATATTTTTGACATTTGTCATTAATTTTAAGTCCACCGAAACAGTTGACTAGGACTAATAATGGCCTAGGTTGCTAACTAACTAGTTAAGTTGAACTCACAGGGTTTTTTAGACATTCCTGTTTATTTCCGTTTTAACTTTTGACAGCTTATTTCTGAGATATGTTTGGGGAACTGATGGATCAGGACGTCTTATTACTAAAACTATCTATATGTATACTGTAATTTTGAGAGCATTTGCAAGCTATAAGTCATCCAGGGCAATTGTTCTGTAACCTAGATGTTATGTCAGATAGATGCTATCAGTATTTGATACCAATTTTAGTTCTTCCATGTTTTTAGTGATTATTTTTATTTCAATATCAGTTGTGGATATATATATATATATTCAATTACCATCTGATACATTGAAAGATGTATGGATTAATCATCACACATTGTTTAGGTAGTTGAAAAGGTTTTTTTTCACATTGAATTTAAAAAGATTTTGATTCTAATTTTTTTTTCAAAATAATGGATTATAAAGTAGTTTTTATATGTCTTTTTTCAGATGTGAAAGCAAAAGGAATTTTCTTGTATCTTCCGATTTTCTTGGTGATCATATCCCAAGGTAAGTGATTTCTTTCTTTCTTTTTTATTTCCAATTTCTAAAATTGTGATCTCTAAAAGAATATTTTAATATCTTTAACTGTATTAATTTTTTCCTAGAGAGAGAGGGAGAGAGAGAGAGAAAGGGAGAGAGAGGGGGAGAGAGAGAGAGAGAGAGAGGGGGGGGGGAGAGAGAGAGAGAGATTAAAAACAAAAACATGTATCATATGATTTCTTGGTTTAAAATATCTCTGCATATAATTTCACAGCGTACAATGAAATTAAATTTTTTTTTTAAGAATTTTTTTTTTTACATTTTACTTATAAATATAGTTATCAATAAATGAACATGAATATTGTTCATGTATCAAATTATATAATATTATTATATATAAGTTATATTATGTTTGTTATTATATAACACATAATTGCTGGAATCCTAAACAGATGTAAACTTGCTGTGGCACTGACTTAGCGGGATAATGCTGATCAGGTGATGATGTTTTCTCTGTTCTTATCTATATTCTATAAGTCTTTTGTCTGTAAATGTTTTGTGGAAGGTTTTTACCAGATGTGTATATGTATGTGTGTAGCTCAGTTATACTGTTATACAGCTATTGTTAACTAAATAATGCAGGTCAGACAAGTATGCTACCCACACTGGTATTCTACATCTTTGACTTTCTATATGTTTTTGTTTTATTTATTTATTTTTTTAAATTTGGGGTTTTCAGTTCCCGCACTGACTGCTATAATGTAAGTAATTAAAAGTCTTGAAGGGGGCGAAAAAAAATTTAACAAGATTTTTTCAAAAACAGTTTTACTAATTGTAGTATTCCATAAAAATTGAAAAGAAGCATAACCCTTAAGGTCAACAGGTTAAATTGAATATCTTCGTTTAAGATTTACACAGTTAAATATTATAACAGGAAAGGAAAAAAATGCAGCGAGGAAACCAGGACTCAAACCTGTGACTTTCTCAATACTAGCTGGATGATTTACCCACCTATCAATCCCAGTCTGCTGCAGTATTAATAAGAGATTCCTTAAGATGTACTTGTAATACAGACTAGATTTTTTGGAATCAAATTAATGGTTGGTTTTAATGTTGTTTAACATCACATCAGCAATTTTCCAGATATTCAAGATGAGAAAAGTTTATTAATCTCTTACAATAAGCATAAGAATAAGATTGTCTGTGTTTGAAATTTTGGAGTAAACTCTGTGGTCTGCTTTTTACTGGATCTAGTGTAAACTGGGACAGCTTTGTGTGTTAAGGTGCTAGCTTACTGAGTCAGTATGCCACAGACATGCATACCACTTCGCCGGTCACACTATCTTGACACGAGGTGAACCAGTTGATAATATTTTTATTTTATGTTTATTTCTGTGAAATTTTAGAAATTGTGTTGCAAATTAAAAATAAATAAATTACACTTACTCCAAAAAACTTTCAATTTAACAATATAAAAAGCAAAACTCTTTGTTAAAACATAAAATTAGTATAATGTTACATTGTGTTCTCTAATACTCTAATGCCAAGTGAGTCACAATCCTCCAGAGGCCAAAAAATTATCTAAAGTGCTAGCTTACAGATGACATGTTTCTTTATTCCTAGGTTCATAAAAGGATTTTGGCAGATCCTAGTGTTGAAAAGTTTTTTCAGTTTTGTGAGTTTTAGCTACTGTTTCAGAACTGATTGTCTCAATATAATAAGTGAAATCCTCTCAAACGGCTGGAATGTTAAAAAAAAATTAACCAACAAACCTCAAATTGTCCAAACTAGAACATTCTTGTTGATTTTATAAACAGGGTTTATTTTGTAGCTAGAGCCATGAAATTAAGATATATGTTTCCTGATCATGTTATATGTAATCACAGATACAGGTCCCAGGACATCATGTAAAGTCATCATAACTCAGATATAGACAGGAAAACCAAGTTAAAATTCAGACTTTAAATTCATTTTATCAAGCAATCATGACTACATTCAGGTCTTTTTTGACAGGTACATCCATGGTTTGTGAGCAAAAACTTCAGATATATAAGATTTGGATGAAGAAAGCACACTAATGTAGATAAGAGACTGTGTAAGGGAACCTAATTATTGATAACATAAACATGTAAATCTTCTCAGATACATACATATACATATATATATATATCATACATATAACATAGATCCTTAAATCATGCCTGCCTGGAAAAATGGCAGTTTTATGTTCTTTCAACTTAAACTTGATTTTAACTTTCTTATATATTCCATCTCTTGAGACAGGATGTCAGAGCCATTCATTTTTTATCCACATATCTTGATTGTAGACCCAGTCTTTAATCAGAACCATTCATTTCTTCAAAATATCTTTATTTTAAATTCCCCCCCTTCCTTAAATAGAGTCATTCAGTCTCAACATGATTTAAATCTCTCCTTTCTGCTCCCAATCTTTACTAAGAACAATTCATGTATTCATTATATCTTGAATCAAACCCCCTTCTCTTCCCCATTCTATTCAAGCATTCATTCAAATCTCATTCAGTTCTTAAATTCAGTATTCATTCAGTTTTTCAATGCAATATTCATTTAGTTCTTCAATTCAATATTTATTCAGTTTTTCAATTCAGTATTCATTAAGTTCCTGAACATATCTGGATATTGCTTTCAGTCCTTAATGACACTATATAAGTATCAATATGACAAGTCAGTCCGATTAAAGTAAGAATTATTTTCGCAATTAAAATACATATTTATCAGACAAAACCTTGTACACACTTGTCTCTTTGAAATACAACAAATATTGAAACAGTATTAATACCTTAGGAGCAGCAACAGAAATTTCTTTACAATTGATAATTTAATTCCATAATGGCAGTTAGTTATAGAAAGGAAAATTTGATATACATTGATATTGTTTCTGAATAACAATCCTGTATTGTTTGGTAAAATTAATGGAATATATTTTAGAGATTTTAAGGGGATATTTTTAAAAGAATTTTAGGAATATTTGAATTTGATTGATATTAAGTGAGATGTGAGATTAATATTCAAGAGATTTTCTGGTAACACTTTTTTCCAAGTTTTTTTTTTTGAAGATGTGAGATTTACATTAAGTACTCACAAAATCCAGTAGATCAAAATACAGAAAAAAACATTATCATCTCCTAACTCAAATCCTGTATAACTAATGTATAACTAATGTTATATTTATGAGAATGTCTGGACAAACATCAATGTAAGAGTGTTTAAATATTCAGACCATATACACATGTACTAGAATTTATAACTGAGTTTTATAGATTTGTGCTGTTATATATAATTTTCAACAAGACAGTCATAATAAACTACTGGTATGTCTAAAACAAAAAAAAAAAATGATCTGAATCTAGTAAAGTAGAAAGTGCTAACAGTTTATAGGTTTTGATTTGCTTTGGCGAATATACCATTTACCAATGACTGTTTGTGCAACCACAAGCATTTTAACATAGTTACAATCCAAAAGTTGTTTGTCTTATATTCAAAATGGCATCCTACAGACAAAGTTTATGAGATTTTTTAATAGTTCTGAAACCAACACATTTTTGTTTAGTGCAAGTGTTTGATATACCAAACAGGGATTGAATGATAAAATGAATAAGATGCTCATTATTGTTTGTTTGTTGGTTTTTTGTTTGTAATCCGTCATTGGCAATATAGTGAGCTAAGAAAAAAAATTGATAAGCAACTGAATGATAACAATACCCTCTGTGCAATGTTAGTTTTTTCTTCCTTCTTAATACCTACAAATTGTTAGCAAGAGTGTACTCAAAAGCACAGATATAAGTAAACTTGTCTTAGATAATTGCAAGCATGATTGCTCTTTTTTTTTTTACTTTTTATATCCAGTATATGCTTTGTCTGTCTGTCTATCTAGCATGCTGTGCTTGTCTGTCCTTCTGTCTGTCTGTCCTTTTATCAGTCAGCCTGTATACTATATTTGTAGCATCTTTTAACATCATATACTTATAAACAGTCTGAACATTGCTTATGCTATCCATGAATATTTCACAATATGATTTACAATACTGGTATATGAGATTTCCTTCTAGCTATCTGCTTCTCTGTTTCTCTTTCCATCAGACTTGTATGCAAATTTTCCAGACATAGGAGATGGATGGGGCATCAATCTCCTTCAGTTCTAGTTAGAAGCATTAAATGAAAAATTAAAAGATCTAGAGACATGCTGTTATACTAATTCATCATCAATGGTACCAGTGCTTGTATAAAAAGTAAAATTAAAAAAAAAAAAACAACACCCTGAAACATGTAAGAAATATGATGATAATTATTATCACTTCGAATCAAAAATAAACTGATTCAGATAAAAAACCTTGCCAACAGCTGGACTGCATACCATATACTTGTTACACAATTAACAAAGTAAATGCTATACCAGAAAATTAGAATTGACTGTTATGCTGTTTTGTGTAAATTGAGGGAATAAAATGAGACAGTTCCCAAATAATTTTCTGCTGTTTTTGTAGCTGGCAGGTGC
Source organism: Tegillarca granosa (assembly GCA_029721355.1). NCBI lineage: Eukaryota > Metazoa > Mollusca > Bivalvia > Arcoida > Arcidae > Tegillarca > Tegillarca granosa. The sequence goes on along the minus strand of CM056598.1, from coordinate 34,007,021 downwards.
TTCCTGAATGTTACCAAGCCAACAGAATATGGAAAAAATTAACCTTAAATTGCTAGAAGTCTATCATGTTTGAAATAGTGAGATGATATTATAGCATTTTATAGGCTACTTAATATCTCCTTTATTTTGGTCAGTGAATTGATATGATATTCAGAATGTCTCTCTCAATCAGTCATTAGTAATCTTGTCTAAATCCCTGATTATCATTTCTGTCTGGTTTGATGAAAACATGTGAATCCCATGTGTAAGGCTTGTAGCATTAGAATATCAGCAGACAGTTTATATTATTACTGATGTATTAATGTTTTCTGTTTTGTCAGCTTTTGCAAAATTTTGTTTTAAAGATGTTTTTAATAAATTGTTAATTATTAAAAAATAAAATTCAGCTGAATTTATTTTATCTTAACCATTATTTTCATAAAATTGTTGAGAGAAATGTGTAGGGTCTTGAACACATTTAAACATAAAATGAATTCGTTCAGATTTCAGTGACTAGGTCAGGTTCAGATTTTAAGGACTAAGTGGTCCAGACTGTAAGGACTAAGTGGTCCAGACTGTAAGGACTAATTAGTTGACCACTGTTTTTTCTGTTAAACCCTAGAGGCAGTCAATGTTTCGGGTCAATCTTGTTTCAGTGTCCTCAGTGGCCTAGTGGTCTACAGTGGTGGCTTACAGATTACACTGCCTTTCACTACCTATGTTTTGAACCCCATCTATCTGTTCCTAAGTTGAGCAAGTTTGTGAGTTAGCTTGCCTACAGGCTGGTGGTTTTTTCTGGGTATTGCAGTTTTTTCCACCATCTATAGCTAACCACTTTAATTTAAGTCAAAGAATTTTTACTAAGGTGTAAAGTCCTTCTGCTCCAAACCACTTAGACTTTAAAGTATGGTTTTCTAAATTAGAAATGAAAAATGAGGCATTAAGTTGTTTGTAAACTGGGGTGGTAGAAAGTTCACTTGTCTGTCCAAGCTATATATGCTTTCTTAATTTCTAGATTTTGGCTCCTTCTTCACTGGACCACCTTGATGGCTAAGTGGTAGAGTTTCCATCTAGAAGTGAGAGGTCAGGAGTTTAAACCCTGGCCAGGTCACAAATATGACTTTCAATTTTTGAAATCCTTTTTCCTTGTCAGGGAATCGGTATTAAGAGGTCAGAGTGATGACTGGTCATGAGAGCCAGGATAATATGACGTGGAGAGTGGTATGTGTGTTTGTCTGCAGCTTACAGACTCAGTGAGCTAGCACCTGAACAGAAAGTTGCCCTGAGGGCACACTAGTGCAAGGCAGACTATATTTCACACTCACACATCTTATGCATACACTTGTTCTTAGATTAATCCTTAGAGATTGAAAAACTTGCTCTCCTAGCTGAAAAATGTCTTATGTACTGGTATGTTAAATAACACAACTCCCACCCAACATTTTTTACTGACCATATAATCCATTTTAAATTTAATATACTGTGACTCAGGGTCAACCCAAAGCAATTAGTTTAGAATTTTTACTGGTCAAAAAATAGCTATCTTGTAGTTGAATAGCTCATTCACAAATGACCACCATGCATTATTAAACACAGATGGGTGGTCTTGTATTATTTTGTCCACAACAAAATATACTTAATAAGAACTTGTCCAGCCGGTCAGATAAGGTATCTGTCCACTCATTCAATATGTATGCTGTGTAATACAAGATATATAAAATTTATACACATATTTTTCTGTCTGTATTTCTTACTGTTAAGTTGTTAAAAAAAAGGTTATACAGGGTCATGATTGGTCATTTAAAGTTAAAAACATAACAGGGGTCAGTTGTTTGGGGTCAAAGTTCTTCCAAAAATATAAAGGATTTGAAAGGATACTTCTCAAGCATTATGTGCACATTTCTGGAACAAGGAGGTTAGGGGAATTTTATATAGGGAAGAAGTTGGGGTTTGTTTTACAAAAAAAAAGTTTGATGTTTGATTATTGTCTGCCAGTGCAAAAGTAAGTAAATATTCACTTGCCATGATTTAAATAATTTCTTACTTTGATGAAATATACCTTACATAGGTAGTCAACAACATTGCAAGTGCATTTGCACTAATGGATCTGAGAGACAAGGCAGAGGTGGTCATTAACTTGCAAGTGTAATTGTACTTATGGGTCTCAGTCAATAGACATGGGCAGTAAGCACTTTTCCAGTGTCTTGTTATATGGGGCTCAGACACAAGGCAAAGGCTATTACCAGTGTCATAGTACTTTTTGGCCTCAAAGATGAGGCAAAGGCTATCATCACTTTGCCAGTATCATAGTAATTATTGGTCTTGGACACAAGGCTAAAGGCTGTCAACACTTTACCAGTGTCTTATTGCTAATATTGGTCTCAGAGACAAGGTGAAGGCTATCAGCACTTTACCATTGTCATAGTACTTATTGGTATCAGAGACAAGGTGAAGGCTATCAGCACTTTACCATTGTTATAGTACTTATTGGTATCAGAGACAAGGTGAAGGCTATCAGCACTTTACCATTGTTATAGTACTTATTGGTATCAGAGACAAGGTGAAGGCTATCAGTACTTTACCATTGTTGTAGTACTTATTGGTATCAGAGACAAGGTGAAGGCTATCAGCACTTTACCATTCTTATAGTACTTATTGGTATCAGAGACAAGGTGAAGGCTATCAGCACTTTACCATTGTTATAGTACTTATTGGTATCAGAGACAAGGTGAAGGCTATCAGCACTTTACCATTGTCATAGTACTTATTGGTATCAGAGACAAGGTGAAGGCTATCAGCACTTTACCATTGTCATAGTACTTATTGGTATCAGATACAAGGTGAAGGCTATCAGCACTTTACCATTGTCATAGTACTTATTGGTATCAGAGACAAGGTGAAGGCTATCAGTACTTTATTGATTAAATAAAAATGATTTAACTCAACAAAACATCAGTATTGGATACTAGATCAATTCTATGTCTTAATGATGTTATTGAGATTTTCATCACTTGTCAAAAAAGCGGTAGGGTTGTCTATAGCTAATGCTCATGATCACAGTGTCTGTCACCACCAAATTTGATATTCCATTTTGGTAGATCCTAGTGTGACAAAGTTTGTCACTTCATTTGTCAAAGATTGGTGGTTTTCTCATGGCACACTTGTTTCCTCTCCCATCCTAGATCTGCCCATCTTGATTTAAATGAAAGAATCTTGACTAGGGCATAAAATATATAACTATTCTTCTCAAACTGCTTACTTTAAAGTTTTAGTAGTGTAAAATTTTCTATTTATATAAAGTTCATAAAATAAGAATCAATATATAAATGTACAAGTTTATATTATGTACCATGAGGTACCATGAAGTTATGTTAATACAGCATATTATTACATGGAACCATTGCATTGCTAAGGATATATATGTAAATTGTTTGTTCTAACCAAACAAACTGAGGAGCCTACAGACAAATGTTGTTTGTAGTTATATCAGCTTTATTTGAAATAATTATTTCCTAAATGCTTTTTGCTTTACACAACATTCCCTGAATCTTCCATTACCAAAAATGTGATTTGATCAGAAACAAATCCATGTTTAATTAAGCAATTATGACCAGTAATCAATGTTGTAAGCCCAGATTTCTAAAACTAACATCTTGTGGATGTTATGTATACAATAAAATCTTCATTACACTGAATCAGTTCAGATTTTCTTCTGTTGGTTTTTATGGTGATATATTCTATGTTATTTACATAATACTTAGCAATGATGGATGGTAACTTAAACATCAAATTGACTTATAATTTCATTTTAATATTTACATTCCATTAATTTTAACAGGCTCAGTATTTATTAGTGGTCATAAATTATACGTGCCTAAAAATTGATTTAAACTGTTTGTTTAGTTACACCTTTTGCTGTAATTGGAAAAAAAAGATTCATTATAAGGTTTTTTTTAATTTTTAATTTTTTTTATTTTCGATGTTGTGTGCATGTGTGATTTAAAGTGCTGGTTAAAAATTTGTCAGGAAGAATTTTAACATTATACTTAAATATTATTTGATTAAATATATTATAACTTTTAATATAAATTTATTATTAAGAACATTTATTTAAATTATTATAAGATATTTATTTAAATGTTGCGTCAATTTGAAAATTCAAATGTTATCTAACAGAGGTTGATACTGTAAATATGGTTTACAGTTTGACTTCTCACTAGAATTAAAATCTAATTAAATGAACATATTATTATTCATTAAAGTAAGTTTAAAAAAACAAAAAAAAAAAAACATGAATATACAGAGGAATTTGACTCTTTCAGAGCACCTGGCCTCATCACATTTTTTCCATTTCCTATGTGATTTCTCTAATGTATTTAATAAAATTAAGCTTTTTGCATAGCTGTTTTTTTTAAAATTATTTATTGAATTCTGTAATTTGATGATTTCCCAGAAAACAACATTATCAGGTTCACACTGCTGGATGGGTTTGTGTATCTATTGTTGTAATGTTGTTTAATGTCACATCAGCCATTTTTCGGCTATTCACAACAAAAGCTAATATCATTAATCTCTAAGGGTTAATCTAAGAACAAGTTTGTGTATGTGTGAAGTGAGGCAGACACTCTACCACTGAGCCATCAAGCTGAAATAAAAAAAAATCTGTTCTTACTGGTTTTCTTTGAATGTTGTGTCAATTTTGTCAGTTTGATCTATCAGATATTTTAAGTATGGTTTACATATTGACTTTTTATGAGAATTAAAATTAAATTATATGTATATTCTTCTGTTTTAGTGACTGAAATAAGAAAAGAATTTTACTCCCTCAGAGCACCCAGTCTCATTTTATTTTTTTTTTAATTTCTTTATATTCAAGTGTGATTCATCCATTGTATTACATGATTGAAAATTAACTTGACATTTTCCCATATAACAATATTATTGTTGTAAACTTTGTTGGATGGTTCTAGGTATCTAGTCAGAATAAAATATTGTTGCTGTTGGTTTTCTTTATTGTTGAAATCAACTTTTTTATGTTATTTATCTGATCCATTTTAACAGATGGGTTTGTTTTAAGGGTCTGTTTATACTGAAATTTAAAAATGTTATTTTGGAAAGAAAAAAAATTAAAGTATATTTATTTTAAGTTTATATCAAAACATAGTTTTCCATTGAGTAGTTAGGTTTAATCATTTCTAGAAGATATAATGTGAGTTTGGAGACAGATGAAGTGATTAAAATCTCCTCGTCAGAAACTTCACAATAAAAACTTGATTTGTCTGGGGTTTATTAGGTATATCAATGTAGAAGAGTCTACTTATTCTGATGTTTTAATTCTCTTCTCGAGTCTGACATCTCTATTATAAGATGGTGGTTATAAGATGATACTTTTAGCAGTTGTTATTTACTGTTTCCACGGTTACGCTTGACTAGATATAAAGATGCTCTCTTTATTTCCTGTTTTCGAGTTTTCAGTTGCAGTTTGTAAAGACAGCAGGTGATCCTAAATATCAAAGTCATAATAGAAGTTTATTTCTTCAAATACTGACAGATCTCTGCAGCTATCAAAATAACCATAACTCAATTCCAACATAGAACCATGCATTATTGTCCAAAAAACCCATGATATAATTATAACTGTTATCTTATGTCTTCCAAGAATTCTTGACAATTTTTCGTAAAGAAGCTTGTAGTAGTTGGCTATAGGATGTCATTAAAATTTAATCAATTTGTTGCAATAAAACAATCTGTAATTGTAAGCAAATATTTTAGCATTTTAAAAAAGTCATCATTGATATATTGTGTTTATGTAGAAATTTTAGATCTAAAGTTTGTAAAATGCAGCCATTCAAAGACTCCAATAATAAATCCAATTTTCTTATTTTTTATGTCATTCATCAGTGTTATCATTTTAAAATGAGCCATGGTGGCTGAGTGGTCTAAAGCACTAGCTTACAGATCACAGTGTCATGCACCTCCTAGGTTTAAATCCATGTTTCTCTAGGTACTCTGAATTCCTCTACTCCTCTAGAACTGACAGCCTCAATTTTAGTAAAACATTATTCCTCTCCACTTCTTTTTATAATTGAAATCTTTTTTTTCAAATATCACCCATGGAGTAAATCAACATTAGCCAAAGTCTAGATTCTTTCATTTATATCTTTTGAAAATCAGGAATTGAATTCAATTAACCACAAGTCAAAAAGAGTCGCATGTTTTTGATGATGCCCTGAAACTTTCAACCTTCAGCAAGCAAAACTGACAAACTTTGTCACATTAGTATCTTTCTTAACTAGGATTTAAACCATTGCAGTGAAAGTTTCTTTGTGTAAATCCTCAAGACCTTAAATGAATTGATTGCCATTTGGATAAGGATAGTTGAGACAGAAAGGATACAATACTAAGGTCCCACATGGTATAAAATTAGTCCTAATAAGCACTTTTAAGTTTTTATATTTTTTTAAACTCAAATGTGGGTAAAAAATTGTTTTTAAATGAAATGGCAGGTATTGCTTATTTTTTTTTAGAATCATTAATGGAGTAAAGTTTGATTTCTACACTTTGTTCATTATTACTACAGTACTCATTTAAATTGTGTAAAAATTCAAAATTCAATTACATATAAGAATTAGTCTTTAATGATTGATACATAAAATTTTGACTGATTTTTAATTTTAGTTGTGGTTGTCAGTGTTTTTTTTTTTTTTTTTGTTTTTGTTTTTTTTTTTTTTTTTTTTGAATAGAATAAATTTTAATGAACTGTTTTGTTTGGAAGATTTTTAAAAAACTTACTTTAAGTTCAAAATTCAACAGTGATTCAGTGACCACCAGAGTTGTATTGTCTATCAAACCTATATATCCATTATATCATTTACAGATACTGTAACAAATACCAGAAAAAAAAACAACAGATTTTCTCTGAAAATATTTACCTACAAATACCATGGTAACTGATTAATTGATAATAGACATTTTGATGAGAGATAGATGAAGTACAGAGTGAATGTTAGTTAGGTATGAGTTATTCAACATGTACTGATGGCAGTATAACAGCTATAGTGGATTAAGTGTAGCTTTCTAAAGAACTGCTTATCTATGAAAGATGCATCAGAGTTGTTCATAGCCGAATGGTTAGATGTAGAACAAGAGTCCTGCTAAATATCAACACTTAGATAGATTAGCTGATAGACAGCTTGTCCAGCAATTTAAAATGTATCACATGGAAGACGTTATAAAATGTTGTTGTTGGCAGTGGTGGTGGTGGTGTTGGGTGGTGGTGTATTGTTTTCTTGCTTTATCATACAAGCTGTTTTCTGTATGTGTTCTCTTTGATATAGAGTTTTTTGTGTGTAATTTTTTAATTAATGTGGTTTTATTCTTGTTTTAGCAAGTTTAAAATTTCTCTTTAAGCATGATCTTTAGTACAGCACATAATATCAATTACAAAAATCTGTGACTTTGCCCCTGCATTGTCTTGACTTGACTATAAATCCATCAACCTTACTTCTTGTTTAACAAGGTTTCAAAAAGTGGATATTTTAGAATTTTATATTGATTTTATTTTATCTAAATTGAATGTCAACCTGGAAAATTGAAGTTGAACTGGAAATTTGATGCATTTATAGAGGTTACACTGTAATCAACCAACTACACTTATGTATATAGACATATTCCACATGCAATAACAAAGCTTATTGCTACTACATGTTTTTAACACATTGTTACGCCTTCTTGTTTTATTCAGCTGAAGTAGTATATAAAATCTGTGTAATTTGTACCTTTAGAGTACACAATTACAACAATATCACAGACATTGTTTAATTGAATCATACATCTACTTAGAGTTGATGACGCAAGGAATTCATTGTATTTAGCTTATGTGCCACATTTCCTCTTAAAATGGCAGTCATGGTACTTCAAGATTACGGAAATCTTCATTTTTGCTTATATTATAATTTCTTTAAAACACTGAGCTAAGTCTTGTGCACTTTGTTTAGCAGAATAATAAAACATAAAAAAATAGAATAAATGCTTATATAATGTTGTGGGGTAATGGTGTTTTTATGCCCTGTCAAGATTCTTTCATTTATATCAAGACACTCTGTTCTTTGATAGTGGATAAAACCAAAGAACCAGGAGAAAGCTCTTGACTTAGAAAAATGGAATTTACCATTTTCTCACAAATGGATTTGTCTGTGGATCTGTGGAAATTCAATCTAGAGATTGAGAGGCATTTAAAGCATTTGCTTTAGACCACTTGACTACCAAGACCCCTGTTTATTGTGTTTATAACAAGTAGATTAAATTAAGATTCTATCTAGTATTTTTATGTTTTCAATATATTTACTGATTCCAGTTTCACAACCATTCCTTAACTAAGATTTTCCTCATTTTAAATTTAGTAAATTTCAACAATCTCTTTAAAAACTATATCTGAATATTTATTACAAAACTAAAAACGGATGTTATAAGCTCTGAAAGAGATCTTCAAAATGACACCTTAAATGGCTGTATATTTGAATAGCTAATAAAAGTATTATGATTTCAAATTTTCCAGATTTGAATTAAGGAAATGACTGAAAATGGGGACTGAGGTAGAAACCCATAACCCTTGGACTTAAACTGGGGCCTGAGGTATAAACCCATAACCCTTGGACTTAAACTGGGGCCTGAGGTATAAACCCATAACCCTGGGTCTTAAACTGGGGCTTGAGGTATGAACCCAGAACCCTTGGACTTAAACTGGGGCCTGAGGTATAAACCCATAATCCTCAGACTTAAACTGGGGCCTGAGGTATAAACCCATAACCCTCGGACTTAAAAAGTCAATTGGTGACAACCACTTAAGGTCATGTCTACCAATCATGTTCTTTTTAAAATTAATACTGCTGGGAAAAAACACCTCCATTAAAAAAATTCACTTAAAAGATTTTCTTTGTTGGGTCCTAATAGACCAAGTAAAAACTTCATTTAATGTTTGTATCGACAGTATTCAAATGTTATAAATCTTTGTATCATTTTGTGTATAGCATAATTATAATGGTTGCACTTTATCAATCTGTTCTTTAAATTTATATTTTCTCACAAATTGATGGAGACTGAAGCTTTTATAAACAAACATTTTTACAAGTATTTTTTTGCTTTCTTGCATTAATTTACGACAAATTTAAACAAAATTGATCTGATACAAGTGCGGTAATTTATAACACTTGCATCTGTTTTTGACTCTTAACATAACAATCCTTTAGTTTACGATTATATCTCTAAGCAGAAAATCTCCTTAAAGGTTTGATGGCGTAAATTAAATGATTGTAGAAAGTAAAAAAAATGTAAATTGTTTTGTGTATTGCATGTTTTATCAGCGGATGTGTGGCTTGTATTTGTCATTGCCATCAGATTGAGAATGAACAAATTGCTGTTCAAGTCAATAATAAATGTGTGTATAAACACAAAATATCTTATAAATTATAAGCATCATGCATCTGAAGGCATAATTAAAATTAAAGAATAATTTAGCTGTTTTTGAACATGTTTGATATTTTTTCAATTTTTTTTATTTTTTGCTTTATTGAAATTTTTTTTTATTATATAATTATTCAAAATATCACTTGGCAGTAGTTTGTCAGTTCAAAATTTTGTAATTTTCATCCTCCATCCCAAAACTGATTGACTGTAATTATATTGGTGTAGAACACCACTAAAAAATTTCAGCCATCTTTTTTTCGACAGGAATCTTAGAAACACCCGAAGACAACTCACTCCACCATAATTTTATAACACTTGATGTGTTAAATAAGTTAAATATCTGTGTAGGTCCTGTAAATAAATGTTTTATTGTTGTGGCTATTAGTATATATTTGTAAATATCTATAATTACTCTATTTCTGTAAAATGTCTGATCTATAATTTCCAGTATGTCTATCAGTACGATAGGAAATGTCTGATCTATAATTTCCAGTATGTCTATCAGTACGATAGGAAATGTCTGATCTATAATTTCCAGTATGTCTATCAGTACGATAGGAAATGTCTGATCTATAATTTCCAGTATGTCTATCAGTATGATAGGAAATGTCTGATCTTTAATTTCCAGTATGTCTATCAGTACGGTAGGAAATGTCTGATCTATAATTTCCAGTATGTCTATCAGTACGATAGGAAATGTCTGATCTATAATTTCCAGTATGTCTATCAGTACGGTAGGAAATGTCTGATCTATAATTTCAAGTATGTCTATCAGTACGATAGGAAATGTCTGATCTTTAATTTCCAGTATGTCTATCAGTACGGTAGGAAATGTCTGATCCATAATTTCCAGTATGTCTATCAGTACGATAGGAAATGTCTGATCTATAATTTCCAGTATGTCTATCAGTACGGTAGGAAATGTCTGATCTATAATTTCCAGTATGTCTATCAGTACAATAGGAAATGTCTGATCTATAATTTCCAGTATGTCTATCAGTACGATAGGAAATGTCTGATCCATAATTGCCAGCATGTCTTTAAGACAGTATATAGAATTAATACTGTTTTGAACAGTTGGTGAATTATCATCATTGAATGATGACAGACCAGCTGATTATTGTACAACTGAGTGAGATAAATCAAAAGTTTGTTTGGTTCTGCTAAGGTGACTACACCAAAGATTCAATCCCCAAAACACAATTTGTATGTGTCAATCATCCAGTTTCCCCATCTTAGAAAAACAACACTTCTGTTGCCTGACTATGTCACACACAAAAATAACAAATAACCATCCATGGTGAATAAAATTAACTTTTCAATTCTCAGAGTTAATAACCACATACAGATCAGATATTATCTTGATTTTTGGAAGCAGGTTTTATGCCATTTAGAAATTCTCAAAAATTATTGTTTTTAGAATATTTTATGACTTAACTACACTCCTGTTTTCCAGTGTTATTATTTGTTGTTATTTTTGTGTTATGTAATACTTGATAGGGATCATGTAATGTATTTCCTATTCATGTTATGTAATAAAGATTTGTTTATTTGTGCCTTGATGGTTATTTGTTTCAGTATGAGTCAACTGTTTGTAATTAATATCTGTGTTACTTCATTCAAACCAATCTTCTGATTTGGTAGTTATACATCTTTTTACAGTTTGACCTGGTTTTCTTGTGGCACTCATTGCCTCAGTGGCTTAGTAGTTTACGTATACCTAGTGTTGTGGCTACTTTCACAGCCTTAGTTTGAATCCTAGCCTGGCAGGTCCAAGTGTTAGAAAGTTTGTTAGTTGTACCAAAAATTGTGATTTCTCCAGGTACTCTAGTTTTCTCCACTATCCCAAATGTTATATGTTGATATAGGTGAGAAAATTTTAACTTGAGCATAAGATTGGAGTTAGGTAAGGACGTTTTAAGCCCCAGTCAAGATTATCTATATCAAGGCAGTCAATTCTGGAATGGTGGGGACACTGGAGTACCTAAACAGAACCACTAACCTGAAGAAAACAGACAAATATTTACACCCAAGGATTTGTCTTGAGTAAGATTTGATCGTAAGCTGTGTGAGGTACTGTGATCTGTTAGCTGGTGCTTTAGACCTCAGCCAATGCAACCCTGCAAAAATAGAAGAAACTCGACATTTAAAATCAACTATTTATGTAATATTCTAAATAACAATTCTATATACATTAGGCAGTTTTCTCATTCAGTAATTGCTATACTTACATCAAGATTATGATATATATAAAAATGATCAACAATAATGATGTAAAATTGTCCTGTTGTATTTTCATCTTGAATGATTTACCAAAATATCTTTTTAGCCTTCTATTGGGGAAATATAAAGCATTATCATGGGAAGGCTTTTGAGTAAATTACCCATGAAATGATGGCAGATTACTGGATAATGACGGCGTAATTGTGCATGTCAGCGTGATTTTGGAGTAATTATCTATTTTGTAACATTTATTTGGCAATTTGTAATTTGTGTATTGCACAATAATCACCCATCATCATATCCAGAAGCAATTGTAAACTCATCATATAAAGTGACCTATTTATATACTTGTGGAATTTTTTAATGCTCAATTTGACTTAAAATACATGTTAATCTACAGCTTTATTTGTGTTGTTATTTTCTGTTACAGTTATTTATAGTACAAAGTCAGATATCTCTGGTTGGAGGGTGGTTACACTATTATAAATATCTTTGCAGTTACACTGTTACAGTTATATATGGTTTAAAGGTGGTTACACTGTTACAGTTATCCATGGTTTGAAGTTGGTTACATTGTTACAGTTATCTATTGTTTGAAGTTGGTTACACTGTAACAGTTATCTGTTGTTTAAAGTTGGTTACACTGTTACAGTTATCCATGGTTTGAAGTTGGTTACACTGTTACAGTTATCTATTGTTTGAAGTTGGTTACACTGTTACAGTTATATATAGTTTTAAGGTGGTTACACTGTTATAGTTATCCATGGTTTGAAGTTGGTTACACTGTTACAGTTATCCATGGTTTGAAGTTGGTTACACTGTTACAGTTATCTAGGGTTTGAAGTTGATTACACTGTTACAGTTATCTATTGTTTGAATTTGGTTACACTGTTACAGTTATCCATGGTTTGAAGTTGGTAACACTGTTACAGTTATCTATTGATTGAAGTTGATTACACTGTTACAGTTATCTATTGTTTAAAGTTGATTACACTGTTACAGTTATCTATTGTTCAAAGTTGATTACACTGTTACAGTTATCTATTGTTTGAAGTTGATTACACTGTTACAGTTATCTATTGTTTGAAGTTGGTTACACTGTTACAGTTATCTATTGTTTGAAGTTGATTACACTGTTACAGTTATGTATTGTTTGAACTTGGTTACACTGTTACAGTTATCTATTGTTTGAAGTTGATTACATTGTTACAGTTATCTATTGTTTGAAGTTGGTTACACTGTTACAGTTATCTATTGTTTGAAGTTGATTACACTGTTACAGTTATGTATTGTTTAAAGTTGGTTACACTGTTACAGTTTTCTATTGTTTAAAGTTGATTACACTGTTACAGTTATCCATTGTTTGAAGTTGGTTACACTGTTACAGTTATCTTTTGTTTAAAGTTGGTTACACTGTTACAGTTATGTATTGTTTGAACTTGGTTACACTGTTACAGTTATCTTTTGTTTGAAGTTGGTTACACTGTTACAGTTATCTATTGTTTGAAGTTGATTACACTGTTACAGTTATGTATTGTTTAAAGTTGATTACACTGTTACAGTTTTCTATTGTTTAAAGTTGATTACACTGTTACAGTTATCTATTGTTTGAAGTTGGTTACACTGTTACAGTTATCTATTGTTAAAAGTTGGTTACACTGTTACAGTTATGTATTGTTTGAACTTGGTTACACTGTTACAGTTATCTTTTGTTTGAAGTTGGTAATACTGTTACAGTTATCTATTGTTTACAGTTGGTTACACTGTTACAGTTATCTATTGTTTGAAGTTGGTTACACTGTTACAGTTATCTATTGTTTGAAGTTGGTAATACTGTTACAGTTATCTAATGTTTATAGTTGGTTACACTGTTACAGTTATCTATTGTTTGAAGTTGGTTACACTGTTACAGTTATGTATTGTTTATAGTTGGTTACACTAGTTATCCAACTTGCCTTAATAACATCTGCAACAAAAATTGACACCATTTCCATTGTCTATTTACATCATGTTCATCTATGTTCTAAAATAAAAAAATTGCTAACATAAAAAAAAGGGCTAATTACTGTTTTCACGCTTACATATGGGAAAAAATGGTTTTAAAAAAACTAATTAAAAAATTTTGTTTTAGGTTGAAATCTTGTTACTTAGATTAGAAAAAGGTGTAGACATGACATCCGGATATGATAACACTAAAACAACCTACATGGTTGCCCAGCTGATAGGGGAGATAACCTTTGAATACCTAGTAAAACAATTATTAATGACATAATGTCAGTACTATTTTTCGTACATGGATTTAGATTTTGATGTTCATTGTTCATATGTGTTAGACATTTGGCAATTTTATAGGATTTATGTAGAATAAACTTATTTGAGTTGACAAGATCCATGATAAGATTTAGCTGGCATTTTTGTTCCTGTACATGTTACTTATGTAAGATGACACAATCTTGATTAGATGTTGGTTGCGTTTGTTTTTATACTCTGATGTATGTTTTTCATCTGGTATACAAATCTTAATGAGTATTTAGCATTGTTCTACTTCATTACCCCATTATATAACATTTTCTCTTGATTAATTGTTTCTGGTGTTTAAAGGTAATCTGAGGGACAGGAATGAGAAATATGGGTGGGGCAGTAACAAATATTGTGATAACTTATTGTGATAACATGAAAGGTCAGTGAGGATTCAGATGAATAAAGAAAACAGAATTTTAGGTGTTTTTACAGAGATACTGGATGTCAGAATTAATGTTAAAAATCATTTATTTGATAAGAAGACTGCACCTTTCTACAGGATGCATGATAAATGAATTGTGATAAGGTACTCTGTAAAATCTTTATGGTTTTGTTGTAGACAGCTGATGAACTATGTTAGGTAAAACATTATTATTACTTACATGTACTTGTAATATTTATTGAATCCGCAGAAAACTGATGGATGAGGTTTAAAAATCTAGGGTCGTATTTTCAAATTTCATTATTTGATCATTTGCATATTGTTCTGCAACACTACCAGAATCAGGGTCCTTGGTGGAGAAGTAGTCTAAAGCATTCTAATGAACCATAATGCCTCACTGCCTAGGTATGATTCCTGATTGGGACAGTTTATCAGTTCTTGTGCCAAAGGTTGGTGGTTTTCTCAGGGTACTACCCTTTTCCAAACCATCACAACAGTGAAAGTGAAAGAATCTGGACTTGAGCTGAAACTCAGTAACTCCATTCCATAGTGCCAGAATAAGTACATATATGTAATAAAGGCAGAGGTTACCTATACATGTACAACTGTAGATATCAAAATAAAGGTCAAATAAATAGTCTTAATTTCCCATAAACTATAGAATTTCTCATCCTGCATAATTCAAGGACATGATAAGTGAAGCTGAAACACCTTGAGTTTCTTTGTATTGGTGGTCTTATGCACATTTTAGTACAAATAAGACCCTGCAATGTAATCATCAAACATCATTATATATCTAGGAAGTACTTCTAATATCTCCAAGAAAATTAAATTTTTCTTGATTTAATTTGGTAATCTTTGGCATGCAGGTTGATATAGTATAATTATATTATGTTTGGTATGATAGACCTTTTTATACCTACAGTATATATTATATTTATATACATACCTACTGCTTTGATGTTTGTTTTTATGTAATTACAGACATTACTTATATGTGTGATGTTATGTATATAAGTACATCTAATTAACATTTTAATAATCTTGTCTAAGACTTTTAATTTTATCTTAGTCTCAGTTTCTAATCATTTTAGGTAATATTATTTTCTTTTTTTCAAATTTTCTAATATATTTTGCATATATTTTTTCATTGTCTGTAAAGTTTTTTTTTTATAACATTGCTTGACTGTCTACAGATATGTAAATGTTCTGTTTTGGCTTACGGATCACATGCCTCTAAATACCTAGGTTAGAATTGTAACTTAAGATAGATTATAGATCTAAAGAAATTTGCTGAAAGTTGGTGGTTTTCTGTAGGTATACAAGCTTCTTCCACTCTTCTGCAACTGACTGTGTGAAGTGAAAGAATGTCGATCTAGGGTGTAAAACACTATTACTCATATTAACTCTGTCTGTTTTCAAGACACAAGACACCAGATAACAAATAAATATATATATATATATATATATATAAATTTCATTTTACCATATGATACATTTAAAATGCTGTTTTGAGAGAAAGCCTTATAGGAAGGTTCTACTGTATTTCTTGTAGACTACGTTATGTATATAAAATGTATTGGGAATTAAACACTTTTGAAGAGATGTTTTAATAAGTTCTTGGGTTTAACAAAACATGTGTTTAAAAACCTTACTAAAATATGGTTGTATTTAAGAGATTCAGTTTTACTTTGGTAATTAATATCTAGTTATGAAGGATGATAAGTTGTATTTTATGAGTGTTTGGCTATTAAATATACTAAATGGGTGTTGGAAAACTTTCAATTTTGACTGAAATGGCATCATAAAATTCATTTTATAATCTTATTTAGTACTTTTTGTTATGGTGGAAAATGTGTCATTAATTAAAATTGTTTTTGCTTTCTGTTTTGTGCGAATATATTTTTCTGATAGGGTTATATATTTGTGTGTACCGGTAATAAAACCCATTTTGGAATTGGTTGGTTGATTAGGATGGAATATCGCTACAGTCATGATTAGTTGGTTGATTAGGATGGTATATCAATCCAGTCAATATTGGTTGGTTGATTAGGATGGTATATCAATCCAGTCAGTATTGGTTGGTTGATTATGATGGTATATGATTACGATGGTATATTGCTACAGTCATGATTGGTTGGTTGATTAGGATGATATATCAATCCAGTCAATATTGGTTGGTTGATTAGGATGGTATATCAATCCAGTCAATATTGGTTGGTTGATTACGATGGTATATCAATCCAGTCAATATTGGTTGGTTGATAAGGATGGTATATCAATCCAGTCAATATTGGTTGGTTGATTAGGATGGTATATCATTACAGTCAATATTGGTTGGTTGATTAGGATGGTATTTCAATCCAGTCAATATTGGTTGGTTGATGAGGATGGTATATCAATCCAGTCAATATTGGTTGGTTGATTAGGATGGTATATCATTACAGTCACAATTGATTGGTTGATAAGGATGGTATATCAATCCAGTCAATATTGGTTGGTTGATTAGGATGGTATATCATTAAAGTCACAATTGATTGGTTGATAAGGATGGTATATCAATCCAGTCAATATTGGTTGGTTGATTAGGATGGTTTATCAATCCAGTCAATATTGGTTGGTTGATAAGGATGGTATATCATTACAGTCACAATTGATTGGTTGATTAGGATGGTATATCATTCCAGTCGATATTGGTTGGTTGATTAGGATGGTATATCAATCCAGTCGATATTGGTTGGTTGATTAGGATGGTATATCAATCCAGTCGATATTGGTTGGTTGATTAGGATGGTATATCAATCCAGTCAATATTGGTTGGTTGATTACGGTGGTATATCAATCCAGTCAATATTGGTTGGTTGATAAGGATGGTATATCAATCCAGTCAATATTGGTTGGTTGATGAGGATGGTATATCAATCCAGTCAATATTGGTTGGTTGATTAGGATGGTATATCATTACAGTCACAATTGATTGGTTGATTAGGATGGTATATCAATCCAGTCAATATTGGTTGGTTGATTAGGATGGTATATCAATCCAGTCAATATTGGTTGGTTGATGAGGATGGTATATCATTAAAGTCACAATTGATTGGTTGATAAGGATGGTATATCAATCCAGTCAATATTGGTTGGTTGATTAGGATGGTTTATCAATCCAGTCAATATTGGTTGGTTGATTAGGATGGTATATCAATCCAGTCAATATTGGTTGGTTGATTAGGATGGTATATCATTACAGTCACAATTGATTGGTTGATTTGGATGGTATATCAATCCAGTCAATATTGGTTTGTTGAATAGGATGGTATATCAATCCAGTCAATATTGGTTGGTTGATTAGGATGGTATATCAATCCAGTCGATATTGGTTAGTTGATTAGGATGGTATATCAATCCAGTCAATATTGGTTGGTTGATTAGGATGGTATATCATTACAGTCACAATTGATTGGTTGATTAGGATGGTATATCAATCCAGTCGATATTGGTTGGTTGATTAGGATGGTATATCAATCCAGTCGATATTGGTTGGTTGATTAGGATGGTATATTAATCCAGTCAATATTGGTTGGTTGATTAGGATGGTATATCATTACAGTCACAATTGATTGGTTGATTAGGATGGTATATCAATCCAGTCAATATTGGTTGGTTGATTAGGATGGTATATCAATCCAGTCAATATTGGTTGGTTGATTAGGATGGTATATCATTAAAGTCACAATTGATTGGTTGATTAGGATGGTATATTATTCCAGTCAATATTGGTTGGTTGATTAGGATGGTATATCAATCCAGTCAATATTGGTTGGTTGATTAGGATGGTAAATAATTACAGTCACAATTGATTGGTTGATAAGGATGGTATATCACTACAATCATGATGTTTTGGTTGATTAAGATGGTATATTACTCCAGTCATGATTGGTTGGTTGATTAGGATGGTATATCACTCCAGTCAAGATTATTTCACTATCAAATTAAAGTGGTCAGTTAATGAACTGTAGAGAAAACTTGGGTACTAAAAAAAACATAAATCACTAAATTTTTACATAAATCACTAAATTTTTACATAAATCACTAAATTTTTATGTTAAATTTTTACATAAATCACTAAATTTTTACATAAATCACTAAATTTTTACATAAATCACTAATTTTTTGGGTAAAATCAGTAAATTTATAAACTCTCTTTCTAGGATCTGCATTTTGCTGTATTTTATACATATTTTTACTCTGCAAACTTATTTTCATATTTTTTTTTTCTTATTCTACAAAAATATAAATCTCATTTTTATTTTGTCCTTCAATGATGCTGACATAATGTAAAACACCAACAGTCCATGTATAATATTATTCACTATTTTACAGCAATTTGATTTACTGAAGCCAAAGCATTAATTTCAATTATCCTTCAAAATTTATCTTTGTTTCTGACAATTCTCTGCATAAGAATTCTGAAAATGTGAATAAAAATTATTTGGCTTGATGGAAGCATTGAATTTACAGTTCTTCAAAAGTGAATACCGGTATTACAAATCTTAATTTTTGTCTATTTGTTTATTCTTGAATGTTGTTAAATTTTTTTATAGTTGATAATAAAAATGACTTGGGCACAACTGGAATTCAATACAATAACCTTTTAATTTTTAAAATCACCAGCATAACATCAGTATTAATCTGAAGTCATCATTAAATTTCAGTCTTATCCTCCTTTGGGGTTTTGCAATAAGTAAAAGTCATCAAAGCCTGTGAATAAAAAGTTAGTTAAAACAGAAAAGTTGAAAGTTAATACATGCAGGTGTTAATTATGTGATTATGTGTAACATTTATTTTAGAAATAGGTATAAAAGCCATGTGTTAATGACATGATCTACTATACCAACCCTGTAAGATTTTATACACTCCTCTGAAAAAGAAAAAAAATGTAACATGTCAGGAAAAATCAAAGTAAATAGTTTTAGAATTCTGGGGGTTTATGGCAACAGTTTTATTTGTATAAAGAGATTTTTATTGAAATTGAAATAAGGTTGAATTGTTTTTTGTTGCTAAGTTACAAGGTTAATTGATGCCACGTGTTGTTAAGGTCTGGGTCACATATATGTTTGTAATTTGAGGAACTGTATGCTTATCACAACAGCTACTGCTGTCTACAATATCTGACATGTAATTTTGAATCTGTCAAAACTTCAGGGAGTATCTGTACAACATTTTAATATTTCCCACAAAATAGTAGATTTAGCTAGAGAAGCGGACTTGACATTTAATTTTGAAGGTTTATTTATTGGACATGCTTTGACTGATCATGTACTAAAATGTTTTATCTGCTACATCTTAAAACACAACTTCAGAATATCATTGATCATATTTATGTCAAAAGTATGTAATACAATTAACTCACAACCCCTGAGATTTTTTGGTTGAGCTATATGTAGTGCATTTCTGAAATGTGGTAATATTCGTATTTCTCAAAAAAATATTGGTAATGGGTATAAGTATTTAACAAAAAAACATGTTTAATTTTGATGTTCCACATGTGCACATTTTAGATATGCCAGATACATGTTTCGTTTAATAAATCATTACTTGGTTTTTGTGATGGCCAAGCAGTTAAGGTTTTAGCCTTCAAATCAAGACATCTGACTGCTTTGTCATTGGTTTGACCCTGGATGACCACAAGTAAGAATGGATTTTCCTTGTCATTGTCTCCATATCAGTATGACTTAGTGGTCTGTGGTATTTATTTACAACAATGCTTGCAAGTGAACTAGCACTTTGAAGTTCACCATAAGAGATTTATGGTAATAAAAAAAATGTCTTATCAATAATAGCTGAAAAATGCTGATGTAAAGTGTAAAACTAAATTTTACCAACCAACCAACCAACCAACTTTATTTTTGAAAATGATGATTCTATATTGGGCTTGTACCCTCATCTTGAATAACATTATTTATGTTTTACAGTTTTCGAAAAAAATCTTGCACAGAAATCTCAAATTAATGATTTTATCCATTAAGTTTTATGCTTTTTCAAATAATGAAATATTGTCTATCATTGTACAGATTGAACTTTTCCCAATCAGCTTGTTTACTTATCAGTTCATAGAACCACTGTACTGTCACATCCTGTGGCATGTTTTAGTGAATATATATGGTTATAGATCAGTTTTGTAAAGGTATAAATCATGGATCAGGACCAGTCTCTCAATTACTTAGTCAAAGTCAGTATCTTTTCCTGGAGACCTACAGAGTACTTATTTAACTTTATATATATATATATATATATATATAGAGAGAGAGAGAGAGAGAGAGAGAGAGAGAGAGAGAGAGATAACTTTTTTAATTTAACTCATGAATCAACATACATTACAGGTATGAGGAAGTGTTTTTTATACTTTAAGTTAGTACCATATGTCTGATACTAATAGTACAGGCCAGGGACTTAAACATATGTTTACCAGTTAGCAGATAAAAGTTTTGATAATTACAGTCATTTCCTAGTTTGTTCTTCTTAGCTAACACATGTTTAATTAACAATCAGTCTTTAAGATATGATTGTTAGAATTCTGAGATAAACATGTGAGAAGTTGTTAAGTTAGTTTGCATATATACACCTTCCTTTTTGTGCCACTTACTCTTGTCAGAACTGGAGAAATAGTTATAGTTGCTGAGTTATATGAGAATCTTTATGGTTTTAAGCATTTTATCTACATGAGAAGTGGAATTACTTGATTAAACAGATAGTAATATGTATTATCTTGTAATTATATTATATGAATGGCAATGTTTTAGAAGAGTTATCCCCCTTCTTCCAGTAAAAATTGTTTGTAGGTTTCAATTGTTTCACAAGAATAACTTTTTCACATAACAAGGAGCTGGTTCTGATCTATGACCTAAAATGTCAGTCATGAATGCATGTTCTTTTGCTAAATAATCCATATGAAAGTCACAAGATCTTAAAAACCAATACCCTATGTCTAATAAATCTAAGACCCAGTGTATTATAAAATCTGGAACTAAAACCTGTGTCCAAAAAAACGAGGTTTTGTTGGTTTTAATGTTGCTTAACATCACATCAGCTTTTTTATTACTATTCACAACAATAGCAAGATTAATCATCTTCAGGAATATGTTTGTGTGAGATGTGCAAGCG
Source organism: Tegillarca granosa (assembly GCA_029721355.1). Lineage (NCBI taxonomy): Eukaryota > Metazoa > Mollusca > Bivalvia > Arcoida > Arcidae > Tegillarca > Tegillarca granosa. The sequence continues at coordinate 33,985,510 of CM056598.1, read as the reverse complement.
TACATTTTTGTGCTAGTTCACTGATTCACTTAGCCACCAAGGCAGTTAAAAAACAAAGACCCAGCATAATAGTAATCACGAACCTCCGTCATAAATTAAGGATTTTAAAAAATTAAAACAAGTCAAAAGAATTAGGGCCCTGTGACTTTAAAAAAATTGGGCATTGCTATTACTTAAGAGACACCAGGGCCTGTTTGAGAAAAAACGAGGACCCAGCATTATACAATAAAAAAAGAACCTCTGTCATAAAAACCTGGACCTTCTACCAAAAAATAGGATCTTTGGTCATAAAAACTAGAAACTCTTTGACATAAAAACCAGGACCTTATAAATTCAGATACCTGTGTCATAGAAGTTATTCAAAAATGCTGTAGTTTTCATTTGCATTGTAAAAATCTTCTATAACGTAACTATAGCTGGTTATACCTTGATATACAATATATCAGCAATCAGAAGATGTTTTTAATTGAATTTCATTTTAATTTGAAGATGTGCTAGTAATCTACCTCATCTGTAGTTAATCTGTCATAATATAATATATATATATATATATATATATATATAATATGTTGTTTATGTAAATGAGTTGATGTGTTACATTTGAGTGACTATTGAGTGATGTGTATTGGATAATTAGATGTATGACAGGTACTTGGGAAGATAATTGATTGTTAAGTTTTATGTTGATATTGAGGTTAGATGTTTGTTATGACAGGACTATAACTAATAAGTAAAATACATGAATGTATATATGTATACACTTATATAGATATATGTACTCTTTACATTACCAGTTTTTATAATGTATATATAAATATGTAAGCATTAAATGAATGGATGTTGAAACGGTTGAATTTTGTTTTTACGTCACATCAGCAATTTTTCAGCTATTGACAATGAGACAATTTTTCTTTTCAATCTCAAGGTTTGAACTCTGCAAAAGTTTTTATAAACATATTGGACCAATTAGTCCATTACACATGCACGAAGCAAACCACAAGAGGCTTATGACAAGGAAAACCCTCTTCTGCCACTTCACCTAAAGCTCATGATGTGTTGATATAAGTAAAATATTTTTGATGGGGACATAAAACCCATTGACTCAAATTAAATCAATCAACCTTTTCTTTCTCACTTCCCTTTCAACAAAGTTCAAACTCAGTGTTGAGACACCTTGGATTTGAAAGTAAATCCCTAAATGACTTTGTCTCCATGTACCTCTATTAAATTCTATATTTAAAAAACACATGGTTTCTACTAGGCACCTTCAAAAATTTCATTTAAGCAAGATTATTTTTTAAAAAGAAATCATTTATTTGGGATAATTAAAAACCTTTGTTAGAATGAGACAATCAAAATTATTCATTTTAGTGAGATGATTAAAATAAGAAAATGCTTACTTCTTCATTGACTGATGTCATGTTATAACAATGGGCTTACACTACAGACACTTCATAGTTTATAAAGGGTCATTCTAGATCTCACAGTGATCAGCATGGCATGTACTTAGTAACATTTTACAAATACTTTTTTTTTTGTAAGTTATACATAATGTCTAAGATGGAACCTATTTCAGTGTTATAAGGAGATCTTACAACTAATTGTAGATAAGTGTTTTACAAATGTACATAGATATTTTGCCTTTATAGTGGTTGATTCGATCCTTCAAATGAGACCTTAAAAACTGATGCCCATGTCACAGCAGGTGTGGCATGTTTAAGAACCCTCTCTGCACATTGCCCTAAGCCCACTGCAAAGGTCAAAATTTCTGTCACTTCACCTATAGCTAGTGACATCTCGATGTAAGTGAAATAGTCTTGACTGGGTTGTAAAAACCATTAAATCAATCAATCTACACCAACTACAATATCTATCTTTGCAGTGAGTTATACAAGAATGGTAACTCTACTCATGCCTGGTAGAATATAATATTGTGGGATTTATGTCCCTTTGCACACAGTTGACTTTTAAAATTGATAAATTCTGTGTTTTTATAAGTCTTAAATATGATAATTATAATATACACAGTGAACATGGTAATTACACATTACCTTTATCAGATATAACAAGTTACCTCAGATAACCTGAGTTAACATGTTATATCATTCAATCTTATCTTCATTACAATAATGATACAGTTTTAAATTTTATTCTTGGCCCACAAGATTTATTTCCCTTTGGACAAATACAGATTTGGTCTTGTCCTGTAATAAATTTTATATATATATATATTGCACAACATTTAAAAACAACCAATATACATATAATGAAACACAAATTTGCCTAATAATTTGTTTAAAAAAATACTATAAGGTTCCACTATTACATTACCTTTATAACATTAGTATTTTTATGACTAAAACTATCATCTCTTATATTTTCACCTTTTAATTGATTCTTCTAACAAAAATTTGTTTTATTCCAAACAATACCTTTATTAAAATAAACTGTAACCTTTAAATTCCTATTAACATTATTTAAAACTAAAAAGCAATTGATTGATATAGCTAATGTTAAAATTTACTACTGTAATAATTTAAAAATGTACCATATACATAAGGAACCAATATGTCTTTTAACTGTCATATAATTTTTCACAAAACAACTTCTCTTTAGATTATATTTCTTTTGTTTGTTTTTTTTTCTATAAATACAAATTTTTCTTAATTTCCTTATGAAATAAGGGGAAAAAGGTATTAAATGACCACATAATTTTCTTAGTGATGGTTATGATCAAGTTTTGTACTTAAGAAGGAGGAAACAGTTGTGTAAACAGGTGCTTGTTTTTGCAGTAGTATATATATAGCTTTAATATATTAATTTACACAATATAGAAAAAATACAAGTATGACTTCTTTAACTATTTATATCATGATAATGGGTAAATTGCCGATTTTTAAGTAGTTACAGTTATATTAATATTCTCCATTGATTTATTAAATTGTTAATAAGCTGTAAATCCCACATCTGAGAAATCATGTAAATTCAGATGTTATCTCAAGTAGAATGTGTTTATAGTTATCAGAAAAATATTCAGATTTAAGTGTTTTAAGATATTTAAATACAAGTGTAATAATTTTGCTAAGGGTTACAAAAGTAAGGTATAAATACATTTGGTTCTTCTGTGTATAGACAAACTTATGTAAAAATTGCATGTGTAATATTTTTGTTCAAATTATTTGATTTCCAAAAACAATGAATTTTTTTCTCATCAAACAACAAAAATGTAGGTGGATGAGGTAGTTGGAAAGATATGACTTATAAACTAAACCCCCCCCCCCCCCCCACAAAAAAAAAATGCATGTTTAAAAATAATATTTTTGAATTGATATCAGGGACCTTTCTATGATGGATACACTACATGTAATAACTTTTTAAAAAAAACTTCATTGGCTTTTTTACATGAGAATTTGGCTGTCCATCAATATTGAACTAATTGTGCATTTTCCTGGAGAAGGGATGGGTTTGTCAAAATCTTAGGTGTTTGTTATTATTGTGTCATTCTTTGTATCCAAACAAAACAGAAAACAATTTAAAATGTTTTAAAATTGTGTAAAAGTGTTTGCATGCCATGGTTAGACTAGGTGACTGTCTGCGATTGCTGTTGAAATGATTTAGGCGGGTGTTGCTTGTTCTGTTGTTGCAAGGCAATTTGGAGTGCATAGAAATACTATTTATGCATTATGAAGATGTTTCCAACAATATTATCACACCAGAAACTGCCCCAGATTTGGCCACCCATGAATAATGCAGTGTGTCCAAATAGTGTCTTCGGGTGGCAGCATCTAGGAATGGTTTCCAACTGCAACTGTCACAACAAGAACCATCCCTAGTTTGCAGAGAATAAGTGCAAGAACTATCAGAAATTGTATATGTGAATGCTGCTTTTGTCCAGCTCTCCACCCAGTTCTCCAACAGCATCATCATGATCCACATCTAATTTCATGCAGGAAACATCTATGCTTTATTAGACACTTTTTATTTCCTGATGAATCTAGGTTCCATTTCGACAGCTGTGATGGTTGATTAAAGGTGTATCATTCTGTCAGAGAATGTGTCATTTGTTTGGTGTAATATCATCCATTCAGTGGAAGAAGTGTAATGGTCTGGGGCAGTATGTCAGCAAATGGTCAACTGATCCAGTGGTCATTGGTAGAACTTTGACTGGTGCATGTTACAGCAATAAAATATTTCGAATTCATGTCATTCTGTTTGTTTAACAATATAATGATCCCTGCAACATGACAATAGTAGACCCATGTTGCATGCATTGTAACAGATTAAGACAACACATTGTGTATTTGCTACCCTGGCCAGCAATGTCACATAATCTATCGTCAATATAGCATGTTTGTGATAAAATGGAACACTATCGACATCAGTTGCAAAATCAGCTTTTGACATTGATTCAACTTTAATGTGCTAAATTGTCATATGAAACGGGATTCCTCAGGCATTATTCAACACCCTTGTTGCGTCAATGAGGCATTTTTGATTTCTTGTATTAATGCCAATGGTGTACATATGTGGTGCTGATCCAACCTTAAACTGGCTGTCTTAAATTTAGGCAAAAGAATCTTTACTGGGACATGTTAAACTAAAAAATAATACTTTTCACATATGAGAGAAAGAAGCAAGGTGCCACTCAGATTGCATTTAGTCTTATATAATAGAATAAAAAAGAATATAATATTTCTGTTTTTCCTAGTTATAACTGGGGTTTAATACAAACAAGGTAAAAGCCTTTGACTTCCAATACTTATATAATTCATCTGTCTATATAAGAAGACAATATATAAAGTATATATGGAATTGTTTTCTTTAATCAATACAGTTTTTGTCAGCTAAAATTCCCTCAATCATCTGGATTTAATTTTTGATATTGGATTTTTTTTAATAGAAGGGAGATAACAAAGTTTTTATCTGTAAAAACGGGACATGATTTATGTTTGACTTGGAGCCAGTAAGTGGCAGTGATTTATCAAATATTTGGACAACATATACTTAGTACTGTAAATCTTATAATCACTTACAGACTTATTTTAATGATAATATGTATGAAGAAGTCAGCTTATTACAGCTTTGATAGAAAATAAATTTGATCTAGACTAATTCCATCTGCTTCCGCTGTCAGATAATCACAAATGATAGATAACTGTATATATCTATGGGAAATAGAATATTTTTGAATTGATCTAAGGGCGGGATATATATACATGTATAATGTTATATATATACTGTTTTTGAAAACATGATTCTGATATCAAAATAAAAAATTATGATCTCTAACCTCTGTAGATAATTTGTAACCACCTTATCATGTAACCATATATATATATATATATATATATATATATATATATATATATATATATATATATATATATATATATATACTTTCACAAGAATTTTTGTTTGTGAAAGTTTTGCATTGAATTTTCCCAAAAACTTGCTCTGTTTAACTATTAGAACTTCTTTTTATCCTATGTAATGGTTTTGTCCTATTATAGCATGCTTGATCACTCTGTAGAAAAGAGTTATGAGTTTGACCCCCAACAACAGAACTGTCCCTTTGTGCTTTCTTGTTTTAATTGTTTTATCATGTTTTGCTGTTTCTATCATTTCTGTCATTGACTTATCCTTCTTTGCATTGGCTTTTGTCAAGTAAATGTTTTTTAGTTACATTTAGCTTCTTCTACTTTTGAATTAAAATTTTAACTGCTAATTGTTGTTGAGTAATGTTTGTAAGTTACTAGTTTTTTGTTAATATAATTTTTATGATAGGTCAACCCAGTTTCTTGGTTCATTTGTGTCTTTATGAACTAATAAAATTGTAATTAATAGAACTTTAGCCATATTAAATTTGAAATAAAATCAAAATAATTGGATCAAAAAATTTAAAAAATTAGAATTAACAAGTTGTTTTTATTATTTTAATTTTTTAGCTGATAAGAATTTCCCTATTTCTTAGCAGTATGGCATATAAACCATAAAATAGTTTCTGAAGTATATTTATTTTATCTTGAAGTTATTTTTTATGACAGAAATAAAATTGATATCTGGATTCTATAAATCATGTATTATAATTTAGCACTAGGTAGTTGAAAATGTCACTTGAAGTGGCGTAGTTAAGTGCTCTTACAAGCACTATTACTACCATGTGCTACTTGTGTTACTTTTGGGCTAGAGCACAGGCCACTTTAGTTGACAGCTACTTTAATTGTTTATTATATATTGCTATTTCCTGAGTAAATCAATGTACCATAATAAGAATTAATTTTGTAGTTTAGTTGCTAGTTTGCAATGGAAAATTATTTAAAAAAATGTAAAAAGTTGAATAAGCCTGACAATGTGCATTAAGTACAAATAAAACCACATCCAGCCTGCAAACGTGCATATTGACACCTTGATATCAAACAGATTGTAGGAGGAAATGGTCCATTTGTAATTAACATGCAAGGTCATGACCTTTGTACTAGGGAATTATGGATAAGGTCATGACAAGCTGTGTTCACAGATACATCAGGGATGGTTTGGATAAATTGATTGCATAAAGCCATATTACAGCACTTAACTCTATAAACTGCCAACAATATATTATCAATACTGTAGATAGATGTTACATTGACAGTGATTTATTGGTTTTCAGTCTCATGACCTCATGACCTACAAACTTTGACCTCTTCATCAAAATGCAAGACTGTTTACACTGAGTGCTTAGTTTAACTTCTTAATGTGACAGATTACAGATAGAATGCTCAATTACTTTCATCAAGTGTAAAACAAGTTCATCTAAATGTAGATTATACTTTAGAAATCAGTTTACAATTCAGAGATGACTTTAATGTTTGCTGCTAGATGCATGCAATAAATGTCATCTGTCTTTTTTTTTTTACTTCCATTTGATTGCAGAGATAGATGTACTTAATACCATGTTTTTAGTAAAGCTTGATTCTAATATACTTTATCATTTGAGTTTTCTGAAAGGGCTGATGTCTAGAGTCCTGAATCTGAACTTTAACCATATTAGGAAATAAACAAAAAACATGTATTACAGGTCAGACTGATGGTTGTTTAAGCTTCAAAGCTTCATGCTTCAAAAGCAAGACAAATTCTGTTGAACTATTCCACAAATTACCTGCTACAAATAATCTTGTCTCTAAAGGGGCAATCTAGCTCAAAGGTGTTTCATCACAATTTTTATCTCTTTAGTTCACAAATAATGTAAAAGTGGAATGAAGTAAACTCGTTACAGAAAACTACTTGACATTTGTAAATTTTATGATTACTTATATATTCATTTTGCCTGTACCCTATAACTGCATGTCTTTTTTTTTTTTTGTTTTTACAATTTATAGAAAGAGCTACTGTATGTTTGAGATAATTATTTCAATGAATTTTGAGCAACCGTCATTTCTGATGTTCATGCATTTGTATAATCAACACAGACATACATCTCTGGAAATTAAGCAACAATGGACTCTCTCTCTCTCTCTCTCTCTCTCTCTCTCTCTCTCTCTCTCTCTCTCTCTCTTTCTCTCTATCTCTCTCTCTCTCTCTCTCTATCTCTCTCTCTCTCTCTCTCTCTCTCTCTCTCTCTCTCTCTCTCTCTCATTGGGATTATTGTCTATGTGAAATATGGATAGAAAGAGGAAATTACAATGACAGACAAACACCTATAAAGACAAGAACATTTTATGTTTTCTCTCAATCTGAACTGTACCTTATCTATGATGATGGTAGGTCAATGAAGTTCTGATAGTTTGAAACTCATAAATGAAGATTCATTTCGTCTTCTAAGATAAGACAACCTTGTATTTATTTATTGGTAATTAAAAAGATGAATTTTACAGCCATTGTGTTCTATTTTACTAATAATGAGTGTCATCTTCTTTATTGATTGAGAACAAATGTCTAGAATATAGATCCCCATGGAATTGTTGATGATGATTAAAATTGAAATTTCTCTGCGGTGTTGTACTGACAAAATCTATTAACTTCACATAAAACAAATTTGAAATTTGAATGTTGTTTCTATAGCGATATGATGATGATGATGGTGGTGGTGGCTGGTTATTATTGAAATTTCAACAGCTTAGAAGTACAATATTGTGATTCCCCCTGACAGTTTAATCAAAACAAGTCTGAAAGAGAAGTATGTGTTTTTCACAGAGTATTTATAGACTGTATTGTTGAGAAATTAAGAATCTTCCATGCTTGTTTTGTTTTAAGGTGATGAAGAAGCTGATAAAATTCTTTGTCAGATACAGGCGCTTCTTGTTGGCTTCTGTCGTGACTTAATCAATTTATTCCTACCAAAACTTACTGAATATCTGATTAATCAGAAATAGTTATATATTATCCTTTCTGTTCCTTTTAGTAAAGCAATATGTTGTGTACATATCTTAGATGGCTTATGTCACTGTGAAATATGTTCAAATTCTTTTAAGCAATATTTGTGACTCTCTTCTTAACCTTTTGAGAACAATTTGTAAAAATCAGCAGTTGGTTAAACATTTTTCCAAAAAAATCAAAAAAAAATTTTTTTCCTATTTCATGTATTAAAGAAAATACTTTATAGTGTTTTGTAGGGAAATGGCTACCATTTACAAACTGTAAATTTCCATTTTTGTATCTGTTTATATATATATATATATATAATGTACTTTGTTTTTAAAATGACCCTGTGAGATAGGGTTAAAGCCCCCACCACCACCACATAACTGTCATAGATATGGAAAGTTGGTATTTTTTTTACTTCTGTATACAATGTATTAAAGGCAGACCTTTATGATAGTTACCTACCTTTATAGGACTTGAATAAAAACTAGAACTTGGTCGTCTTTAATTTTACCATAATTTTTTTTAAACGTTTTGCTGAATTTTTTTAACTTGGTCGTTTTTAATTTTAACATAATTTTTTTTAAATTTTTGTTAATTGTTTTGTCTTGATTCTGTAGATAGGGATGTACTTAGAAGCTTGCAAAGATTCTTGTGTTTATATACACATTATGTACCGGTACATTGTTTTTACTCACCTTTTTTTTTGGTATATTTGAAAAAGGTGGAAATAATAAACCATTGCAGCTGAAGTCTGGAGTACATCTTTTTTTTTTTTAAAAAAAAAAAGATCTATCATTTGTAGATCTGAAAAAAGATAGAAAATAAATAAAAATATTGCTGTTTTGGAAGAGGAAGTTATAGAAAATGATATACAGATGTTGTGTTTGGAACTTTTCGATGTTCTTATCAAATTACAGATATAAAACAAATGGATTTATTTAGTTTTAATGTAGTCTTGCTCTGTCAGATATAAAACCAGTGGTGTTGATTAGCAGCTAAGGCTTTTTGATCAGAATATTTGCCATCATTGCAAGGTTTAATGTCAGATAATATAAGGTATAATGCTAGGTACTAAAAGTTACATAAAAAGTCAATAGCATATTTTAAGGTTAAAAACCAGAAGGCTGCAAATATCATCAGAGAGATTACCTGCATGGATGAATCATTACATAGAGATTGCCCAAAATTATGTACCCTGAGACAGGTGAAAAAGCCAGATATATGACAATAGGCATTTTGCACTTCATGCAGGTGAGCTAAAATCCAGGCAGTGCATATACCTGTACTTATATTAAGTAATCAGGTTAGACCATACTGGGGATCAAGCCTACAACCAGGCTCTATCTCTACTTGTTGACAAATTAATGAACAGTGAAATGCAATGAGCAGTTGTGTTGGGGATACTTAGTCTATAAATTTTATATCCACTTTGTTTGTATAACATTGATTAAAGCTGTGTTACAACTTATTCACAGTTCATTTGATAAATACATTGTTTTATTCCATTTGATACCTGTATGCAGTGGAAGTTTAAAGCTGATTTTAGACCTTGATTACAAAAACTATTAAACAAAATCATCTGATCTTGGAGAGCTTTTTTCTGTTTAATATTTCTATAAATAGACCAAATATGCTATTTTGTTATAAATTCTTTATTAAATACTGAATTAAATTTATTTTTTAGTTTTTAAAAATGATTTTATTTTATTCTTTTTTTTTTTTTATTATTATACAGTTTAGTAGTACTTTAGGTATTTTATTTTTTTGGAATGAGGATGATAGATACTTAAATCTGTTACCATGGTGACATAGATTAAGTATCAGGTAACAGATGTATCACACAGATTTGTTTGTCATCAGGTGAGAGGAATGTCGTAAATATCATCATTGTCTGGCAAATAACTAATTAAAATGATCAATTTTAATGTAATCTTTGGTTTTAGATTTCAAGTTTTAAAAATGCAAAGTGATAGGAACATAGGAACATCATCTCTATAAACTTTTAAGGTTTTTTATCAAACCTTGCTCTATTAAGTTTTAGTTGTGTCAGTAAAATGTAAACTTTTGAAAATTTGTATTCATTTTAAAAATTTAACTTAAACGACTTCTTTTGAAAAACATGAAAGAAAGAATCAAATACAAATGTCATTAAAAATAAAGTTTGCAATGTTTTTCTCAAGAAGGTTTTCTTGAATAAAGCATTTTATCCTTTGAGTTTATAAAAAAAACAGATTTTTAAAAAAAGGCAGATGTTACAGAGACTGGAAAATTGATCTGCTGGCAAAAATACATTTTTTTATAGTATGACCTATAATTTGATATTGAAGTTTTTTAATAATAGTTCTTGTTCACAGCTGTTATAAATTAATTATAAAATGACAATATTAATTTTTTTTTTTTTTTTTTTTTTTTTTTTGGGGGGGGGGGGGGGGTTAAATCCATGCAATGTATGGTAAACTTAAAAGTACACATTTGGTCAGTTTTTGGGATTACAGGTTCTTTTATAAGCAGGTTCTTTTCTCTTTTTTGTCCTTTTTGTTTGTACCTTTGCCACAAATAGCTGCAATTATGCTGATGTGGCTTTAACAATAATTCAAATACTCTGTTTGTTCCCTGAAATATTAGAATTCATTGAACCAATTTAATTCAGTTACAAACTTATGTGTATTGCCAATATGACAAATTGTTGGTTGCATTTTATAGCCAACCAAATATTAGGTCCAATCATCCTATAAATGTAAATCTCTTTGTTACACAATCATATATGGATTCTTGGTTAAGTTAATTTTAAGACTTTCTTGATAATGTGTGTAGAATTTGACAAACTTTTTCAATTATTAAATTATTAACAAATATAATTCAATTACAAGGATTTTATTACCAGTATGTTGCAATGTAAAAAATAATTATTGATACCATAGGGGTGGTAAAAAATGTCTTGTGTAAATGTATACCAGTGTATACTATGTTTTTGGGGGGTGGGAGGTTTAGATTTCATTATTTTTGTTGGTTAGTAAATACCATGAAATTTTATGTCAACAAAAATTAATGGCTCCAATGAGATTTATTTTTACAAAACACAATTCCACAATATTTTTTTCCTTTCAATTTTTTTTATAAATTACAAAACCATGAAGGTTTAATACCACAAATATTTATGATTCTCAGATAAATGATTCTTTAGAGGATAAGAGAAAGAGTATTCTCTTTATAATGTTTCTTTTCTTTTCTTACCATTTTACAGATTTACTCTACTGAAGACTGTACCATATCAGTTTGTGTTTTATTCACTTTCTTTGATACCAAATTTTTATTATGGAACAGGTAAAATTGTGATCCTTTCACTCTTGCCTTTTAATAGTAACTTGGTAATTGTCAGATGGAGGGTGTAAGGGGGGGGGGGGGGAGTTGGGGGTTGAACTTGCTGCTTAAAACTGAACATAATGAAGCAAGCAAGATTGAGTATTTTAAGAAGATCCAAGATCAACTGTGTTTGTGTACACACAAAAAATGAACCACAGTTTGTTCCTATTTGGATTCTACATCTTACCACTGTCAGACTCCACATCTTATATTTTCTAGTCACAAATAGCTGCAAAATTGTTGATATGGCTTTAAACATCACCTCATTGACTCTTCATTTCATGTTGCACCATTAGATTTAATCATTCAAAATACAGAAAAATAATTATAACAAAAAGAAGGCTTATGGTTTATTCAATTTGATTTAACTAACATCATTATATATTGATAAAACTATGAAAGTACAGGAAATAGCTTTATTTAAAATTCCATTTAAATTACCTTTGTCTTATAATCAACTCGGAACATAATTCATTACTCTATAATCAGTAAAAACATAAATAAAAGAAATCCATCGCCTTATTTCTTATAGATTATATATAATTTGTGAAGATGTATGGGTGTATAAGTCTCTGAGCAAGATAAAACACCTGCCATGCCTGCCGGTCAGTTTGTTAATCTTTATATATATATATATATATATATATATATATATATATATATATATATATATATATATATATATGTGTGTGTATATATATATATATAATTATCTTCAGGCTAGGTTTATTGACCATTAATCTGGACAAAGCTGTGAGCTGTATCACATCCTAGCAAAACAAATATATTTTTCATAAAGGAAGATCTCATTTGATTTCTATAATGTAAAATTTCAACTGGATTGTTTTACAACTTGGCAGAGTCAGATGAACCTAAGCTACCCCCCCCCCCCCACCAAGAATATAAAACATCTTTTGAACCCAGAAATATTTTTACTAAGCTTATAGCTCCTTATTTTCAGAACAATTGCTGTGGCTAGGCTGGCTGTGTGGTCAAAACTGTACATTTTGGGGTCCTTGAGCTTCTCATTGCTTAGGTTGCAATCCTACTCTGGAGGATTCTAAAGTGAGATATTTTGTCAGTTTGCTTGCCAGAGGTCAGTAGTTTCTGTGGGTACTCGAGTTTCTCTTATCTCCCTAGAACTTCCACTACCACCATCCCCCACCACCCTTTTCAGTTAATTCCATTACTTCTACACTGACAAATATAGCTACTGATAAATTTTTGCTGTCTGATAATTATTATACTTTACAACCTTGTGCACATGCCCAGAAAAACACAAACAAAAGGCTACAAATAAAAAATAGAGAAATTCATTGTATTGTACATAGAATTTATTTCCACAATGTTTTCATTGTGAAACAGATTGCACTGAAATCTTTACAAACTCTTGTTGAAAGTTCAAGACTTAAGCTTAAGGTTTGAAAATCCCAGAATGGGCAATTGTCTGGATAATTAATTAAAGATAGTAAGCAACTTATGGCTGCTGTAGTAAGCTACTTGTGGCTGATATAGTAAGCCATAGGCTTTCGGTGGTTGCCCTTTGTAGTGAGCTAATTGTTTCTGCTATAATAAACCCTTTAAGGGTGCTGTAGTATGGCACCTGTGTTTACTGTAATAAACCACAATCATCCCTTATTGTAAACAACATACTGCTGCTATGAGAATCCTTTTTGGCTGCTTTAGTATGACACCTATATCTTCTGTAGTAAACTACATGGGGCTGCTACAAATGATGCTTTATAGAAGAACCTGTATAAAAGAAATAAAAATGAAGACACTTGTCAGGGTTATCTGAGGTCAAGTTACTGGTTGTTAATGTAAACAAAGTCTTGTGTCTTGTTGTTGTGATAGTATGATGTTACTGTAGATAACCTTACTATTAAACAAATAACTAGCTAAACTGTCTGTATTAAAGTTCATAACCTTTTCTATCTGGAAGGAGTCTGTATTATTGAGGGATATTGGTTTAGGATAGAAAAAATAAAAGTTTATTTACTTTGATGTGTACATGCTTACATGTGTAGCGGTCTGGGTAGCTCAGTTGGTAGAGCACTCACCTAAAGTGCAGGAGGTCCCGGGTTCGATCCCCAGTCCGACCCTGCATTTTTCTCCCTCCTGTTACACATGCATATGCTTATTTATTTTATCCAGTTTACAGAATGGCACTTAAGTTACAAACACATTTCTACACATTATGGTGACTAAGAGCTTAAAGAAATCAAACCCATTGTTGTGTCTCACTGCCTTTTTTTTTTTTTTTTTTTTTTTTTTTTTTTTTTTTTTTTTTTTTGTGGGATGGGGGGGTAGGATGGAAAATACCAGTGGCCTAGATAGTGTTTATATAATGTCATTTAATTAATTTGCATCGTGTAAATAATAGTATACCTTATTACTTTAGTGTTTCAAAGATTGCCATTACAGCTCTGGTACAATTACATATAGAACTTCATGCTGTGACCACAGACACATGTCTGTTATATATTACTATTTGTGATTAATATAACTGTGGTGATTCATTGTTAAACCAGATATTATTACCCAAACAAACTAAAAAAGAAATAGAAAATAAAATCAACAAACAACAAAAAACAAAAAACATACAGATAAGGCATAATAGATATATGTATGTCTAGTAATGTGAGACCAGGTGTTCTGGAAGATGAGTTTTGAATCGTGTTCTAGCAACATATGTTGTATAACAACAAATAAGACAACACTGAAGCAAACAAGATGTTTAGAAATAAAGACGTATCAAATAAAAATCTTAATAAAGCTTACCAAGAGCATTATACAAAGCAACAATCGCTATATGGAGTAGAGTAGATTAGAGTAAAGTAATGATGTTTCATGCCCAAATCAATATTCTTTTACTTGTTTTGATACTGTCATTTCTGAGATGGTGGAGGAACCTAGAATGCTTTGAGAAAACTACAGTATAACCTGTGTATAAAGTCCACCTAGGGGACTGAGCAAAAATGGACTTAATAGACAGGTGGTCTTTATATAGAGGGTTACGAGTAAACATACAGTGTTTGAAATACATGTAATTAAAAAAGTGAAAATATGCATTACCTATTAAAAACTTATTAATATATACATTAATAAAGTTATTTTCATTTTGTTTTTTAAAAACGGATTGTTCAGAAATAATTTTTTAAAAAATCCAAACTATTTAAATTTGAGAAACTGTCCATCAGAAAAGATTATTTGGTTAAACTTTACATATAATATACACTTGACTAATTGTGTCTTTGTTGTTATAAGTAGCAGCAAAGTTGTCACAAATTAAACAATTATATAAAAACATAATAGATAACAATGGGTATTTCTACCTTTATATCTGATGGTTTCAGTTGTTGACATGATAAGTATGACTTCATATATTTTTCTTCAAAATTTTACGTACTATCAGTCGATACTGTAGTCTTTACTACAGTAGATTTTAAAACTATGTAAGTTACTACATTGTATTTAGTGTGATCAATTATTTATATTAAAATTATTTATTGCAAATCTTCATACATCACAGTATCAAAGAAATGTGGCTGATATTTACTGCAAAAATTCGGGAAATTATAAAATTTAATAAAAAATTATATTAAAGAAGTGGACTTTATAGACAGGTTCTGAAGTCATTTGGGACTGAAAAGGGTGGACTTTATTCACATTAGACAGGTGGACTTTATATAGAGGTTCATTATATAGTAAAATCCATTGGGGATACTTCAGACCGGTTGCTATAGACAGGTGAACTTTATATAGAGGTGGACTCTATAGCAGGTTATACTGTACTAATTTTTGGAAATTGAAGTGACTAGCTGCTCAAGTGGGATTTGAACCTTGGCAGTAAGAGACAGTCTGATCAGTAAATAGCTTTACACCACTTAGCCACCAAAGCTAAAAAACTGTATGGAATAAAGGTCTTTGAGGTAAAACAATTTTTTTTAGTTTAGGTTTAATGTCAAAGGAAATAAAAATGAAAAAAAAAAAGTTTTGACAATTTTCAAAGTTTCTGCAGTCTAGACTATGAACATTTTTCACTTGCATTTAGCTTAATGAGAACATTTTGTTGCAGCCCTAATGACAGGAAATGAAACATTTCAACATTTTTAGCATATTTATACTTTTTTATTTTTTTTAAAAATCATGTCAAAAAAGAAAAGGCTGTTTCTTAAATATAACCCATGATAGAAGTTAGAAGTTTGGTTTCTATGTCAAATTAAAATATATTCCTGCATTAAAGAAACCTGCCAAAATAGTTAAGATTTCTGAAATACCTAACATATATAATGAGGCAAGATTATAGGCTGGATTTTTTGGTCCCCCCCTCCCCCCACCTGTGTAGATCTTTCAGTGAATCTTATCTGATTTACAGTCAAGTTTGGACAGAGATTGCCATGTTTCCTTCCTAAGATAATATTATTACTAATTCTAATGAAATCTTTCAGAATAGAAGACTTTGGCAGTTGTTGTTTTTTTATGTTCTTCAAACAAGATAATATTTGATTGTTTTTGTGATCCATTTTATTACTTTTGTAAATTAAAATTAGATAGAGAAAACTCTTTCAAGGCATAATTGTTTTAACATCTTTTAAATTTGCTTTGACCTGTAGAGACCACTCTGTAAATCAAAGTTTATAAAATGTTTTGGGGTTGTTGTTGTTGTTTTGGTGGTGGTGGTGGTGGTGGTGTTGGTAGTGGTGATGGTGGTGTTCTTGTTTAAGTGTTGTTGTAATTGTAATTATTGCTGTAATTTTTTGCCATTGTTGTTTTTAGTATTCTTGTTTTTGAATGTTGTTGTTGTTGTGATTGTTGTATATTTTTTGTTATATGTTAGTAGTTTTCTGTCCTTTTATTTATCATCATCATCATCATCATCATCATCCTGTTGACCTTTTATTATTTCTTTTTGCAAGGCCTGTATGAGGGATGATTTCAGTCTTTATTATTAGGTTATATATTAGAAAATTTGCAATTTGTTATTTTTTCTGGTTATCTAGAATTAAGTTGATTAGAATTTTTTACCTATTTCTGATCATATGTCAGAAAGTTATATATATATGATTAATGTGATAAGAGCACTTGTTAGTAGTAATTACTAGTAGCAGTATCATTAGTATATATAAGTAGTTTACATGATATCAGGGTTTTGACACTTGTCTGATCCAGCTTTCTATGTTGTGTTTTTTTAATGATTTTTGTGTGTAATTGTATTTAATATCATAAATTAGTACTAATTAATGGTTTTATTTCTAAGTGGATAACATTTCATCATCAGAGATAAAGAGATTTCAACGCTTTACTTTTACCCTATATTTAAGTACAAGACATTTTTTTATTTAAAAAGTTAATTTAGTTTCCAGATTTAAATCATTCAAGTACAATATTGTTAATACCTGTATATAATATTAAATGTATGATTTATTTCTGTATCTCAAAATCCCATAATGACAATAAATAACATAAATTTCATTTCCAAAGCAGGGTATGAAGGATAATTTCAGTCTTCGTTTGGGTTTGTACCCACAAGTCTTTCTTTTTGAAGACCCTGTAATAGTACCACTTGGGCATGTATCCCACTATTATTTTGTGTTGTATGGGTTTGAACCCACAACTCATACTTAAGGAATACAGTAACAAAACCACTTGACCATTTATCTCATTCTAATTGTCATCTATGTACACAATCAATCCTGTTTTTGGATTTTTTTAAAAATTTTATGTAATGTTCAATTAAAGTATTTGGAATATCTTGGATTGACTAAGTGGTTAAGGCATTAGGAGTCACGCTGCTGTGGGTTCAACCCCGGTGGACCACAAGTGAGACAGGTTTTTTTCCCTTGTTGGTTAGTACAAAATGTATAATGGTCTGCCATGTTTATCTGCAACATTGTGGAAGAGTGTATTAGCATTCTTAAGGTCACCATAAGTGTACACTAGTACAATGAGGATCAGAAACACTTGTACATTTGACATAGCACATGAAATTGTGTTCAGATTAATCCTGAAAACTAATAATGTTGTCTTGTAAGGAATAGCTAAAAATTGCTGATGTCACTTACTACATCAGCAATTTAGCTTACTACATCTTTCAACCAACCATCCATTAACTAATCATTGATTGATTTTATCATTGTAATTTTAACAACTTTACAATTTCTGTATTATGATACAAATAACAGTGTTCGACACATTTTAATGATGTACCTTCTGAACTGATTTGCCATTATATTTTTATATTTTTTTGTTGCTAGGCAACCATGACATTTCTTGAATGTCACAAGCGAGGAAAAAACTGAGAGGGAAATTATTTTCATGTAAAAATATTGAAGTTATGTCAGAAAAAGAAAACTCAATCGATAAAATTTAATAAAACTAACATTATGTCCAAAAATTATTTAACAAGACACAATTTGGGATTAGTTGTTGCAATATGACTTACTATTAGTGACATCGTTTTTAGTGATTATAGAAAATTCTATACATAATAAAAATAGGGCTTTGTATAAGCTTTATATCATAACAAAGTGGTTATAAATTTTGTTTTGTGCCAATTAATTTATCATTTTTTAAAGGGATGGGCATATATAGAAACATGTAGCAAAGTTGTTCTATTTTAAAGACTCATGAAATAAGGATTTACGGTTTGGGTTTCAGCTCTGCATGTTCTTGTCCTGTCAAAAACCACAAGCAAACTGACAATTAATTTTCTCACACTATGATCTACCCCAGTAGAATTCGAATGTTGGCAGTTAGAGACACTGTGATCTTTAAGCCAACACCTTAGATCACTTAGCCAGAAAAGCAGATTTTTTTGTGTGATCTGGGGGGTCTTTTTGATCTAGACATTGTTTCAGTATGTTTTGTGAGATATTTTTGTGAGCTAATAATGATTGGGGTTTAATGTGGTGAGCCTTTATGTTTGGTTCCAAAATGTATTTTTCTCCCTAAATCTTGACACCTATTTAGCCAAATAGTATTGTCTGGAAACTTTAGTATTTTGTCTGTCAGACAAATTTAGTATATTCTTTAAGCTTTCTAACTCTTCCTTAGTAATGCTGCAGCCCACTTATATCATTGTTACAAACAAAACACCAGAACAAATAATAAACTACATCATGAAATAACATTTAAAAAAACTACATCTGACAATATATAAACTGTCAAATTTTCATTGATTGTAGAAGTATAGGCTAGAAAATATTGCTTTAAAGCTGTGAGTAATATTACAATATGGAGTAGTTCATTCCTGGTGGTATACAATATACATTTGTAAATACTGACAATATCTGGTAAAATGTGTTCAAACAATGACATTTATTCTTATAAATGTCTCAGTGTATAAATTATTTTAAATAAAATATCAAAACTTAATATCTTTTTTAACAAATTACGATACATATTGTCTCATTAGTTTTGAAGTTCCTGGAACAACATTAATGTACTTCACAATTTTCTAATAATTATTTTATAGTGAAAAATTAATAATGTATGACACTGAGAAATTAAGATAATTTGATAGGCTTATTAATACAGTTCTACCATTTTTGGAAGTCAATCATTTGACGCCAATCACAGAAATAAGATAATTACTGTATCTTAATTAAAAAATATATTTGAAGCATTTTTTCATGATTAATATTGCAAAATCATATAATAATTATAAATAAATAACTGTCATTTTTTTAAATATTAAAAGTTATTATCGGAATTTGTGTAGGCCAGATTTTCTCAGATACTGTCAACCCAACATATTGACTTTACAAACGTTAGTTCTTGGCTGATTCCTGGTTGATACTAATGTGGCGATATTTTCCAGATTGTGATGTTCTGCCGTATAAAAGAATCAATAAATGTGACTCATGACCAGGGTGTAATTTTACGGCTTTGTGTTCACCTAAAATGATGGAATGATGAAGTCTGCGCTCTTTCTTCTCATTGGATTAGTTTACTCTTCTCATTATTTTTATGAACACACCAAAACAGTTGCAATAAATTTTGAAGGCGATCATATAGCATTCTTACAGGATTGAATTACCATTCATCATTACATTATTGACAG
The DNA here is from genome assembly GCA_029721355.1 of Tegillarca granosa. Taxonomy (NCBI): domain Eukaryota; kingdom Metazoa; phylum Mollusca; class Bivalvia; order Arcoida; family Arcidae; genus Tegillarca; species Tegillarca granosa. The sequence continues at coordinate 33,965,739 of CM056598.1, read as the reverse complement.
AAAATTTAGGCACTAATAATTTACGCAAATACAGAGGCAAGGTGCTAATTTTATGTTAATAAATCATTATCGTTCCTGGCATTAGAGAGTTAGTAATCGCTTTTTACGTGCAGTTAATAACTGTACATTTTTTTAACTGATGGACACTACTTTTTAGATTATCCCCTCGCAATTTTATGTTTTTGTTATCCCACCCTCAAAGTGACAAAGCCTGTCTTAAGTGTTACATTCATTATTGGAAAAATATAAATTTACAAAAAATATAATTTAAAGCCCCTGCTTGGTATCACCTTCTTACACAGATATTTTTTGTTTATAATGTGCTATGAAGAGGCAATTCACACTTTAAGGACATAAAAAAAATGAAGGGCTTATGTTTTGAAAATTTAAAAGCTGAACATTAAAGATCCAGTTCTTGTTAAAATTTTGCTGGTTAACAATGTAACAAAAAAAAAAACATGTCTGCCTTGTAGCTTTTATGACTGTCACACATGGATATCTGTTATGAAAGAACATCTAATATTTAAGAAACTTTTTTTCTCAGAATATTGATTTATATTCAACTTGTTAAAGAATCATTGGCAATTTATTTGTACTTGTATATTCACCATTTAGAGATGGGTGGACTAATGTTGTTTTTATGCACCACTAAAAAATCTATCACTTACATCAAGGCTATCGAATTTTTTTTTATGGTGAAGGGAAACAGAGTTCCAAAAACAAACAAACAAACAAACAACAAAAACAACAATAAATAAAATAAAATAAAACAAAATAAATAAAATAAAATAAGATATAAAAAAAATAAAAAAATAAAATAAAAAAAAATAAAATAAAATAAAAAAATTGAAAAAAATAAAAAAAAAAAAAAAATAAAATTAAAATAAAATAAAATAAAATAAAATAATAAAATAAAATAAAACCCTTTAGCTTTGGCAAGAGAACAAAAGAACTTTCTTGCACTAGAATCTGCCTGAAAGGAATTTAAACCTAGGTGTTGAGAGACATTGTGATCTGTAACCGCATGCTTTAGACCACTTGGCCACCAAGGCCCCTTCATTACTTAAGAGTTAAATTATATATACAGAAGCTATACACTTATATGGCAATAAATCTTATAAATGTGCTCCATATCAACTTAAAAATATTACATATAACATATGCGTCACAAGACAAAAGTATGCGTGTTATATTAAAAAAAATTTAAAATTTATGGCTCTTAAAAGTCTAAATTGTGCAATAAAAATATGTATACAGCAAAAATGCTTATCCAATACATATATAGAGTCATGACACAAAATTTGATCTGTTTTGTATTTTGATAAATCTGGTTGTTTTGCATCCTTCTAAGTAGGCAAATTATTGTATTTCAAGGATTTGAAAATTTTAATAAAACTGATGTCAAGAGGTTTTCTCGTTTTGTTGAAATGCTGACCAGTCTGTCTACAGGTTTTGTTGTAAATATTGACCTTTATGTTGATACATTGACCTGTTATTTAGCATATTTTGTTTAAACAATGACTTGCTTTGTTTTAATTTTGAGGTTTTTTTACAGTTGAACTTGTCAGTTATTTTTCATGTCTTTTGCTTTATATCTTGCTTTTGTACCTTTGATGAAGCTTAAGAACAGAATTTTAAGTCATATGCCATGGGTGCTTTGTTTATTTAGATAGTGATCCAAGCTTAATATTAGTTTGTCCAATACTTTGCAGTGTGTGTGTGTGTGTATGTGTGTGTGTGTTTTTTTGCCTTGTCAGTTTTTGTTAATTTCATTTTTTTAACTACATGTAGAGTCTTTGGCAGCAACAGTTGTATTTTTAGTTTTTATTTTAATACTTTAGGTTCTACTGAAGCTAAATTACCATCAAGTATTGGGAGGAAGACAATATTTAATACATGCATTAAAATTTCGTATCTTTTTTCTTATGAAATTTTCGTTTTTATTTTTCAGTATCAGGTGAAATGGAAAACAGAACAAGTGCAGAGTATGATTATAATAACAGTGCTGCAGCTAAAAAGTCTGGTGATGAAAATAAATCGTAAGTAAACGAATCATGTATATATAATCTGGATGTTATAGTATGAGTGTACTAATAATTTTATATTCTAAATGTATTGTTAGGTTGTGTAAAAACTTGTTTTGTGACCATCATAAATTTAAAAATTTTGACAAGTAAAATTGGCATAATTGTGATACATAAGAGTATGTGTCACAAAATATTTTATCATTTTGATGTGACCACATTTGTTCCTCAACATCAAATTTTCTGGAACATTAACATTTCCATGTATAAAATCAGAAATTCAGATTAGGCTTACACTTTCTGTTTTTTACTGGAAATTTTAAATTCATACAACATATTCCAGTTTGAAATAGAAAATCCATCTGCAAGCAGTACTATAAGCATAAAAGTTTTGGTGTTGTACCAAATTTCAGTTCCATTTCTAGAAGAGAACAATAAGAATTCTGTATGGTAATAAACATCTTAGTAAGTAAAAATGAAATAACAGGTAGACTGGTTCAGTCCTTTATATCTTCCATTGACACAATTTCCATGGAACTTCCATGACATTAGGTTGTTTAGCATGCAGCTTGATACATGTTGTGATAAAGTTTAATTCCATGTCAAGAACAGAATAAGATGGATTCCATATCAATTTTAACAGCTCTGTAAACAGAGATAAATATTGCAGTTGTACTGATAGACCAGTTTCATCCTTTATAATCCACAACTGACATCATTCACATAGGGCTATGGCCTTTAGTGACATTCTGTTGCTCAGCAGACACTTTCATAAGTCTTGTGACAAAATTCTATGTTATTTCATGTACAAAACAAGATAGAAAATGAAAAATTGCAGATAGACCAGTTCCATCCTTAGTATCAATTGTGAAGTTTATTCTCATGGGGAATGTTACTTCCATGACATTTAGTTGCTTAGCATGCACCTGCATAGGTGTTGTTGCAAAGTTATATTTATTTTCAAGTTCAGAACAAGATGGATCCTAAATAGAAGGTTAAAATTACAGTTATGTTGATAGACTGGTAACACCCTTTTATATCTACAATCAATATCATTCTCACAGGCAATGTGACTTTCATTACAGGTTTTGTTCAACATGTAAAAACTGACTTTGAATTAAAGGATTTTTTCTTATTGTAATAATAACAGGTGATGAGCAGATCACCTAGGTTTATGACATGCTGTTTATTTGATACAGATGTCATAACATATTTCACTATTGAATGTACAATGTACACATTTTGGCTGCTGCTTCTGCTGCAAACATCTTGATATTAAAACATGCGAGAAACCAAACATATGGTTAGATATATACACAATTTCTCACATTTTACATCTTATTCAAATTATTTTTTCTTCTCATTCGTGTCAAATTTTTTACTAATAATAACAGTATGAAGATTTTTATAACTGATATATACATGTATATACATGTATATATGTTAAATATGTACACATCTGTTACATAATCTTACATCATTTAGTGTTTATGCATTTCATTTTTTTCTTTCTATCTTTTAACCCAAATGCATCTGATATTAAAGTGTCCTGTGTTGACATCATTTTGTTTATTGTTTTGCTAATCGTATTTGTTTTTGAGTGGGCCTTGGTGGATAAGGGGTCTTAAGTGCTGGCTTTCAGGTCAATGTGCCTTTCACTACCTAGGCTTTAAGCCCATTTGGGTAGATCCTAGTAAAAGAAAGTTCCCCAGTTTGCTTCCTGAAAGTTTTTTTTTTTTTCTTTTTTTTTTTTTTTTTTTCTTTTTTTTTTTTTTTGGGGGGGGGGGGTTTACCATGGTTTGCTCTTACAAATCTAACCTTGTCAGGTCTTTTTTATTATGTAAAAGAATTTGACTGAGAAATGAAATACCACCACAGCTCAACTCCATTCTGTCACTTTGATTTAAAAAACAAAAACAAAAAAAACCTTGTATTCACATAAATTTGCTTATCTAATTTTGTCATTTATTGGTGCTTGAAGATCTGTTTGTAAACAAATGGGGGTGGTAAGGACCTTCAAAACATTTTATTGACCTAGAAGTTACATGCAAATAGTTGATACACAAACAATTATTGACTGTAGTGTTATTTTGTTACACTTAGTATATCTTAAAGAAAGTTTTTGTAATAAAACCATTATGCTACAATTGATAAGAGGTCAATATATGCTCTAGATTAATATTGCTACCAATATGTCAATTCAACTTACATCAACTTCACAACCCTGCTATTATTTATGTTTTATTTCATAAAAGGTTTCAATTTTATTCCCATGCAGGTTTTAACATTGACTCAACCACAAAAGTAAATCCCAATTACACTAACAATGTTCTGACTTTTTTTCCAATCTTAAATACATGCACATCATTTCAGTAATGTAAAAGCCCAACTGGAATACAACAGAAACATGTTTTACATATGCAACAAATTTGATAAAATTAAAACTAATACATCCGTATAAACAGAGATTAGGCATTAGACAGGATTGGCAGCATTGGGCAGGATTGGTGGCATTAGACAGGATTGGCAGCATTGGGCAGGATTGGTGGCATTAGACAGGATTGGCAGCATTGGGCAGGATTGGTGGCATTGGACAGGATTGGCAGCATTGGGCAGGATTGGCAGCATTGGGCAGGATTTGTGGCATTGGGCAGGATTGGCAGCATTGGGCAGGATTGGCAGCATTGGGCAGGATTAGGGAAGCCAAGGTTTATTTTGCAGCATCATAGCTGTACCAGTTTATTATATATTTCTATCAGTGCGTGTAAAAGACAAACATTCTAAACTTTTGCAAGTTGTGACACAGCAGAAAAATATGACAAATATTGAAAATCATACTTATGAGTTTTTTTTTTGTTTTTTTTTTTTTTAAATCAACAGTTTAAAAGAAACTAATTGAACAATATCAAATATTTTTTGGAGTCTACTCGCTTTTCAGAAAAAAAAATAAAGCTACCAATTACAAGAATAATCATCAAATATGAAATAATTAAATCATGCAGTTAATTACAAAAAAAGTTAAAATTCATCCAATTATTTAACATCTCAATGCAATTATTAATCACAGACACAGAAATTGAATTTCCTCAGTCAATATATAATGTGTGAGATTCGAAACCATTACGAAAAATTCAATTAAGTCTGAAACAAAATAAAAGGCACATATAATGACATAACATTGATTATATTTATATAAAGAATGGAATTAGGTTTGGCTAGTCAAACATTTCTATTTGCCACTTTGGTTTTTTTAAAAATAAACTTTGAGATAAAAAAAAAACCCTTTAAAATGTTGTCAATTTAAACAATTATGTTAGAACTTAATTTTTCACATATATAATCCATGTAAGTTGATTAATAGAGAACCTTTGCATTTGCATTTTTTATTTTTTAATCATTTAATGTTTTTCAAGCATTTTTCACAGCTTCCTACATGGTTGACATTATTTTTTTCTCTCTCTCGGTTACAGCACATTTTCTCATTATAGCTTCTATGATAGCTTTATCAAAACAACCTCTTTTTTTCTTATTGTATGGAACACAAACTGTGTCTGAAAGCATACCCCAAATTTAGTACTCTTATTTTCTTATTTTAGTAAAGAATGTACTATTTTTATTTGTGTGGAAGGTGACTCCATCTATCTGACCCAGTGACAGGCCACAATGCTCTGAGTCAGAATATCCAATATTTGATTAATTTTAACAATGTAAAGTTTTCTGGAGATGTTCCCTATCCCCAAAAAATTCACTTAATTCTAAAACACTTTCAAATATAACACACACAAGTAAAAAAAAATTATTTTGTTTTTCAGATAATGATTTATCTTTTTTCCATGTTTCTAGGAAAATTAATTGTATTTTATTTAATCTCTGTACAGATTTTTTGTAAGTAAGATTGTTAACAAAACTCCAATTTGTCATAATATAATAGAAAAAAAGAAAAACACATTTATGGAAAAATTTCAGAAATATGTCTGACCTAAAGTCATTTATTTGTAGTAAAGGTTTTGTGTTTTGATTGTGTATTGTTGATCTTATACATTAGAGAAATTACAAATAACTCTAAAGGCCAAGAATCTGTCTAGAGTCAATATTACTTCACTGTATCTGTAAATACAAGCCTACAAATAGTCCTACAATAGCTCTGATAGATCATAAACAAATCTCAGCCATATGGCACCAACCACTTTACATATCATATAGAGAAACAAATAAAATAGTAGTCTTTGCTGTCAACAAATTTTGATAACTGCCATTCAGGATAACAAAATGTAAAAATGTCATATCATAAAGTTAATTAGAATGATAAAGAAAATACCCACTTTACACTAAAGTAAAATCAAATTTAACCATTTTATTTAAAAAAAAAAAAAGCTTCTGTTGTTGAGGGTGTATTGGAAAACATTGACTGTTTTTTCGAACTGGGATTTGACCTTAAATCACATCTCATGAACTGGTTGTGAATTAACCTGAACTGATGTTCTTGAAGGTTGCACCTTGACTTTATCTAAACTGAAGACTTTGGGAAAAAAGTGACATGATGACAAAACAAAAGTGATGTGGTTGGATTGTATATTTTCTAATAATTCAGTACATGTTTTCTAGTCTGCCATTATAAATTAAATCTGGATTTTTTTAAAGGTTCCTTGTGTCTGTGTGTGACATTTGGTGGCAGTAAATCATCAATGTGTGTAAAACCTAGTAACACTTATAAACATGTGAAATTATGTGAGCTTGAGGGATTAGATTTCCTAGCCTTCTTTGGTAATCATAAATAATAAAAGATAATTGCAGGAAATTTCTGTCTAAAACAAATCTTAATCAGAATTATCTAGTCCCTTTTTTAGATGTAATCCTGTGATATGTCTGTTTATGTCATTGTAATTATTTAGTCATACTAAATTGAGATCATATATGGAAGTTTTGCTGCTTTGATTTTTATTTCTGTAGTTGCAATTCAGCTTGTTCTTTAGACAATGAATTTATGATTAAGTTCATTTAGTTCTGAACCATTTTTTAGTCACTGTAACCTACTTTATACATGAGGTATGATTCAGCTTCTTTATTTCTGAATTACAATTGAGTCACTGTGAGCTTCTTTGTACTTAAGGTATAATTCAACTGGTTTAGTTCTAAACCACCTTTAGTCACTGTGACTTATTTTATACATGAAGAATGATTAATCTTGTTTAGTTCTAAACAATCTTTCAGTTACTGTGGCCTAAATTATAATTCAGCTTGTTATATTCCAAACAGCCTTTCAGTCACTGACCTACTTTATACATAAAGTATAATTTAGCTTGTTTAGTTCTGAATTACAACTAAGTCACTGTGACCTACTTCATACATTAGGTATGATTCAGCTTATTTAGTTTTGAACCCCTTTCAGTCACTGTGACCTACTTTATACTAAAGTATGATTCAGCTTGTTCAGTTCTAAACAACCTTTCAGTTACTGTGACTTACTTTATGTATAAGTATAATTTAGCTTGTTAAGTTCTGAATTACAATTAAGTCACGGTGACTTACTTTATACAATATGATATGAATGACCTAAATTTTTATGTATTTGTTTTCCTTAAACATATTAGCAACTCTCCACCTCATTGAGTGACACTCTATATTTTATATGGGATGATGATGTTTTGTTCCAAGGTCAAGATGTTCTTATCATTTATATCTAGACAATCAGTACTGATTTTCTTTTAGCAAACCAAAAATCAACAGGCTTTGGTAAGTGGACTGACAAACTTTTTGACACTAGAGTTTCAAATGCATGCAGTTATACATTGTGGTCGGTGAGTCAGCACTTCAGAACACCCATCCACCATGGTCCCTGTTCTATGTAAGGATAGACTGAATAAGGCACAAATTAAGTAACTGTGACCTAATTTCTATACAAGACTTTTATAATATACTATATCCTGATAACTGCCAAAGATTGTAGTAAACACTAGCTTTTCTTGGTATATTAATGTGATTCTTCTTTAAATATAATAATAATATATAATGTTATATACTATTGGACTAATGGGTTATTTATTTATTTATTTATTCATTCATTTATTTTTTTTATTAATTTAATCTTATTTAATTTTGTTTTACTTTGTTATTTTTTTTATTTTATTTTATTTTATTTTATTTTATTTTATTTTATTTTATTTTATTTTATTTTTATTTTTATTTTTTTCATTTTCTTTATTTTTTGTGTTGTTGTTATTTTAATTGTCTCTGTTGTTGATGTTTTTGTTTTGTTGTTGTTGTTATTATTATTATAATTCTGTCTGTTGATGTTATTGTTTTGTTGTTGTTGTTATTATTATTATAATTCTGTTTGTTGTTGATGTTATTGTTTTGTTGTTGTTGTTATTATCATAATTCTGTCTGTTGTTGATGTTATTGTTTTGTTGTTGTTGTTGTTATTATCATAATTCTGTCTTTTGTTGATGTTATTGATTTGTTGTTGTTGTTATTATAATTCTGTCTGTTGTTGATGCTATTGTTATGTTGTTGTTGTTATTATTATAATTCTGTTTGTTGTTGATGTTATTGTTATGTTGTTGTTGTTGTTATTATAATTCTGTCTGTTGTTGATGTTATTGTTTTGTTGTTGTTGTTGTTATTATCATAATTCTGTCTGTTGTTGATGTTATTGTTATGTTGTTGTTGTTGTTATCATAATTCTGTCTGTTGTTGATGTTATTGTTATGTTGTTGTTGTTGTTGTTATTATCATAATTCTGTCTGTTGTTGATGTTATTGTTTTGTAGTTGTTGTTGTTGTTGTTATTATCATAATTCTGTCTGTTGTTGATGTTATTGTTTTGTAGTTGTTGTTGTTGTTGTTATTATCATAATTCTGTCTGTTGTTGATGTTATTGTTTTGTTGTTGTTGTCTCAGTATAAAACCTCATTAAATTTAATCTAAACCCCTAATGGACCTATAAAAAAGATGATAATAGTTTAATCAATCTACTACACATAAAGATCTGATACATAATAACAAAATGTTTTATGTGTTGTGCTAGCTCAGTATTTGATGTTTTATTAACTGTGGCTTTATTATAATTTTAAACTGATTAGATTCAGATTAACTATATAGAGCAATGTCATCAAATCTGAATAAATGTCTCTTTTTATAATCAACATAACGTGTAGATTTTAAGTTTTATCTTTAAAATTCCAGATATAAAATACAAAATACCTGCAGAAAATAAATGTCCATTGATTAAATGAAGTCTAAATGATTGGTGTGGAGAAATGGTGTTTTCATTCTCCCAGTTAGGATTCCTTCACTCACATTAAGGTGGTCAGTTCAGGGATGGTGGAGGAAACTGGAGTAAATGGAAAATCTGCCAATCTCCAATGAGCAGGGCTAAATTCTTAAGAAATGTACATGTACAAAAAAAGAGACAGTACAATGTATTTGTTCCCTGAAAGAAAATATGTTTTTCCAGTTTTTTATTGCTTTGTTTATCATTTGTGTCTGAATGAACTTTGTTCAATCTAAAACAAAATTGAGAGATGGGTACAGATACAATGGCATGTCTACTTTGTCTGTTTTTTAAGTCCAGTCAAAAAAAAACAGGTCATAAGAAGTTGACAATTTACAATGAACTAAGAATTTGTATTATATGCCCTCAATTTGCACATAAAGAGTAATAGTCCACTTGTACAGAACATTTACAATAATGAGTATGAACTTTGTTATTTGACAATCAGAAAGTGTCAGCATCAAGTTTTACCAACTGATAATATCTATAGAGAGATTAAGTCATTTTATTGTTAAACACCAGGATTTTAAGATATAATTGTGTTGACCTATCTACTGACATTATCTACCGGTACTATTTTGTATGTCACATGATTTTTTTGGAGGAAATCATAATAAAAATCTACAATGCTCATTACAAAAAATTTGGTAGACATACCATCAACATTTTTTATTTATGGACATTTAGTTGTTTCACTATTTTGAAGTCCTAGAATTCATCTCTTTCATATTTTTTTCATAAGCCACTTTAAACTTATTGTCAAACCCCTTTACAATGCCAAAATTTGACAACAAATTGTTGCAAAGAAACAAGGTTTTACCTTTCTCTCTCCCGCCCTCCATTTTTTCTGTCCTCACAAACCAGATTTAATCTGATGACTTGAGCTGAGTTCTAAATGATGTGTCATTTTATTACATAACCATTATAGAATTAGTTATCAGTCTACCAGCCATAATAAATAATCCCTTCTCAAACCAGACGGAATACCATCAAATTACAGCATATTTATGGTATTTATTCAAAAGGAGACTTAAATTTCTTTATTACTGACCCCCTTGATAGTTTCTGGCTTTTTTCAAATGAATATTTTGAAGCCTGCTTAATTTTAACTGTTCTCGTAAATTTGTATGAGCAATGGTAACATAAGTTTTAATTTTCACTGTGGGTATAATAACATTATGGAAATTACAACTTTTTTTTTGTCTCTGAATTTTCTCATCTTTTATAAAGATAATATTGTTTTATTTAAATATTGATAGATTTACTTTGATTTGATTGGTTGAGAATAAATGTTTCCTTTTTTCTTTTGTTTTATTTCAGCACAAAGTCGCTAGAGTACAAGACTTGGATATAAAACTGTCAGGAATATTCTATCATGTTATTATTCACTTTTGTTTTGAAACCCACCCCACCCCACCCCATTCCCATTATCTAATGACTGAAAAGTATCTAAAAACGATGATTCTGGGGGAAAATTTTGTGACACAAAAAGAAAAATTCTCATTTTAAAAGACCAAACTTTTTTTCAAAATTCTTAATTAAAAATTTACCAAATAAACAATTAATGAATTAAATTAATTACAGAATCTGTTTTAACAAGGCTGGTGTTAGAACATAAATTTAATGATTTTTTTCTTCATTTTAAGAGGAAATAAAAATGATGACATTAGTTAGTGTAAAGATTGTAGTAGCTAAATCCCATGACAAAACAATTAAAAATGCTTGTTTTGTAAAATTAATCAAGATGAAAGACTTATATTTCCAAAGTATAAAAAATTGCCACAAAGAGGCTTCATGATGACTTTGTCGTATCAAGTTTTACGAAGAATAGCTGATTTTTGTAATAAATTGTCTTGAATAAGATCTCCGTAGAGATCATTCACTATCGCTTGTTCTGCCTCCATTTTGTCTTATTTGGAGGTGATTTATATACTGTAGTCATGTAACTTCGCTGTTTTTCTATGTTCAGAACATTATACAACATCTAGTTAAAGAAAACACCATCACCTATTCTATGGCATGTCAGCCATAATTAGATGAACTTTAATTGGCTTGCTAAGAGTAATTACATTTCAAAGCTTTTGTGATGACTAGATAAAAATTAATGTGCAAATTGGTGAAGGGGATTAAATAAAAAAAAATTTAATGAATGGAAGAAATATATAATTTATTTTGTCCTTATTGTTGAGTAGGTATATAGGGATATTTTAGTAGCCTATGTCGTGTTTGATGTAAGATAATTACCCGGAGATGAAATAAACTTGCACAGTTGTGAGCTTTTTACTATTTCGATTGTGTGCTGTAAATTTGTTTCTCTTAGGGATTGGAGTAGATAGGTTTTCACAAGTTTTGGGAAAAACATTTGACATAGTAATTTCTATTTGCTTTATGGAATACGCCATAGAGATGAATCAGCTGTATTCTATAACAATATTTCTTAACGAAAAAAAAGTTTTGTCTGGTTGTATAAATAACTGTTTAATCCAAATCTTAATAAAATAGTGGCCTCTTATGTTACATTTATAGCAGCAATTATGATTTTGTTAATTATTCATTGATGAATAATTCATAAAGTACGATAATGGTTTCAGTAGCCAAGTGGTCCAACATTCTAGCTTACAGATCTTAGCACCTTTTTCAGCACTTCTCAAAATACCTCTAATGATTCAACAGGATCCTAATGTGAGGAGGATTGTCAGCTTTGTTGATGAGGATGGGTGGTTTTCTTCAGACATATTGGTTTCCTCTATGTGCTGAAATTGACCACCTTGATATATCAAGGAATTTTGACTAGGGACAATAAAAACTATGACTCCACTATATAAAGTTTAAATAACAAGGGAGATAATCCAGGAAATTTGAGTTTTTATTTTGGAGTGTGTTAAGCCAGTGGAGGACCTGATAAGACTAGACAATTTTATGTTTACCTGAATCAGTATAAACTTGAAGCAAAAACTTGTCCATGGATAACTTATTTCTACCCCAAATACTAATAAAATAAAATTTCTCTCAAATGGACTTTTTCCTGCTTTTACTGTTTCTGTTTAATTTCTACAATTTCTACTAAGACAAATTAGTAAGACAAACTAGTAAACTGAATTTATATTTGTAGGTTGTCCATAACAAGTTTATGGATCATGCATTTACATTTTCAGTGAATTCATATTACTCCTATTTGGGGTCCAGTGGTCAAGAGCACACAGATTACAGCATCTCTCACTGTATTTGATCGAATCTCACTCAGGTGTGAGTGTTAGAAAGTATATAAATATTTTTACTAAAGGTCAGTGGTTTTCTTAGGGTAGTCTCAAATCCTCCACCATTTCAGAACTGACCACCTCGGTATAAGTTAAGTATCCTGACTAAATTATAAAACATCATTACTTCACATCTTCATTCCATAATCCTATAATCAGTCCTACAAATCCTGATTTGTTTTTTTTTTTTTCAGAAAAGTTAAGGAAAAAAATTAATGCATCTATAATGATTTATGTTTTAGATGAAGCTTTAAAATGCATTTACTATTTAAAGCCTCATTAAGCTTGCTTTATGTTTTTTTATTTAAATATTCATCTCCAATAAAACTCCATTATTACAACATAATAACTACTTCATGAAAGATAGATTTGACATGGTTCTACTTTTAATAGCAAGGACTGAAATTAGACCATTGAATTTAAAATGCATTACAATCTTAACATTCATGTTGTCATGTCTCCATGGCTCTTCACATGTCATATTACGCTACACCATAAAATCGTCAATAAATGTTTTATTTCCGCAGAATTTCCAACAGTCTCTCAATACTTAATATAATGCACATATTGATGATATTATTCTTTTTTATCACAAAATATCATCTTTAGCAGTATCTTGAGAACTGTTTATCACAGAATTTGTCCATTTTCAGAACACAGATAACATTAAAAGTCATGGGCGTAAAAGTAGTTGTTTTGTGTTTTTTCTTTGATATAAAGATGACGATGATGATAATGGATCATCTTGTTGTATGGTGCTGTAAATATGAAGTCAAGGGATTTGTTAGTTAAATGAAAAGTAAAAAATGAACTTTGACGATCAGTTAAAATAATACAATGATTAAACAAGGACTTTATGAACTACATCAAAATGACATTTATAAGACCATATCTTCATCTTCAGCATTACAAAACCTGTCATTTATGCTAAGTTACTGAAGCATAATCTGTTTCCATGGTTATTGGAATCTTTTGGCTTTATTTTCTGTGTTTTTCATCATGTTTTTGGATATGTTTGTGTAAATTTGACAAGCAAGATTTAGCTTAGATGTATAACTATCACTTGTATATAGTAATATTAATATAGCTCTTGTTGATTTGACAATGGTTTTGTGTTGAAGTTTGTTTTGTTTTGATAATGGTTATACCTTGATGGTATCTTTTTGATGCATTTTTTTCTATTTGACAGTGGTTATGCTATGATGCTGTTTTTTTTTATTCGTTGACAGTGGTTTTGTTTGGACAATAATTATTTGTTGATGAATTTTGTTTTTGACAATGGTTATGTTTTGACAGCTGTTTTTTTTTAATTCGTTGACAGTGGTTTTGTTTGGACAATGATTATTTGTTGATAACTTTTGTTTTTGACAATGGTTATGTTTTGACAGTGGTTTTATATGGACAATGATTATTTGTTGTCGTTGGTTGGTTTTGACAATGGTTATGTTTTGACAGTGGTTTTGTTTGGACAATGATTATTTGTTGTTTTTGGTTGGTTTTGACAATGGTTATGTTTTGACAATGGTTTTGTTTGGACAATGATTATTTGTTGTTGTTGGTTGGTTTTGACAATGGTTATGTTTTGACAATGGTTTTATATGGACAATGATTATTTGTTGTTGTTGGTTGGTATTGACAATGGTTATGTTTTGACAATGGTTTTGTTTGGACAATGGTTATGTTTTGACAATGGTTTTGTTTGGACAATGATTATTTGTTGTTGTTGGTTGGTTTTGACAATGGTTATGTATTGACAGTGGTTTTATATGGACAATGATTATTTGTTGTTTTTGGTTGGTTTTGACAATGGTTATGTTTTGACAATGGTTTTGTTTGGACAATGATTATTTGTTGTTGTTGGTTGGTTTTGACAATGGTTATGTTTTGATGGAAGTTTTGATGATTTTTATTTAATGACTTTTTTGTTTTTGTGTTTTGTTTTATTGGTATATAATTTCAAGTGTATAGTTTTATTCAGTTGTACATTGTTGCATTGAATTTGAATTTGATAATTAATGAAACATTTTTGAAATGAATTTTTAAAGTTCAAGGTCATTTCTACAATGAACTGTTCTGTAAAGGAACAACATGTATTTTTTTTTCATTTCAAGGTCAAGAGCTGTATACTGGATTCTATAAGTCTTGATTGTTAAAACAAAACTTTTTATGCAGAATACAAAAAAAAAAAAAAAAAAAAAAAAAAAAAAAAAAAAAAAAAAAAATACCCACTACCAGAATTAATCACCCTTTTTTACCAACCCTTCCCTCAATCAAAATTAAAGTTTTATGTTTCTGTTAAATCCACATATCTGGCTAACCAGATGATCATTTTCCATTTCCGTGATCAATCTGTTATTTCAATAACAGCTGTAAAAATATGGTAAATTAGAAATGTCTAAATGACTGCACAATTAATTCAAACAGGTGATTAATAAAGAAGTTTGTGCTCCAATGACTTTTGAGTATGCCACCAGCATTGCTGGCATATCATCATTATATGGCAAATTTCAAATCAATTACAAATAACAAAAAATACTGCTGTTTTAATCAGGGATCTCTGCTTCCATGAATAATTTGTTAGTCTTCTACAGTTTTTCTATTCAGGTTTCTTGATAAAATTATTTCAGTTTTTTTTCTTATTTATTACACTGAAATTTGTCAATTTATATTAGATTTATGCTAATTGGATGGTTTTTTTTTTTTTTTTTTTTTTTTTCTTTTTTTTTTTTTACTTTGCGTAATTTGAGATAATCATTTGTTTATTGTTTCAATAAATAAACAGATTTAAGGAAGCATACTGACTCAGGAGGATTAATAAACACAAAAATAAAAGAAAGCATTTTGTAGTTGAAAAAAAAGAAAGAAATTCTTGGTGGAAGCCAGTGCAACTTAGAACAAAAAACAACACATTAAAAACAACAAGAAAAAACAAAACACTTATTAGAACCACTGATTACAAAACTCCTGACTTTGAATAGGTACTAGATATAATAAAGTATGATGTCCAGTGGTATGGTTGAAGTATTGGTCAAGAGCTCCTTATTATTCCACCTATTTTCTAACTAGTTAAAAATTCTAAAAAATGTCTGATTTTACCAATTATATAATGAAAATACCATATATGGTATGGATAAAACTTTTTTTTTTTAAATATATATATATGTATACAGTCATTTCCAATATATATGGCTAGATGTGTTATGCTTTTAAGGAAGGCTGTTAAGGAAAATTTTTTAAGTGAGTCTTACCTATACAAATGTTTGTAGGTATTCATTCTTTAATAACTTGTTAGACATTGCTGCCATGGAAACATAAAATGTTTTTAAAAGCAAAACAGAAAACATTTCTGATATTTGAATCAAAAGCTTTTTTATTTTATCTTATATCTAAAAGTCATTGATGTTGATAGTTTTTATTTGTAGTACATGATGATGAGCAAGCGAGTTCCGATTAGGTCTGTAAGATTTCTGCTTTATTTCTCATGTTTTCTGCAAATTTGTTCATAATTGTTACTGATATTGATTAGGATTACTATCTATGACATTAGATTTATCAATTCAATAATTCCACCATAAAGACAAGTTTAAAAGTATATTATCAGTAATGTTGAATGTTACGGACTTCATCATTCTGTAAATTGTGAAATAATAAAAAGATACATTTTGTTTGGCTTATCTCGATGACATTGATATCATATCAGGGGAATCACTACCAATTCATTAGAAGATGTAGCTGGGGTTATAGATTAATAGAAGCAGAAATGGATTTTTATTGAGGAATTATAGCTGTACAGATATGTACATGTACTAATAAATCGTGGTTCACAAATAGATAGAATGCAATAGCTCCAATGAGATTTTTGCTTCTGATAAAAACCCTTAGTAATTTAACTCATTAAAATTTGTTTGTGCAGTGCTCTCTCCTCTCTCTCTCTCTCTCTCTCTCTCTCTCTCTCTCTCTCTCTCTCTCTCTCTCTCTCTCTCTCTCTCTATCTCTCACTTGTTTGTTTATAAATTTTTAGGATTTTTTAGTTACTAGTTTTTCCTTGCTCTTATTAACTACCAATATTTTTTTTTAAAAATCCAGTGATAAGAAATTTTACACTTGTACATTACATTGTAATGTTTAAATATTTTTTGAATATTTTTCATGGATTTTGTTTCTATTATTATTATTATTATTTATTATTTATTTATTTATTTTATTTTATTTTATTTTATTTTATTTTATTTTATTTTATTTATTTTATTTATTTATTTTTTTTATTTTTTGTACTTTTTCTATTTTTATCAATATGAATATAATATTAATCAAAGAGTTCATATTGATAGAAGAAATTTTAAACTGTATGGAATATCTCTCCTTATTTTATATTTATTCAACTGTTATATGATATTTTTAGTTATCACCCAAGCCTCAACATTATTTATCACATCCAAACACAGAAATACACAAGCATTGTTTACTGTTACATAGACATTGTAATATCTATGTAGATATAAAGAATGAAATCGTAATTACAACCTATTGATAAATTTTTAATTATAAAAGTCTTCATGCTTGTTGTTTTTTTCTTATTGGATAAGATCATTAATAAGTGGTAAAACATGCAATACAAACATTAAAGAAAGTCCAATAGAACAGAACACTATATATAGGGTAGATAATTGGCACAAGGAATCTTCAAAGGTTGATACAGAAGATTAATACATGTATCTGCAATTAAGGGGCCTCAGTGGTGAAGTGATCTAAAGTATACACTTACGGATCACAGACTAGGTTTGAATTTCACTTGGGCAGTGCCTAGTGTATAAAAGTTTGTCAGTTTTCTTTTCAAAAGTCATTGGTTTTCTTTTGGCACTTTGGTTTCCTCCACCATCTCAGAACTGACTGCCTGAATCTAGGTGAAAGATCTTGACTAGAGGCATTGATTTAGATGCCATTACTCCACTTAATTCCACTTCCTGACCACTCAAAAAAAGGAGTGGAGTGGAGTAATGGTGTTTTAAGCCCCAGTCAAGAATCTTTCAATTATTTTGAGGCAGTCAGTTCTGGGATGGTAGGAGGAAACTGGAGTGTCTGGAGAAAACCACTGACCTTCAGCAAGCGAACTGATAAACTTTCTCACACTAGGATCTGTCCCAAGTGGGATTCAAACCCAGGCGGTGAGAAGCACTGTGATCAGTAAGCGTGTGCTTTAGATCACTTGGCCACTGAGGCCCCCACTAAAAAAAAATGGGAGATCTGTGGTTTTACAGACTTTAGTGTTGAAAAAAAATTCACACATATCAAAAATTTACTTTGTTTTTAAAGTTTCTTTGCTTTTTTGTCTATGTGTGTGAGAGAGGCAGATGGATGACCAGTGGATATTTTCACCTTCCTTTGTGATGGATGGTCCATTGTAAGTTACTTGATACCTTTTCATTTAAGCACTGTTGTTTTGATTAGAATAATTGATGTAGTGAACTGGACATTCTCCCACACAAACATCAAGTGTCACTTAATTTATATAAATTTTTAATGAACTCAATTTAAAATCCTATTCACAGTAAACAAAAGAACTCATTTCATGTTGTTTTGATTTTTACACCTCAACCGTCAGGATTACGAGCTTTGATTGCAGTCAAATTTCAAAGCATTTTTTGTTGTTTTTGTATATTGGCATATCTTGTTTTGATTGAAACAAGTTATAGCTGAAATTTCTTGATTACAAAAATTAATATAATGTTGGTAACCATAGAAATAGAATGTCCAACTAAATGTTAAAATGTTATGCCTTGAGTATTAACTTACACAAAAATAACTCTTATGTAACCTGAGGACTTTTGATTTTTAGCTCAACTGGCTAAAGCCAGCTGAGCTTATGGCATGGTTTTGCGTGCGTCCGTGCGTCCGTGCGTGCGTGCGTAAACTTTAATCTTCTCCTCTGAAACCACTGGGCCAATTGGAACCAAATTTGGTGTGGAAGGTCCCTAGGTGGGGTAGACCAAAGTTTGTACCAGGCGACCCCGCCCGACATCCAAGATGGCCGCTGTTACTATAAATAGCAAAAACACATAAATAGCCATTGCTGAGTCATTTTTTAACCGATTTTGTTCAAATTTAAAATGTAGAGAGTAGATAGCGGGGCATTCAACATATGTAACGGGTTTTTATGAGAAATTTTTCGTTGACCCGATTTTTACGAATTATGCAAATGAGGTGTAATATTTAATCAATTCTTTGAAAATCTTCTCCTCTGAAACCACTGGGCCAATTGGAACCAAATTTGGTGTGGAAGGTCCCTAGGTGGGGTAGAACGAAGTTTGTACCAGGCGACCCCGCCAGACATCCAAGATGGCCGCTGTTACTATAAATAGCAAAAACACATAAATAGCCATTGCTGAGTCATTTTTTAACCGTTTTTGTTCAAATTTGAAATGTAGAGAGTAGATAGCGGGGCATTCAACATATGTAAAGGGTTTTTATGAGAAATTTTTCGTTGACCCGATTTTTACGAATTATGCAAATGAGGTGTAATATTTAATCAATTCTTTGAAAATCTTCTCCTCTGAAACCACTGGGCCAATTGGAACCAAATTTGGTGTGGAAGGTCCCTAGGTGGGGTAGACCAAAGTTTGTACCAGGCGACCCCGCCCGACATCCAAGATGGCCGCTGTTACTATAAATAGCAAAAACACATAAATAGCCATTGCTGAGTCATTTTTTAACCGATTTTGTTCAAATTTGAAATGTAGAGAGTAGATAGCGGGACATTCAACATATGTAACGGGTTTTTATGAGAAATTTTTCGTTGACCCGATTTTTACGAATTATGCAAATGAGGTGTAATATTTAATCAATTCTTTGAAAATCTTCTTCTCTGAAACCACTGGGCCAATTGGAACCAAATTTGGTGTGGAAGGTCCCTAGGTGGGGTAGAACGAAGTTTGTACCAGGCGACCCCGCCCGACATCCAAGATGGCCGCTGTTACTATAAATAGCAAAAACACATAAATAGCCATTGCTGAGTCATTTTTTAACCGTTTTTGTTCAAATTTGAAATGTAGAGAGTAGATAGCGGGGCATTCAACATATGTAACGGGTTTTTATGAGAAATTTTTCGTTGACCCGATTTTTACGAATTATGCAAATGAGGTGTAATATTTAATCAATTCTTTGAAAATCTTCTCCTCTGAAACCACTGGGCCAATTGGAACCAAATTTAATGTGGAAGGTCCCTTGGTGGGGTAGACCAAAGTTTGTACCAGGCGACCCCGCCAGACATCCAAGATGGCCGCTGTTATTATAAATAGCAAAAACCCATAAACAGCCATTGCTGAGTCATTTATTAACCGTTTTTGTTCAAATTTGAAATGTAGAGAGTAGATAGCAGGGCATTCAACATATTTAAAGCGTTTTTATGAGAACTTTTTCGTTGACCCAATTTTCAAGAATTATGCTTAAGGTGTAATATTTAGTGAAATCTTTGAAAATCTTCTCCTCTGAAACAACTGGGCCAAGTGGAATGAAATTTTGTGTGGAAGGTCCAAATGTCAGCCTGACTAAAGGTGGTACCAGGCAACCCGTCCTGACATCCAAGATGGCCGTCATAACTAAAAATAGAAAAAAAAAGACCATTGTTGATCTTTTTTTCCACCAATTGAGCTCAAATTTTAAATATAGAAAGTATACTGTATGGGATTCAAAATATATGATATTCTTTTCTGAAAAAATTTTTATTGACCCAATTTTCAAGAAATATGCAAATTAGGTGTAATATTTAGTAAAATCTTTTCCTGTAAAATCACTGGGCGAATTGGAACCAAACTTCCTGTGGAAGGTTCCTACATCGGCCTAAAAAAAGTTTGAACCAGTCTAAGATGCCTGTTGTTACTAGATATATATATATATATATATATATATAAAAAAGCCATTGTGGATCTATTCTAAGCTCAACTGGCTAAACCAAGCTGAGTTTATGGCATAGTGAAGCATGCCTGCATGTGTGTGTTGCAAAGTAGGCTTTATTGAAGCAAAAATGGTCATAAGCTCAATTTATTTCCCATCTTAAGCTGATGAACCAATTATGGTAACCACATCACATTGTCTTAAAGGCACCACAGTGGCTGTGTGGTCTTAAACATTCGATGTTACGAATCACAGCACCTTTCACCCCTGACATTGTGCATTAATGCCAAGTGGGCTAGCACTTCATCTTTGAAAGTTTGTCAGTAAACTTGCTGCTTGGTTGTGGTTTTCTCCTATAATCCAGTGTCCTCCACCATTTCCAAAATTGACAGTCTCCATATAAGTGAAATATTCTTGAGTTGAACGTTAAACAGCATTTCAATCAAAAACAAACATTGTCTTACATATGCAGCCAGTTGAGCATCACAGGCCCTATTGGGCCTCTTGTTGGTGTAAAGCTTCACTTAAAAATATGATTAGAGATAAAAAAAAAAACAAAAAAGAATATTGATAATAAAATAACTTACAAATTAGAAAAAACACAAAAAATAGGAAATCAGACATGAATTAAGTAAGATTTCTGTACTGTACAACACTAGTAAATAAATTGAAATTTAGCCTTAGTATATATTTATGAAGGATTGATATTTAGTTGACATTTGACTTTGGACCCTAATTTTTTTTCTCTGGAACAACTGCAAAATTTTCAGGGTTTGTTGGTTAGTTGGTTTGTTGTAATGTTGCTTATTGTTGCATCAGCATTTTTTAAAATTATTCAAAACAAGAGCAAATTTATTTATTTCTAAGAATAATCTTTGAACAAATTTATGTATGCTTGAGAAATAGAAATGTGTTTTAGGTCTGGCTTGTACTACTGCATACTTTTTTACTTTACAAACTAGCTCAGAGTCAGTAAACTGCAGTCAAGTTATAACACTTCTCTAGTTGCGTTATCCTGACACTAGGTGAACCAGTGAATACAATGTCTTCTTAATGCTTAAGCCCCAGGTGAAGAAGGAAGCAGTTCCTGAATTTTAAAGTCTTATGTATGACCTGCTGTGTAACATACATGACAAACACGTGTGTCTTAAATGATTCCAAATTTGGATAATACCTAAAACAAAAATTTGTGAATTAAGGATAAGTATTGGAGAAAACAGATAAATGTTAGAGCAATATGTTACAGCTGGTGTTAGAGCAATATGTTACAGCTGGTGTTAAAACCCACAACCTTCCTCGTCCGAGACTGTACCTCTGTGCCTCCAATGTGATAACATTTGCATGCTTCTTGACCTGTTGAATACTAGTGAAGGACACTTTTCTAGAAAAGCTATAGGGAAATGTGATAACTTGAATATTTATTGTTATCTACAATTAACAAGTTAATGAATTCTTTATTTAGTCAAAATGGCATTATAAAGATGATCATTTAAATCGTATGGTGATGACCATATCAGTTATGTATTTCGATTCACAAGACAATGGTATTCATATTTAATGTTTAAGCTGGACATTGAATAAAACCCACTGGACATCTATTTAATGATTATTGATTTGTCTAGCAGTTCAAGAATTCTTGGAGCTGTGGTCATCATCTCTATTATTAGTATTTATTACTTATTAATTTAGGTTAATATCATAGCTTGATCAATCGTGAGAATTTTCTCTGCAGGCATACCGTATGGTGGTCATCACATTTGCTATCTAACTTGTCTAAACAGATTACTGTAATGTGACCTGAAAGTGAATAAAAATGTTCCTTTACTATGAAATTACTTAAATAGGAAAAATACATTTTTCAGTAATGTTAACTTATTTCATAATAACTCATAGTCTCATTTTATCTGATTAAGCTGCTAAGGAAAGACTAACAATATTAACACTGTTCAGTGTTTATTGGTACAATATCAGTACTGTTGTCCAGTTCCAAAGAAGTTATTGGTACAAAAAAAAAAACCAATACCATGGAGAAATTTCGAAGACC
This sequence comes from Tegillarca granosa, assembly GCA_029721355.1. Lineage (NCBI taxonomy): Eukaryota > Metazoa > Mollusca > Bivalvia > Arcoida > Arcidae > Tegillarca > Tegillarca granosa. The sequence goes on along the minus strand of CM056598.1, from coordinate 33,943,252 downwards.
TCATTGGTACTATAAAAAATGCCAGTGATGTGGCCCATTGTTCGTTGTACAAAACAAAATTTCAATGTAATGGTCTGGTGTTCAAAGAACATATGTACAAAAAAAAAAAACAATATCATGGACCAGTGTTCAAAGACCTCATTGGTACAAGACGTCATTGATACAAAAATATAGCAATACTGTGGACCAGTGTTTTATAAAATACCAGTGCTGTGGTCCAGTGTTTAAAAAAGTCATTGGTTTGACAAAAAAAATCTTGACCAGTTTCAATGGCACATGTATAATGTAAAACCATTGTTATATTTCCAACTTGCATATAGTGGATAATTAATTTTTAAAAACAATAATCCTCAATTATAATAAATAATACAGAAGTGAAGGTCACACTTTCAATTAATTAAGAGAAATAAAGCCTTTTTTTTTGTATAAGAGGGGTATTATATAAGGTACATAAATTTTATGTGACTTTTATAAGAAGGCACCTTTTGACAGGGACAGAGACATTTCATTCCAATATTGATGCCTGGCTAATACATGTATATCCTTAGTAAGGAAATTGACTGCCATCCTACTCTAATGTATTATCTTTTTATGTGCATTGCTAATAAATTTTTAGTAATTTTAATTGTTGCCCTTGTGTTTTATTTCTGTCTGCATCAATCATGTTTCTTTGTTTTTCTTTATGAAATCTGTCTTTTTCACTGTTGTGTCATTTATTTTTCCTTTGTTCTTTAAGAAAAATGGGCTGGTAAAAATATGTTTTACTAGTGTTGGGGAAATTAGAAATATTTCATTAAGACAGTTTCAATATTTCAGAATTTTTACATGACAAAAAGTTACATAAAGACCTAATTATACATGTGTTGAGTCTTAATTAAGGTGCGTGTAGCAGGGTGAATTAATATTTCTTCTGTCATAGATTATAGTGGCATACCAAATTTGTGATTCTTTGTCATACGAAGGACCTTATACAGTGGAACCTGTAAATACTGGAACCCTGAGTAAACAATAAAACTTGCATAATAAAACTACTTTATCAGAAAGTCCCACTCAATGTCAAACAGAAAATCCTATACAGGGGAACCTGTGAATATCCTGAGTAGACAGTAAAACTTGTCTAAACTGAACTATAGTGGAACATGTGAAAACGGAATTCTGAGGTAACAAAAAATCTGTCTTAACTCCGAAAATTTCACTTAGCACCAAACGGAAGACTTTGTACAGTATATCTTGTAGGTACAAAAACATGTCTTAACTGAACTACAGTCAAACCTGCCTTAAAGGCCACCTCTCTATAAGGGCCACCTGCTTATAAAGTTCAATAAAATTCTATCCCAGTTGCTCTTTATTCATATTATTTGAACTTGTATATAAAGGTCATCTGTCCATAAAGGCCACTTTTACTGATTCCCGTGGGTAACCTTTATAGACAGGTTTGACTGTATTTTATAAAAATTTTCCACTAAATGTCATACAGAAAACTGTATATACTGGAATCTGTCAAAATGGAATCTTGAATAAACAGAGGTTCAAAGTGGAATCTAAAATAAACTATTTTAATTAGGATGTTCTACAGTAACTTGGTTTCATTTAGGGTGTTTCGTTTATATCTGTTTAACAAAAAACCTTAGCCTAGAAAGGTGATTGTTTTAGACAGGTTACATTGTAATATGTTAGAAAGGGTATGCAGTGTATTTTACTTTTTTGACCACATTACATATACAATCTAAAACATGTTTAGATTGTATACAGATATGTGTATAATTCTAAAGTGGACATATGTTAAATGCGATTTTACTTGAACTGCTGCCAACCTTTTTTGACATAAAATCAAAATGACCAATAATTATTATCCTTACAGAAGACAATCAGTGCCCTTCATGGTTTTTATAATGACCCTTTGACATCCATGCAGTGTCAATCATCATCTTTATATAAGAACCACCTGTTAAGAAAACCAAGGTCATAATTTTCATTCAAAGGACATAAATATTTTGGCTAATATAGTTGAAATTTAAAACTGAACACTTTTCATGTAGTTTGTTCCAATTAGACTTGGTTTTTCAGTTTTCAGAGTTCAATCTAATGAATAATATTAATAGCTTGTCACACAAATTATTTCAGTTTAGGCTAGTTTCCATTCAGTCATTATAGACTTTAGTTTTAAATGACTCTGCCTCATATCTATGATTTGTACATGTACCGGTACTAATTTTTATTGTATCAAACATCAGTTGACTCTGGTTTTTTCTACAACATCAACCACCTTGGTGGATCAGTGGTAGAGCATCTACCATGAGAGTAAGAGGATGGGGATTTAAACACTGACCAGATCGTACATAAGACTAAAATACTGCTCCCTTGCTTTGTGCATGGCATTCAAAGAGACAGATTATTGACTGGTTCACCCAGTGCCAGGATAATGTGACAAGGGGAGTGGTGAGCTTGTCTATGGCACACTGACTCTCTAAGTTAGCACCTTAACAAAAAGTTGCTTAAGCATGCACTAGTACAAGCAAGAACATAGTACACACTTGACACTTGTACACTTGACACTTGTACATCTCACACATACAAATGGTTTTGTTCTTACATTAATCTTTAAGAGTTAAATAACTCTCATTTCAAATAGCTGAAAAATTGCTGAATTGATGTTAAACATTACATTATAGCCAACCAATCTGTAACATTTCACCATGAAGATAACGCTGTGACCAAGATAACCGCATTACGAGGACGACCAGTTATCTGATATTTTTTTCCATTGTACCCAATATAAAATATTTATACAGAATCATATAATACCTGTACAAATACCTATAATATCCTTATCTTGTTTATTGATTTTTCGTTTCCACATTAAGTTATCCGCTGTGGATGATAAGTTTTGTATTTAAATCAAGAGTTGTCACTATACAGGTAGATTAATTAATGCATTTTATCTGTTTCATGAAAGCAATGTCATGTCATCAATTTGTTCTTTTATGTACTTATATCCTGTAGTTTTTGTTTGTGCGTAAATGGAATGGAAAGTTTTACGGAAAATAACAAAGGTCATTTTTATGACAGTGATAACATTTTGTCATTAGTTTTGTTATTAATGGTTTATTTTGTAGATGTTAGCTGTGCCTACTGATCCAGAACATTGTCCTCAGTGTATCACAGCTCTTAACATTCATAATGATTATCTTCTGTTTTATATATAATAAAAAATTAAGAAAAATTGATCTTTAACTCAATTATATATATATATCACTGTTTATATAGCTTTTATTGTAAATTATTTTATTGTAGATTGCAAAAAATTATATCTCACACACACACACACACACACACACACACACACACACATATATATATAGTATTTTTCTTTAAGTGGTATGTTATATTCTCAGTGAGTATATATGATATATAAAAATACAGACATATATATTATAACAGGATATTTTCAACCATAAGATTAATTTTTGCTGTTAATTCACAATTTTTTTACATTAATTTTTGGAATTTTTCGGAGAAATTTGACAGTATCATCAAGTGCATTGTTATATGTTTTAAAGAAAAATGTTTTTTAAAAGATAATTAATAAATATGTTGTTTGTCCAGAGCTTGACCTCGTTATAAAAAGTATAGTGTGAAATTCTATTTGTATCATACCATAGTTATTTGAAATATAAGTATTAGGCACAGAATTTTTTTCTACAATATTGTCCTTTAATCAAGAAGGTGAAATTAAATTTAAAATTATATCCTTTTAAAAATTGTTCAAATTTCTATTGAAAAAAAATAATTAAAAAAATAGATGAATAGATAAATAAATAAATAAATAAAAATTAGGGATTAAATTTTACTATTTTCATTGGTTAGGGAAAATAACAAAATTTAATGTCAATGAAAATTTTTAATTACCAAGGTTCACGTGGGATTTATTTCCTTAAACTCAATTCATGGAAAATTTTTCCCAACAAAATTGTTTTAAATTGCAAAACCACAAAATTTTAACCCAACATATAATAATGCTTCCATAGTATATGAAATTGAAATTGCTGTTACAGTACATTTTTAATCATTTAATTTTTATATAATTTGTTAAAAAAAAGAGAAAAAAAATCAGAAAAGCGTTAATACAGATAATTTGTGCGTTTAGAGATTGTGAGATTGGGTAATTTTTTACTTGAATGATGTCATCTGGATCTTGACAAGAGACTCAAATTGAAACTGACATTTCTGGGACAGTTTTCTAGGGGTTTTTGTCTTGTGAATTTTCCCCATGTTGGCAGCAGTTGTGATGGAGATCTATAAAGATGAATGATAATTTTCTGTTTACTCTAATTGACATTCGTATGAAAAGTGACTGATGATACCATAGAATTATATGGCCCAAAATGCATGCCCAACTTCCAGGATAACAATTTACTAAATAGGATAGGTTTTCAGTATTTTAAAATTCCAATATGACACACATTGAAGACTTTAGTTTAGCAGTTTTTGACAAAATAATTATGAAATAATTAGTTTAATTGATTTTAATTTTTTTTGTAGTTTTTAGATTTTTTTATTTTGATCTGTTATGTAGCACTTTCAGAAGACAAATAAGTGTTCTGTAAGAATTTTGCAGAGTGGTTAAAGTTATAACTTATGATTCTGAGGCATGGGTTTGAGTTTCAACTTAAGTTTTGTAGTATGTCCATAAGCAAAGCATTTAATTTCACATTGATCTAACTCGCCCAATATTGCAGATACCTGCAGGAAATATGCCAGGGCAAACCTGGTGATGGACTCATCAAAGGAAGAGTTTTGTCCCCTTGATAAATTGATGTCATTTAAGTTGTGATAAGTACCAATTTGATTAAGCATTAGGCTCTGAACAAGTTTTAGGTACTTGAAATTAATGAGCGAAAGCATAATGGTCCTTGACAACCAAGACTTATTACAAGGACCAATCCCAGATCAGTTCAACCTTAGTTTAAATGTTAACACCTGGCAGCTTATCCCACATCTTTCATTTGCAAACATTCTGTAATGTACCAAGTTCTGAAATTTATGAAGAAATCAAAAACTTATAATTCGAAAATAAGCACATTATCTGCTTTTGATTTTTTTTTTTTTTTTTAATATTTTAAAAATTGACAATTATCTTTACTTTTTTCTCTGTAATATTTTTATAATAACTACCGGTAATGCCAGTGGACTGTTTTATATTTTGAATCTTATATTCTTTTTATATTTGTTGACTGGCTCTTCTTTTATCTGGCTTATTGAATACAAATTTCTCTTTTAATTTGTCTGTACAGCTTTGGAAATCATTGATAAAAATTGGAGCCAACACCTTGTTTGTGCAAAGTAAAGGCTTTTTTGTTTTTGATCAAAAAGGTTTATGAGTCTTTCGATATGCAATGTAGGGAAGAACTCAACAATCAGCATACTGCAAGTAACAATTTGTTGTAGATTAAACTTAAGACTCAAGAATGTCAAAATTTTTACCAGCAAAACAAGTTTTCCAACAATACACCAATCTATTTGCAGTCTGTTAATTGTTAATTTCTTTCCTACAATGTATGGTTAAGCTTTAAAGATGTATTTGTATAGTATTCTTGTTTCCACGACAAAAAGGGCATGCAATTAGGATCACAGTGCCTTTTTCCTGTTTTGGTTCAAAATTCTGCTCGGAAATATCCTATTTTATGTAAGTTTGCTCTCCAAAGATTTTTGGTTTTCTCTGGGCACTCCAGTTTCCTCTACCATCCTAGAACTGAGTGTCTCAATATAAATCAAAGAATCAAGGTGACTGGGGCATAAAACACAATTATTCTACTCCATTTTACATGTATTATATAAAAAAGATATTATGACACCACATTGCAGTTTTAATTTTTACTTTTTTTCAGCAAGACATTTTAACTTTTTTTGAACGTTATGCATGTCATTGGATCCAAATCTCTTATTTTTGTTATGACAGCTGACAAAATTAAGTGTTTTAGGTAATAAATACACATTTTCATTTTATTACTCACATGCAGTTTTTAATCTGATAATTAATTTGTAATTAGAGTCAGGTATTAAATTATTTTATGACAAATGTGAATGCTGCCTTTTTTCCTGACAAATTTTGGGGTAACTTGATCTTTATTTATGCATTTTTAATTTGATTTTTTAGATCATTAAAAAATTAAAGAATCATATTTAACAAAAAATGATTGATTTGATTGTATAATTCCTCTTCTCTCTCTGCTGTATAATTTGTTATATGGTGAGCAGATTATTTTACATGTACAAAAGGTAAACATTTGTCTTTCAATTGTACATTTGATTTATGAATTCATGGTTTTTTTTTGTCAGCTAGTTTCTAAGTGTGGATGGTTGTAATAGATATTAATATAAACATTTGAATTTGACTTAGATTTTTTTTTAATGCCTGAAATTTGTTAAGTCCATGACAAATGTTGGAGGATTACTTTTGCGTCATATAATATGCAGATAAAATCTGAAAGACAGTAATATGACCACTTTTAAAACTCAAGCTCACAGTTTTAGAAATGAAAATTAATACTTAATCTATATAACTTTGTCCTTGAATAATCTATTCATCAAGGAAACTAACTTTAATGTCCTCCAACAAATTGGACGAGGAAATATTTGTTTTTGCTGTGTAATTTAATATACTTTCCTTTTTTCTACTTCCACCTTTTTTTTTTTTTTTTTTTCTTTTTTTTTTTTTTTTTTTTTTTTTTTGAGTTTGCTTGTTCAATATTTTGGAAGATTAAGCATGTAATTAAATTTCCCATTGATTGTCATGTAAAAATTCACCTTTTTTATTTGTTCCATCTTACTTTTGTTGTTGTTCTTATGCTTAGGTTTTAATTGGACATCTTGACAACAAAAACAGCAAATAACGGCATACTAGTATTCATTCAGTTTTTTTTTATTGCTTTCTTTTAAGATTATACATTTTTTTATTTTATTTGAAATTTGCATCTTGATGCCACGATTTCAAAATTTTGCAAAATTGGAAGACGATATCCAAATTTGTAATTCTGAAATAACAATTTTAATGACACATTATGATACCAAAATTTAATTTTTTTTTTAATTTATTGTGAAAATTTAAAGAATTTAGCATTAAAAGACAATTATTTATATCTTTTGTAAACAATATTCATAGTATACAGGTAATCCAATTCCGGTCTTAATCACATAATTTTTAATATCTTATTTATCAAAGTCGAAGACATTTTAAGCAGTTAATGGATGATAGTAACTATATGTCTATAATACCAATGATTGTGTACATGTGAAGACAAAATTAGGAGTAATTAAGATTCTAGGCCTTATTTAGAGTTAAACAATACAGGATGTGGTTCTCCTCAAGTACACTAGACTGTCAGACACACATGTTAGATCTGACCCTATCAAACTGGTCACCTTGATTAACGAGTTCATTAATGGTCTAAGTAGTGTTTATAAGAGGTTATTAAACCATCTAAATAGTCTCGTTTTGTCTATGTAGACTCACAAATATTCCCTAAACATCTGCAACACAGATTTTACTTGTTTTATCAGAAAAAATCCAGATTTTGTTGGGTAAATGATTTCATTATTATTTAAGGAGGTCATATGCCTTTACTTCTAAAGTGAAAAGGTGTTTATATTTCAAAGTTTTGGCAGTTTGTTAGAATTCATGATAAAGATGCATTCATTAGATTTTTTTGATGGTTTCAAGACTTGGTCTTTTGCAAATTAGGAAGGAATTTTTTATTATCTTCTATTCTGGACATATTTTCTCTGACCACTGAGTAATAAAGCTAAATTGATTGACTAACAGGCAGATAATTTAAAATGTTGACTTGCTACTCCTTAAACTGTAGATAGTAAAATTTTGGTACATGTATATTTTGAAAAGGGGGAGGGGTTAAATCACGAGAGAAACGAGACTTGAAAATACAAATATAGTGTATTGTAAATCATGAAGATTTAAATTCAAAATCATTTTTTTACATTGCATGGTGGTCACATGATGGTGCAAAAATAATTTTATGCAAAAAATGTAAAATTTTGAATGTTCTGGTTTACAGGAGAAATCATGAATCTAGTATGGCTACATGTTTTGTTTAAATTATGAAATTTTGTATTTTCAAAAAAAATCTTTCTTTTAAAACAATTAGTTACCAGGATTAATTGTTACAAAGATCTTTGAATACATCATCAAAATTTAAATGATAATTGTGAACAATTTAATGCAAATTAGAGTTTTAGTTTCCTTTATGATATAATTTATTAATGATGGAATCTTGGTTTGAGGGACAATACATTCCATAACACTTGGATGTCACAGAGATGCCATCATGGCCGAGAGTAACGTATCTGAACTTTACCTCATTATTTTCTGCTTTAACATCCTGGTAATATTCAGCTTCAGCCTCATTAAGCAGACAACATTGCAAGTAGCAGTACTTTTGATGTGAGAATGATTTGTGGTATAATGTCCTCTAGCCAGCAGCGGTTGGCCAGGAATAACTCTACTACAGATATCATCTTTGGTATTGATCAACTAATTACCTTCTAAGTCTCCTGTTATTGTTTCTCTCTACAGACCTTTGATTAATTACAAAATCATACAAAATTGATGCAACATATTTTGACAGTTTTTAGGTGGTTTTTATTGTACTTCATTTTGTTGTTAATAATTTGACATCGTTAGCTATCTAAGGGTTTTAAATTTTCAATTTAATTTCATTTTTTTAAATCCATTCTGTGTATTTGATTTCATCTGTGCTGTTTGTTTTTTTTCTTTGTAAGGTTAGTAAGAGAATGTTGCCTTTTGATTTCAAATCCCTGATGTTTTGCCTTTCAAGATGATGCATGCTGGACTTTTGTCATTCTACCATTAATGAATAGTACACAAAAGATTTAAAATTACAAATGGTGAAGCTTAATTTAGCAAAATAATATCTTAAAGATATTAAATGTTGAGGTTTTAAAATAAATAGCTTGGTATTTGTTTTCACTTCATATTGCCAACCATGAAAATTAATACCCTTTGCTTAGGTTATGTTACATGAAATATAATCTCATTTTAACTGAGTTGCAAAAATCCAGAGATTTGTAGGCTAACATCTAGCTCTGCCTTGTTGTGTAAATTCTCAGCATATGTGCACTTAAAACAGCTAAATTGAAGGGTAACCATAGAGTTCTTTACAGCTGACATAATGGACAACAACTGAGGTCATCATAGTTGACATTTAAGGTAAAAACTGAATTCCTTACAGTTGAAATGTAGGGTAAAAAGTGACTCTCTACCGTTGACATGTAGGGCAACAACTTAGGTTTTGACAACTGACATTTGGGGTAGCAATTATAGTCCTATGATTGCTGACATATATGGTAAAGGTTGAGGCCCACACAGCTAATGTGTAAGGTAAAAATTAGTGTCCTTACAGCTGACATGTATGATGAAAATTGAGGAAGGGCAACAACTTAGATCCTTTGAGCTTACACCTAAGTTAGTAACTTAGGTCTTTACAGCTGACAGGTAGTGTAAAACCTTATGTCCTTACAAGTGACATATAGTATAATAGCTGATCTGTAGGGTAACAACTAAAGTCCAACAGCTGACATTTAGGGTAACAATTGAGGCCCATAAACTAAGCCTTGCAAGTTTTGTGTACTGTCATTTTTCACATTGTGCTTGAGTGTATGAATAAGTAGTTTGTGCCTTTTATTTATTATTAAAGGTGATTGCCTTAAACCTGTCACATTAGCCTTTTGCACACTGCGTATTTAGTAACATGCGAACTTTTAAACTACTCACAAGTAGGATCTTAATTTTGGACAAAATTGATTGTTAATGTCAAATATATCAGATTAAAATTATATATAACATATGCCATAGTTATTTACTTGCATTAAGATTGCCCCCCAGTCTCCTGAAAGATAATGCACTAAAAAAACACCCACTGCATTTACCACCAGTATAAAGCATAGGACTTCACCAAAAGCTGGTAGTGTCTTGATATCAGTGAAATATTTTTGATAATTTTTTAATTTGATGTTGATTCAAGATCCAATCATGATTTTATGTTTTCACTGTAAATCAGGATTTTTTTTAGATGTTAGTTAATTTTCAAGATAATCATCATTTCATTATAATCACACACTTTAATTTTTTTCATCATCTGGTAATTAATGGTCATTGCATACATAAGAGAATTTATCATTTAAAATTTTTTTTTTTTTTTTTTTTTTTTCGTGACTTGCTGTATTCAAGAATAGCCACAAAAATAAAATGAACTCAGAATTTTCAGATTTACAAAAGAATATGTTCCAGAATGATAATGCATTCTGTTTGAAATGTATAAAAACGCTGAAGAAATATATATTTGTGTCATTAGTATCTCTGATGTTAGCAGTCCTGAGAGTTGTTCAAGATAACTGCTTCAACTTCTTAGTGTAGCTTCATTAAAAGATGATTTATTAGAATTTGTTTTATCGATGTAAGGTAATTTTTAAGATAATCTTCATTTCAATATAGTCACTTATTTTAATTTTTTCACTAATGGAAATTAATGGTCAGTGCATACATAAGAGAATATTTTTGTTTTCATGACTTGTTGTATTACCAAATATCCCCAAAATAAATCGAACTCAAAATTTTTACGAAAAAATATGTTCCAAAATGATTATGATTTCTGGTTGAAATGTATAAAAGAAATTTATATATATATATGTGTATCATTAATATCTCTAATGTTAGCAGTCCTGAGAGTTGTTTAAGGTCACTGCTTCATACTTCTTGGTGTAGCTTCAATAAAGGATGAATTATTAGAACAGTAGAATATTATATATCAAAGAACTTAATACATATTTAAATATAAGTAAAGATTCATTGATACTGGTTTATATCAATAACCTAATATTGGCATATATGTTACTCATTGATGTTAGAAAAGCCTTTGATCCTGTGTTTCATAAACTGTTTATGCCGGACATAGTGATAAGAAACTGTAACATACCCTCTTAATTTTATGCTATAAATTATCTACAAGAATTCAGTTACAGGGAAGTTTAATGCTGTTTTCTACATTGATGAGGATGAAAACAGAGATTGTTAACAGTTTTTTGTTTTATTATTAGCCATTAACTTTTATTTATCCAGGGTTATTTTAGTAGTTAGAAATCTGATTCTAATAGACATATATATTGCCCAGTTTTTGTTTTCAATAAATAGTAATATGATTACTCTGTACTAGGTTTGACCACCAGTTGATGCAGTAAGTATTGCCTGTAGTGATATCTGGAAACATGATAAGTAAGAAAGGAAAGATTGTCCACTGACCACATGATTTTTACTGAGGAATAAATTGTAAAATTTGGGTGATAATTTTAGCAAGTGTTATAGGTGTATGTAATGTCTCGCAAAATATTGGTGGATGCTAATAAGTTAATGGTTTAACTTAGCATCTTTATTATTTTGGTGAAACTTATATGATTTTCAAAATTTATTGTGATTTATTTCTATTCTTTTGCATGACTTTGGTTTGGTGTTGTGGGTTGAAAGATTTGCTATTGACTATCTAAGAAAGAATGAGTGTGCAGGGTTAACGGTTTCATTTTCTTTCCAATTTGAGTTTCAGGTCCTTTTGGTTGATGATAATTACCAGTATTTTTATTAAATTTAACCATGTCAAATAGCTTGTTAAAGCAATATTTATTTTTACACAGTATAGTTCTCACACAAAAAAATGATAACAAAGGAAGATAACTAGTGTTAATTTATCCTGGTCATTGTTGCTTTTTGAAATTTCTTAACCATTGGAATCTCTGGTCTCTTTGGAATAATAAATAATAGTCACTGCATTAAAATTTAGCCAAAAATTTAGTTAAAAAGCAGCATTTAAGCAATATTTCTTTTTACATGCACAGTTTGCTCTCACATTTTACAATAACAAAGGGATATAACTCTGGTATAAATTTTTTCCTGGTCATTGATGTTTTTGTCAGCTTTTCTCTTGTTATGTAACTTTCCAACTCACTTAATTACACCAGAATTAAATCAATTATTTCTGATTGCATGTAATATGTTTTTTTTCCCTTTTTTACCTTTGCTGCCTTTTGGTTGCTGCAAATGACTCAGCATTATTGTTTGAATCAGACTTCCTGACAGTCCAGAAATAAATCAAGGGATGTGAAATTTAACTACTTAAGTCTGAAATGGCTGATTAGATATTGACCAATCATAATCTAGAATCAGTATCATGTGATATGTGATTTGATACACGGCTGTTTCACTTCTGTTTTAGATATGTTGTTTGCAGAGGTGATAAATTGATAACGTGTCGAGTGTCAAAATATCAAGGTTTAGTTATATAGTCAGTTTAAGTTTCAATGAATAGTTCTTCTCTTTAAAAGTTCTGATATTTTTCAAAAATAGGATCTCTGCCAATTACCAGACTCAAAAAAACTTATCCTTTTTTGCAGGTTTTCTTTTGTTTTAATTTTATTGTCCATTTTGGCCTCCATTCTATTATTTTAATTCATTAAATTTAATCTAATTATTTCACAAGGTTGTTATTGTTTTTATTTATTTATTTATTTATTTATTTATCTTCTTATTGTCAAAGTCCAATTTTACCCTCATTTTATAATTAAAATAGTTGTTTTATTTATTTTAGTTTCTTATATTTTTTTCATAGGGAATAATACTAATTTGCAAATACTATATGTACATGTGGTTGAGTTTTACACATACCCTTGAGTAAAAAGCTGGCACAGAAAAATACATGCATCAGATCTTTTGAATTTATTGGCAAAAACTTTAGCTTGTTCCTTTCATATTTTTGCTGAGCTTTGTTGACTACAGAAACTTGTAGCTGACATAATGTACAGAAACTATGCGTTGTTATGAGACAGGCTTATTTATATTGTCTAATTGAATCAGTTGCATTAATATCAAAACCAGATTTTATGTCATAGCAAATATTTACAGTGTCTTATTAATCCCTCGTAAGAAAAAAATTACAATTAAGATGGACACTGTTGTCAGACATAATGTATATAGGTGTATGTATATATACACACACACACACACACACACATATATATATATAGATATATATACAGATGTTAACACCAGGTATGCAAATCTGCCAGACAATCCTGTGAAACAGATGAACAACATCATCTTAATTCTATTCACATCATAACATAATTAGCATTTCTATTAGAAAAAATAAGCTATTTTCCATGGCATTATGTCATTAGAAATCCCTCCATTTTGCTGGGTAGACCCCCTTTGAGACATTTAACCTGGTGGTATTTTTTTTCCAAAAAATATATATCATTTTGCTGACAACGTTTTATTGCTAAAGGTTTTTGAAATACTAAGTAATTATATTTCTTGGACCTATTAATTTTTTGCTAGAGTTTTGTCCGTGTATTTCTATTACCCGTGTCTAATTACACGGCAGAAGACTAAAGACTCTTCATTTATAATCCATTTGACAGATATATAGTTTAAATAAGGCAGACTGAAGCCGAAAAACCCACCCCATTTACAAGCAAATTTATAGGTGCAATTTCATATGTATGTTAAATCTGATGGGCGGTTTTTGCATATTAAGTTGATGTCTCATTCTTTTTTTTAAATATTATTTTTGGCTTTATTTAAATGTTCCTAGCACTCTAAGTTCACTTTTGTCATCATCATTGTTTTAACGAAACATCTTGTACATTAACATTACTTTTTCCGATAAATTCTTATAGAGAACTGTCTTGTGACTCCAGCTAGACATATTGTAATTTTAAGAATAAGATACTATCAGTTGATAAACTTCACACCTAATTCAGTATTGGATTTTAAGAGACTTTTTGTACAAGCAAACACAGCAGTGTATTAGTATCCTGCAGAGATTTTCTGATTTAGATCATGTGGATGTCAGTGTAAATGTGTGAATGCAACAATGTGATTAAATCCACCCTTTAACAGGGGAAAAGCTGGTACTTAAATGATCAGTACAAACTGTTACTTCATTAGAAGAGTGTCCACCGGCATCCACTAGAATTATTAACAGTTTATTACTCTGAGGTCACATGTGAAAGCTAAGAAAATGTCAATATTAACTGTGTATACATAGCAGTCAGTAGTCATTTAAATAATAAATATTGCTGTACATAGATCAGCTATCTTAGATAGAGTGGAAGAGAGAGGCAGTCCTTGTTTTTGTATATACATAAATATATACATATATATGACAGTTGTAGTATAGAGCAAGCACCTTGCAACCTGCAGTTGAGTTTGTCATTTGATGGTCAGCTAGTATATATATACATATACAGTTGTCTATATAGATATATTACATAGATCTATCTGCTTGTTTTAACATGTGATATATGGTTGTGATAGAAATACTGAAACTAAAGTGTCTTTATATATATATAGAAGAATTGGATTAGAAAAATAACAATCTTATCATACAGTATAGAAAAATGATTGTGAATTATAAAATGTGAACATCATCTTTATGTAAAATAATAGGACTAACTGATCAGCTAACCAACCAACTAGTGGATTTATATATTATCTATCTCTTTATAAAATATGACCAAAAACATTTTATTAACAGATTTAAACAGTGACGGCGGCAGCAGTAGTAAGCACCTGTTTCAGTAAACTTGGCTTTAGTTCAGATAATTGTCTCCGTGTTCTGTGGCATATTCATTTGTTATTACATTGGTTTATTTGTAATATAAGAAGGACACCAACTGTAGGGTTTACTTCATTTTTAAACGGTGATTGGCAATCGCTGCACAAGACCTTCAACTTTCAAAATGTGATATTTTTGTTTAAACTCTGTTCATCATCTTAAGACTACATATATACATTAAGAGAGAGAGAAAAATATAATTTGAATTTGAAATAATAATTCAAGAAGTTGGATTTATAAAATTTAAAATACGTCAAAATGGCGAACTTTGACGATTTTAAACAACTTGGTTTGGATAAACTAAATCTTGGGTAAGTGTTTAATTTTTCTGTTTTATTTATTGATAAAATAAAATAATAAATTGATGGTTTTATAGATAAAATAAAATAATAAATGGATGGTTTTTGATAATACTGTTGACTTAGTTTATATACAATACAAAAGGTATTAAAAGGTATATACAATATATATAAAAAGTGAACTTAAAATAATCAAAGTGCTACACAAATTTATAGTTTAAAACTATCTACTCAATGGAGGGGTGCATTTTATTTGTGAAATTTAACATTATTTTAAAATAAACAGATAATAAAAATCATTTAATTGTATTCCTTAAATTAATTGAAAAAAAAAATTAATTGAAAATAAAACAAAATTGATTTCATTGAACAAATAGAATTAGTTTCCTTATTAACACCTGCATCTGACAATAAATATGATATGTTTTTGATTAATTGTGATTTATTTTTGATAAGATAATTTATTAATTTGTTATATCATAAAATTGAATAGTAAAAGTGTGACCAGGAGGGTATTACTGATGTTTGTTTGTCGTCACATCAAACTGGACATTTAGTAAGATGTGACGCCTGATAGACAATACGTCATAATGTCCATAAATTAAAAACATTGTCTAAATTAATCAACATAAAATAGAGATATACACTGTTGTTTAGTAAACATAATTCATAAAGATTATATAACTTGTAAAGAAATCAAAATTATCAGCAGACATTTATGACTCGGACTAGATCAGGTCTATATTACAGGTACACAATTTTGTTTGTTCTGCCTGGAATCATAATGCTTCTAGCAAAATAAGTTACCCCATGAAAACATCACCCTTTTAAATAAATTGTAAAATATTCTATAAGCAAATTAACTTCTGAATAAAACTTGAAACAATCTTAGTGCTTCTAGCAAAATAATTTACCCCATGAAAACATTACCCATCTGAGAAATTGTATAGTATTCTATAAGAAAATTAACTTTTGAATAAAACTTAAAGCAATTTGAAATTGTTACACCTAACAGCTTACATTGCTTCTAGGAAAATACGTTTGATCATAAAAACATAATTATTTTCAAGAATTGTATGGTATAAGCAAATTGACTTCTCCATAAAAGCATAAAACAATTTGAAACTGTTATAGCTAAATATGTTTACAAATTTTAAGAAATGTTTAGCATGGTGATGAGCAAATTTACGTATCTTTTAGCATGTGATGAGCAAATTTACTGGTATCTTTTATAACAAATAAGAAGTAGTTTGAAAGCTCTGTATAGTATGCTGCTAGTAAAATGATTTCCCAATAAAAAACACAACAATTTTATTATTGGTATATTTGTTTGTATTACATGTTGCCAGCTCAATAAGATTCTCATAAAAAGTTATAGGCATTTTGAACTGTTCTTATATTTCAAATAAAACTATAAAGAAACTGTCAATAACTGATGTTTTCTGAAAAAACCCTGAAAATAAGCTTCCATTTACAAATTTTCAAAAATTGATAGCTGTCTTACAGTAAAAAAAAATTTAATGTGTATTGAATTTTATATACAGGAGTGCTTTAATATTGTATGTTTAATATGAAAATACCTTAATATTTTATTTGTATCTTTAAAATTTGTATTAAACTCATTTACTGCCAAAAATGCAACAAAATACTCCTTAACAAAACCAGTAATGTATTAAAAGGGTTGCCAGGAAACAAATAAAGTCCGGAACTTGATACCAAAACCCAAATCCTGCCAAATTTTTTTTATACCCAGTATATCAAATTTAGGTTGCCACAGTTAAACTAGAAAATAAATTTGAATGTTAGAACAGCTAAAGAAACTGATAGCTTAAAATAAACTCTGGACTAAATGTGAGAATGCCTCAATTAACATTTTAACACTACAGTTTTACAATTTAAAATTTTAATTTTCTTTTTGTAAAGATTATAAATTCAATGAGAATTTCAAAAAAATTAAAAAAAAAAAATGAAAAGATTTTAAAAAAATAAGATAGAAATCGGTCAGACAGACCAGGACACCTATTTTATGGGTTTTGGTTAATAATCATGTTATGTTGTTTTAACATGGTCTTATTTATGATAAGTTTGTATGTTATCAGATACATGACATTTCTAGATAAATGTCAAATCATTAATTTTACTTTTCTTCCTCAGGGTTCAAGTGGTCAATTCCTTTAATGCCTTTTCTGAATATATAAAGTGCTTATTATCAAAACTACTTGCCAGGTTTTATGATAATTTTTTATCAATTATATTTTATCCTTGTCAATTAAAAAAATTTGTATTATAAAAAACTAAGATATTTCTGAGTTATATATAGAATTGTTAACTGTCCTTTTCAACTCTATTATTAGCTGAAAATCACTGATTTTTCATCAGGATGTAGTCCTTAAACCATGGTTACTACAGGGAGAAAGGAGGGGGTCAATCTTGATAAAGCTCCCCCACCATGTTCAGGAGAACTGTGATATTTCAGTTTTGAGATAATGAGAACTAATTACTGACCAACTCTTTTATATTACTGGTCAGTTGGTCAGTGGTCACACCATGCATAGTTAAACAATCAGATATAAATTTATGATAAAAATGTTGCGCTAATTGGTATAAATATAAGATTAAATTTAGGCGGAAATTTAGAAACTAACATTCTTTATGAATAAAATCTGATAAAAATGACTGACAAACATCTCACATTTTACAGTTAAAAGTCATTAATAATTTTTTTCTTTAAGAATTTTGTAAAATAAAAAAAATTAAATTAAAAAACATCAGATTAAGTAAAATGATTGGTATAAAAAGTTATTTTGTATGTGTCTTAATAAGTAAAAATTAACATACAACATAAATATGTAAAAAAAACATTGAAACTACCGGTATAATAAATTGATAACAAAAAGTAAAACTTGTGTATATAAAGACCACTCAGTAAGATTTACCTGTAAGTTATAAGGACTTTTAAAAAAGTTGTGGTTAAAATGTGAAGCAGAGAAATCTGTAAACCATTTATATAAATTATGGTCTTTGTATAGAGGTGGTTGCTACATCAGGTTTGATTGATATATACAGGTAAATAAATGCTGTATTTAAATTGTCACAAATAAAGTGAAAATGACAAATTTTAGCTAAAATGACAATAAAGTGTATAAATGGGTTGAGTGTTTATAAATAGCCTAAATGACATCACTGCAAACTTGGTCTTCATTGTGCTCAATTATTGTGAAAATAAATATAATAAATATGGGAAAATGACATATTTTTACCACTGTTTGAATGAAGTAAGATATTTTTCATTGCCAGAGCCTAAATTTACATACTAATTTCTTTTTTTAAAAATACAGTATGATAATGATAATGATTTTGATAGATTTTATATACAGTATATATATATTATATATATACATGTAAAAAAAATATATATATATTTATTAAAATATGGTACAAAATTCTAAAATTAATAAATATGTAATATTGATAAGAAATTTTATATATATATATATATATATATATATATATATATATACTGTAAAAAAAATCTATCAAAATCATTATCAGTCCATAAGGTTTTATTTTAGTAACTGTTAATAGAGATACATGACAAAATATCTGTCTTGTCCATTATTTGAGTATTTCATGCTTAAAAAAAAAAACATTACAAGGTTAAATACTGAGTTTAGTTATCTGGCTTTATAAAGGGTTAAATAGAATGCATCTTTTTTCTCCTATTGTGCAAAGAATGCTAAGCTTCATTTCTTTCCAATCAATACACATGACCCCTGGAGAAGAACATCCGATAAGAATACAAACACTAAAGGTTTTTAGATTTACATCAAACCATTAATTATTCACATTAATAGAAATTAAAGATTCTATAGGTTACAAAAGGATCATTGGGATTAATCTTTAAACCAACATTGGGGGAAATTATATATATATATATAAATAATGATCGGTAACGTAATCCAGAAATGTTTTGCTTGTTATGACCATCATTTTCGCTAGCTTCTACATACCATATATAAATGTAATAGTATTAATTGAGCAGAAACCATATTGAAATGTCTATGAGCGCAACCAATTATTAATTGTGCATGCTCAATGTATTATACATGTACATCTATTTTTTTTTTTTTAACTTTATGGTTTTTTCTCTCTCCCCAATGAAATGAGCTGTATCAGACAAGTGCTAGCTGGTATGTGTTTGCCAAAGGCAATGAAAAGTCACTTTAATTTTTTTTTCTCCTAGAAAAAAAAACATTCTTTACTGGCTGATTATGCTGATGGATGGATTCTAAAACTTACCAAGAAATTTATATATATATATATTATTTAAGTATCCAGTAAAAGATATATGGCAAAACAGAAAGACCCCTTTGTGTATAATGAATTACTTGTCTACACTTAATAGTGCTGAACTCTCTCTCTCTCTCTCTCTCTCTCTCTCTCTCTCTCTCTCTCTCTCTCTCTCTCTCTCTCTCTCTCTCATACAAACAAATCTCTATTTTTTGCTTCATATCTGATTATTTAAACATGTGAAAGTTTTTATCCCTCAAAAGTAAACTTTTAAACAATGAGAAAAGAAATATTCTATGTAGGAATAACAGATGACAGCAGGTTCTTTATAATAAGTAAGTAAGTGGAAAATACCTTATTTATTTTGAAAATAACTCTTCTAGTGTATTTAAGGAGAATATTATTCTTTAAGATAACAAGAGACAAAAAAATGAAACTGGGTTGGGGGGAGAACTATATTGGTGGTTACTTTTCAAAGCTGAAATCAACAGTGTGAATGCACTTGTACAAAAGTATGGAAGAGCACCTCTGTCATACTCATGGTTTGAATTCGATCATGAGGTTTAGACCACTGTGAGTTCACCTGTACAAAGTATGGAAGATCTTCCCTGTCATACTCATGGTTTGAATTTGGTCATAAAGAGCATTTTTGTTAAGGTGTTTTGCTAATCTAGATTCACCTTTCTGATGACAGTTGTTTCTGATGGAGTTGCTAGCTGCATTATAAAGTCTGTAATACTTTGGTCTTAATTGTCTTAGCTCCTCTTATATCAAGCTATGATATAATATTAATCAGTTATTATATAGTTCCTGCTTACTTTATTTTGTGATTACCAGTACTCTGGTTGTTGATAAAACCGATTTACAAATACACGGCCATAATGAGCATTTATTCTTTGCTTATAACAATCTTTTACATAATTTTATCTCTGATCTTAAGACTCTCTTTTGTTCTTTCTATCATGAATATAAAGATTGCACAGTTTTCAGTGTAAAATTAACATAATTGTGCAAGATACATTTTGAACATAAAATATACAGATTGTAGCAGTGGTGTATGTTTACCATTTTCTGTATCCAGCTGTTAGCTATAACAAATCTTACTGCGGTCAGTGTGAATAATTGAACAAAAACACCAGTCCTAATAGTGATCTGGTTAAAATATGACCAGGTCGCATGTTGTTAAATAAACCAGCTCTTTTAAAAAATAAATGAAACTTTGCTGATGTGACATTAAACAGCATTACAACCAACAACTAATCTCTATGAGCCCATTGTTACAATAGGTAACGAAAACCATACAGTTTGGCTTGATGATACTTCAACTTCTTATACAACTTTTAACCTTGATATACATCTCTAAGACTCAAAATTAATCATGATCTTAGCTTTTATGATCTAACTTAACGTAGAGCCTTTAAACTTGCTCCACATCTCAGACACTTCATCTCAGCTGTCAGTCTTGATAAGTTCTACATTTGAAAGGAAGGGATTTACCAGAAAATGAAATGAAGCTGCTCTGTCTTTAAAATTGGAAGAATTTCTGAATGACATTTAAAAAAATTGCAAACACAAAATTTTCAAAAAATATGTCTACTCAGCAGATGACCTGTCTGGATCACAATAATGTCTTCTGTTAAAAAAAGAACTACTAGGTCGTTGCTTCTACAGAAACTAATTATTACATCATTTTTCATTTTGTTGATTCTGATGTGCCTGGGGTTTTCTTTTTTGTGGAATTTGTTAGACCTATTAGACTTTCATCCCCACCAAGATCTTAAAAATATCAAATATATTTGCTGTTAGGATGTTGATTTTAAGATGACCAATCAAATGATGTTTTGGAAATTAAGTAATGATCAACTCCTAAAACTTGGAGTGCATGCAGTGAGAAGAGTCAAATCTTTGTTAATTTTGTTAATTTTGTAGATCAGTTAAGTCTTGGTGTGTTTTATTGTTTTAAAATATAGTACAAAATGTGTGTGTTTGACGGCCATTGTAAGTCTGATGATTTTATTGTAATAATCACCACCCACACTTGATTTTAATTTTCAAGTGTTTTTTTTTTATTTTTAAATTTCACTATATGAATTAAATTTAGGTGGTACACACATCTCTTAATTATCTACTTGAAACAGTCTGATATAAGTATGTATATCTACAGTGTTAATCTGAGTCATAAAATCTAGTTTTAATTTTTTATTATTTTATAACCTTTTAAAAGAGATGTCAAAGTGATGTCTATAAGAGAATTTTATGATTCATATACTGCGTTAAATGTTTGGCACATTTTCAATCCTATATTGCTAGATTATATACATTTGTTTTGACAAGGTTTAGGTATACATTATATGGGATATATTTACTTAGGTTAGGTTCATTAATCCCATCTTTTTATAGGATTAATTAAGTTGTTTCCTCAGGAAGTGTTATATGTTGATTTATATGGAGCACTGACCCTGTAAATTTCACATGGAAAATTTTTCCTGTCTGTCTAAGATTATCAGCTAAAAAAGAAATTAGCCATTGATACAAATAAACACAGCTGATATGCCAGTGTAGTTCTTTTTCTTTAAAGTGAGCTCTGGTTGAAAACCAAACTGTAGAAAACATTTACAAGAAAACATTAATACATTAAATAAAGTATCTAAACTGTTTAATTTTCATTAAAATTTCTAAGATTACTGCAAAATTACTAAAATTGTTGGCAAAAAATAGAAGCTTTTCAAAAGCCATTCTTCTGGTATAATTGTTTGAGTTTAAGTTACTATAATATAGCAAAGTTTGTCCTAGAGAGTTAAATGCAAAATTTAGAGAATAATTTCATAGACTCTAAGCAACCTAAGATTCTCTTCTCCTATACTTATCACTAAAAGTCTAAATACATCTTTATTGGTTCTAAAAGCATTGACATTTGAACATCTGAACAACAAAACAAAATCGCATGAATCTTCACTACTAGTACAAAATTAAATCAGAATTTGGACAAGACAGAAGGAAGCCATTTATCTTTCTGAAACCTTTGGAATGTGGCAATGAAGAAGATATATAAGAATGCTGTTGTATTACATCATTAAGATTATATCTTTCCCCTTGGTTTTTACATCATAGCTGACCCTACCAATTTGTGTCTAATTAAGCAATGTGTAGTCTTACCTTCAAATATTATTTTTATAAATTGTTGGTGTAAATCTATATACAGATGAGATTAATTAGTTATAATCAGTCTTCGTGTGTATATATGTGATCTATGCTCTTCACGTTTTTGACTAGACCGAGTTCCATGTCTGAATTTTATCTAGTTAAGCATGATTTACTCTGATTTCTGGGAGTCTGTAAAATTTGAAACAGGTGTTTAAGGATAATTAAAGGTATATGTTAGTATTTTTGGTGAGATTTGGGTTGACATTTTGTAAAATTTATAACTTTGTTTTTGGAATGTGAAATATAAGATAATGGATAATGTTATTTTCTTGTTGCAGTTTTACGTAAAGCCAGACGAACCATACTAATGTTAAATTATTTAAGCACAGATTCAAGAAACATATCACTTTTTTAAAACATTCATTTTCATTTTTATTTTATTTTCTACAATTATCATTTTCTTAACAGGTACACAATAAAATTGCTTTGTAAGAGCTGTTTGAAATATTTCATTTATTCTATTTAATTATTTGTCCTAGTATGGTATATTTGTGATATTTCAGAATTGGCAGTTTGATCAAGCTTATAATTGAGTTTTTTTCAGAACTGCAATTTTATTTCAAAAGCAGTATCTTTTCTTAATTTTAAGAGTCTAGATGGCCTAGTGGTCTAAAGCACAGACTTGCAGATCACTGTGCCTCTCATTGTCTAGGTTTTGAATCCCAATCAATCAGATCCTAGTGTGCAAAAGTTTGTTTGCTTGCCAAAGAATGGTTGTTTTATTTTGGAACTCCAGTTTCTTCCACCATCCTATATGATAGAGTAGATTAACATCTCCAATAAAACCAGAGTTAGTTGGTAACTTATTATTAATTTCAATGTTCCTGATAACTATAGTGGAACCAAATGGACAAAAAAGTCACTTGGAACAAGTTCTTGATTGATAATGGACTTCATCATTTTTAATATGTATGTAGAGAATATTGTTTTCAAACTAAAATAAAGGTGTTTTTTTTATTCTCAGAAGATATTAAAAATAGTTTCCATATTGTCATGAGTTAAATTTTACCATTGCTAACTCAGAGAAAATCTATTACTAGAACAAGGTTATGTTGGTCATGCTTGATCTGTATCTGTTTTGTAAAATATCTCCTAAGGGACACATTAGTTAATGGAAACTCTCTATATCTCCATTATAAACACTATATAGATCATGTTTAAAAATTGCATCATGGGAATTGGGGTACACATGCGGAACTTACAAGGCCCCAGTTAAATGTACCAGCATAATTTACATGTCATACAGTACCCTAAGTTCATAAATTATCAAAGGATTTATTATTTATTTATATTTTTTATTTATTGTTACTGGTTATTGGTTCTCCAGAGCAGTGTATGTACAGAGCTTATTTAAATATAGAAATGAGTTTTGATTCTTTTTAACTAAATACTCAAATACTCAAAAACAAAGCTAAATATTTTAGGTACTTCTTTTTTTTTTTTTTTTTTTTTTTTTTTTTTTTTTTTTTTTTTTTTTTTTTTTTTTTTTTTTTTTACATTTTATGAAAATGAACTAAAAATTTTGAAGTTGATAACCTTTGCCCATTTGTTCAAAGCTGTATTAATCAGTCGGTTGGTTAGGAAAATTATGAATCTTGTATATTCTACAACATGTTTTGAATTTATCATCATAAATTAACAAATGCTAATATTAAATAGAATCACTTTAAGTCAGCAATGTGTGTCTATAATAATTATTTGTCATTTTGATAATATTTTGAAATTTTACTAAACATTCGGTTGGTAAACACAGGTCCTAGTAATAACTTAATATATAACATAAAAATAACATTTCATTTATATATACTGGTATATATATATATATATATATATATATATATATATATATATATATATATATATATATATATGATTGTCTTAGTGATTTTATTCCATCCAAGTTATGGTAAAGTTAATACAAAGATCTATAATGGTGGTATTATTTCAACAACTCCTGGTAGAATAAAGAACTGGGTACTTAGTGTGACAAACATTTTTAAGGGTTGATCTATGGTATCAGCAGGGGCCATTCTAACAAATTACACACCTTATTGTGTTAGTTAGAAAAAAGTCATTGAAATATTCAATACTACATTTGCATAAAAATCTGTAGGGTAGATTTCCTTTCAAATAATGAACTTGGTGTAATTTTTGGATTTAGTTACTTTTAAACTAAACATTCTCCATGTGAAACTTTTGAAATGGCCTGTAATTTATGTAGACTTACAAGAGTTTGGATTACTAGTTTTTTTTCAATAAATTTCAGTTTGGGTGTTAGTTTACTGTCAATAGTCTGATTTTGTTTCTTTCATAATTATATACAATATATGTCCATGTCTTGATCTTTGCGATTGATACTAGCATAGACTGATACCAATAACACCACAGTAGTTAGTTTAAAATCAAATGAGAGAAAAACATCCCACCTCTCTCTCTCTCTCTCTCTCTCTCTCTCTCTCTCTCTCTCTCTCTCTCTCTCTCTCTCTCTCTCTCTCTCTCTCTGTGTGTGTGTGTGTGTGTGTGTGTGTGTATGTGTGTGTGTGTGTGTGTGTGTGTGTGTAAATATATATTATACAACCAGTTAATTTCCCTATTTTAGAATTTAAGTCTTTTCCTCATCTGGGTGGTCCACCAATAAAACCTGTCAAATTCATAGAAACCTACATATTTACTTGTAAGACGTAAAATTACAGGAATTTCTGCTTATCAAGAAAATAAATTTTATACCAAGCATCAAATTGCAGTCTCATTAACTACACAGACTTATAATCATTTTGGGAATTTAAATTTAGGACTTTTTCTGTCTTAAAATTCCCAAATTTGAGTTTAGTGTTATTAAAAAGAGAATTACTTTATTTAAATTAGATTAGATACACAGACAACGAGAGTTAAATTGCTTCTGTGCAGCCCTTGCTCTTATATAGTTCTCTATAGATTAAAGACCAGAATTAAGACTTTGTATGTATTTGAGAAGTAGAAATGGGGACTATGGGGCAAAGGATGACAGGTTTGATGTTGGAAATATTCTTAAATCTCCTTTATGAATAGTAGATAATCAAATTATATTTGTTTTGTCTGGGAGTTAAGAGTATATTTTTTTTGTTCCAGATATGTATGTTGACAATATAGTATTTGCAGGTATTTTTATGCAGCATAAAGAGTACTAAAAAAATTGGTACCCTTGACTATGTCAACTTGTCCTCTCTTTCTGAGACATTGTGTTTTTCTCATATAGTACTTAATTGTACTGTCATGTGCTGATTTTAAATTTCTATTAAAATAATGCATTCAAAATCAGTTGTCTTGTGCTGATTTTGAATGAATTCAAAATCAGCACATGACAGTACTATCTATATTAGCTATCTTATTGGATTTTCTCTTCTATTCAGTTAACACCAGTTTGATTACCTATAAAAGAGCATTTCATGTTATTGTAACAAGAAAGCAATTTAAATCAAGTATTTACCAGTGTATATATATATATATATACAGTGTATATTTAAAAAAAAAACCTGCCATGTATCCATCATTAGTAACAAATGAAGCATAAGTGTCAAATGATTAGAGTACTTACAAAGTACTTATATTGTAAGACTTATTTAGACCAAGTAAAGAAACTTTATCCAGGAAGTTACATATATATTTACATTATATATTAATAATACCAATTTGTATGTTATATACACACATTTGTAGAGAAAATGTATACTTTTTATCCCATATGTATACAATATCACATTTTGATGAGATCTGGAAGTTTTGTTTAGTCCTAAGAACAAATATTTTTATATAGCTATTTTTAATCCCAAATGTGACTTGAGATAGTAGAAATAAATAAACAAATAAATACAGAACATGAAATCTTTACATCCTTGGGTCCGAAATCTGCATTGGGTTAATCCTTTCATAAATGCATAGTTCTTCCTTTCTCTTTATATATAAATTAAGGATTGATGGACAGAACAGTTTGACAGACTAACCAATTAGCCAATTGTCCTAATCCTTATAATGGCAGATGTTCTCAGCAAGAAGTCCAGCCTGAGCTAGCCAAAATGACCAGTCAAGTGGCTGGCTGAAATAGAATTCCCTAAATATTCTCACCTCATTACAAAACTATTTATACAGTAACTAGAAATATTTCCCTGTGGTTTTATGATAGTTTATATATTTTCTGTCTAAATGTTTATGATATAGGCATGTTTTACATAATAGTAAGATAAACTGTTGATTGTTTTCTCAATCACATGTAGTAAATATGGTACTGTAAATAATTGTGATGGTAGCAGTATGTATTTAGGAAAATATGTACAATATTATAGTAAGAATGTACCAGAGAATATTATTATTATTTATGGCAATACTAACAGTACAGTCTTCTTTCATCTATTACAGAGATCTGTACAGCACAGAAGACAGTGAGTATTATTTATTTTTTTAATCATCATCATCATCATCATTATTATTATTATTATTATTATTATTATTATTATTATTATTATTATTATCAATTATTATTATTATTATTATTATTATTATTATTATTATTATTATTATTATGGTTAAAATATTATAAGACTGTGTATGTTATACATACATTTAAATCAAAAACAAACATACCAGTCCATGTTTAAATAACTATCCCAAGTAATGAAATTTTGAGTGTGAATGGTTTGTATTTTCAATGCTTGTAAACTGAAGTTTTACAAAATGTTCTTTCTTTTATTCAAAGTTAGGATACTTTCAAGACCAGACAGACAGAAAAATAGCAATTAAAATATCAGTTTTACATTTATATTAAATCAAATATTAAAATATCCACATATTGTCTCTATTTTTTTCCAGATTTTAAAACCTATTCATGAATATTTTATTTTGAATTTGCATTCTTATAACAAATGTCTGCAGACATGAAAACTTGATAGGTTTTTATTTTTCGATGTCATTCAATGTTTATTTATCAAATATGTTTTTATTTTTGTTTACTACTTTTAAAAAAATATTGTCAACAAAAATGATGATTATATATATATATATATATATATATATTGCTTGTATATTTTTTGGTATGATGCATCTGACAACTAATTCATTTATTATTGCCTGCAGTCAAATGATTCAGATCTCATTTTTTTGATAAAATTGAAGAATTTTTGCATTGGTTTTGTATTGTTGACCATTATACAACTGCCTGGGGATTGGTCACACTTCGATTATACCTCTATTTTATCAATTATTGTGGCCATTTATTCATTTCTTTTTGCTTTTTTAACAATTTTTGCCTGTGTATTGACATTTTGAGTTGATTTTGTTGGAAGTTTTCATTGCATTTTCTTGGCGAAATCAATTAGAAATTTGACATTTTTATGAAGATGTCTTTTCTCTCCTACATTTTTTTCACTTTAAGTATATTACTTATTATAATCCCATTGGGAGATACAAATGTTGAGTCTTTGTCATTGTCATGGAGATTGTTTCCATAGTAACCACATAAATACCTAGTAGACAAATGCTTATGATTTAGCTTTGTTTTAAATGGTTTTACTTTTTTGCTTAAAATTCTATATGTCAAAACCAGATGGACAAAATGGAGCCTTGTGTAAATAAGATTTTAAAGAAAATTGTAGATTTTCAGAAAAAAAAGATTTTAAATTAGAGTTATATGCATTTAGATTGAAATCTATTGAATATGTCTTTATGAAACAATAAAAGTTACGACTATCCTGGCAAAATACCAGCTAAATTAAATCTCCACATTATGGATCATTTTGACTTAATTGAACCTGCAAATTTCAGGAAAACAACTAAACTTTTTCTTTTTCATTATGGAGTTTTGATTTACACATATTTATTGACAAAACCATACATGTGAGTGCCAAATATTGAAGAGAAAAAAGCAAAAACAATTGTCCAAATTGAGATTTTACCTTAGAACATACAATTCATCTTTGGCATGTTTAGATTGAAATGTCTTTAACCTAAGCAGCCCATGAGGTATTGGAGAAACAGTTAGTATTATGGCTGCTGTATTCCTACTGGACTTACACACTTCATTGTTGATGACACTAATCTCAATGTTGATTATATCATCTTTTGAATTCTCATATTCTCTTGGAAAGGCAGTGGATTTTTTTAATACTAATCAGTTTTCTTTAGAAATAAAGATTCTGTTGTCGTTCCATGTGTAATATTTTGTATTCAGACATGTTTTAAAGCAAAATAGCCCTAAGGACCAAAAGGAGAATTTATTTTTCTAAACACTTTCATCCTTCTAAAAGTCCTAGGTATATTAAAATGCTTTGTGGATGAGACATGCATTAAAGCATGAATTGTCTGACATCTTAAAGAATCTAAGAACTTGATGGCACATTATCTCTCTAAGGGTAAAGATATTCTAGCTAGCATGTTGATGCATTCTATAACAGTGATTATTACAGTATTCTGTGTCCTTATCTATTGATTTTACTCACAACTGTTTTCATGTCATATCTGTAACCATCAATATCAATTCTCTTATCTCATCTTATGTTTAAAATCTCTTCCCCCCTTCCCTCTCTCTCTCTCTCTCTCTCTCTCTCTCTCTCTCTCTCTCTCTCTCTCTCTCTCTCTCTCTCTCTCTCTCTCTCTCTCTCTCTCTCTCTCTCTCTCTCTCTCTCACACACACACACACACACACACACACACACACTCTCTCTCTCTCTCTCTCTTACTTTAAATTCTAATGATATTAATCATTTTTTCAATGCTTAATCCTTGGATTACTTTGAAATTTAATTTTCCACAAGACTCATAGAATTTGATTATAGCATAAAATGCTAAAAATTAGAAATGTCATTGACTGGAAAATGAACACAATGGAGAGAGTTTACTTTATTTTATAAAGACGTTTAACCAAATAGGGCCACGGGGAGCAGCAGCAACGTATTCTAGGATGGCAGTGCTTCTCACCACCTAAATTTAAGGCTCTGGCAGGTCTTTGTGTGAAAATTTTGTCAGGTCCTTTGTATAAGGTCAGTAGTTTTCAGTAGACATTCCTGTTTCCTCTACTGGCCCAGAACTTGCTTCTTAAATATATAAGTGAAAAAAATGATTGGGAGGTAAGACTCAACTCAAATGATTACCACTATTTACCAAAGTTTGCAATTTACAATTCAGTCTTGGAAGTGTTTAAAAAAGCCAGAAGCTATATAGATAACCCATCAAAATCCTGTTATTTATTATGTGATTTAAAAAAAAAACATAAGATAGAGTTCAACAACACTTTAAACATAATTGCTAAGATCTTTTGATACAAGTACTGGCCATCCTTAGCATTTTCATTTTAAGACTTTGCATTTTCACCCCAAGCCTAAGCATTCACATCCTTAGCCTTGGCTTTTACATCCCAAATCTTGGCATTCTCACCCTAAGCCATAGTATTCTTATCCTAAGCCTTAGCTTTCTCATCTTAAGCCTGGGCATTTTTATCCCAAGTTTAAGCATTCTCATCCTTATCCTTGGCATTTAAATCCTCAGTCATAGCATTCTTATCTTAAGCCTTGGCATTCTTATCTTAAGCCTTGGCATTTTTATCTTAAACCTTGACATTCTTATCTTAAGCCTAAGCATTCACGTCCTAAGCCTACGCATTCGCATTCTTAACTTTGGCATTTTTATTGTTAGCCTAAGCTTTCACATCCTAAGACTTGGCATTTACATCCTAAGCTTCAGCATTCTTATCCTAAGCCATAGCATTCTCATCTTAAACCTTGGCATTTTATCTTAATCCTTGGCATTCTCATCTTAAGCCTTGGAATGCTGTATAAACCTTAACCCAAGTCATAAGCACCACATTAATAGTCATATTTTTAAAATATCCAACATTTAAAAAAAAACGAGGTTGAGGTAGTGATTAATGTTGAACTTTTGGTTGTCCAGATAACTTAATAACTCTGGCATCTAATGGATGTACATTTTTTGTATTTATTATCATCTGGCTAGCCATTACTACTATATCTGACCTCTCAGCTGGCCTAAATGGCTGTTGTCTATTTATTCTGTATTTCCATACTGTAACATCTGTAATAAAATAAAATTTACAATTTTAAAATAGGATAAAAAAATTGGATTGTTGAAAAAATCAGTATGTTGACCATCTGGGGCCAGATTACTTTAACACCTCTATCACCTTAAAAGATTTATTTTTTTCAACTACTAACACTTATAAGTTTGTATACAAGATACCGGTAGATCAATGTTTTTGCTCAGACACATTTGAAAAGGAAACACAGAATCATTTTGTATTATTTGAGAGAGAGAGAGAGAGAGAGAGAGAGAGAGAGAGAGGTGGAATTTGGATTTGGATTTGTAACTTTTGAGAAAACTTAGGCCAAGGCTTAAATGGAAGAAATGTGAATTTATGAGTGTGGTACTTATAAGGAAAGAGGCAGTTTTAGATATTGAGTAAATATGTTGGATACACCTTGCAAGAACAATTTTTTTATCAGAATTTTTTAGCCCCATCCTTTAATGGAGTTTCCTCTCTACTTATGTTATATATACAATATATACTGCATTGAGGCAGAAATCATTAGTATACATTTTAAGATAGAGAAAGATTTTTTGCTATAAAATGTTTTTAGTACAATAGTGTTTATGGTAGAAGTAAAGCATTCATATCCAGTTAACATCTTTTTACCAGGGTTTATTTCTCAACTGATGAGTAAACTCAGATACCATTAAATTGGGGATGATTCATGAACACTTTAAACATTCAAAAAAATTAAGGCAGTTTTAAGACAAGAAATTCATGTCTTAGACATAAAGATTGGCAGCAACATTAGGTAAGCAACTATGAAAACTCAAAAAATGACCAAAAGAATATTCTCACCAGGATAAACCTGCACATATAATAACTCTCAAGACACCAATGTCATCAAGAAACAACCGTCATAGAGCATGGGAATGTATGCTTACTGTGGAGGATTGAGCAGATTTAAATTGCCTCAGGGCATAAGTTTTATTGGAATACAACAGTAATCAAATTGTAGAATCAGAAGAAAATTCCTCATTTATTGATTCTAAAATAGCTCTGTTTGTCACAGATGTTTTGTACAAGTAATGTTATTGAAGTTTTTTGCATTCTTATGCATTCACATTTCACCTTGTTTATATGTTTACTGTAACTCCTGTATGAGTTTTTATCTCCGATTATTTGTATCAAACTGATTTTTTTCTCTACTTAATTTGAAATATTCATTGAAGCCGAAAATTCAAGCAAAGAGGAAAAAATCTATATAAGCTTATTTTGTTGTCTAAACCTTTTTGTAGTAATTACTGGATATTTGTAATTTTTTGTTCTGAATTTTATTATATAAATTGCCATTGTAAATCAGAATAAATGGCCTGTATTTAGATTCTGTCACTGTAACAAATTCTTTTGATAGGATAAAGTTAAAATATAGGTTTTTTGTGTACTTGTTTTTGTTTATAAATTTGCGATTATATGTGATTTATAACTTACAATAATGTACAGTTCACACAATAATATGCTGAGAAAAATTAAGGCAGAGGAAACTATGATAAAAACAAGTAAATTTATTACAAATGAAACTAAAACTGTCTCTAATGAGCTAAATATCCCATTTCCTTAATTTTTATTTCACCTTCACCTTTGACCTACACCCGAAATTTAGTATGCAAAACATTTTCTAAGTTTGGTTTACAATTATTCCAAGTTTGATCAAAATCATTCTGTAGGTGTGTGAGTTATTAGGCAGACATTATTTTTTAAGGACAGACAGACAGACAGACAATATCAATCTTGTAATTTACGAAACTTACTCTGATTAGATTTTTAATAGAATACAAAAACACTTGGTGTAAAAATCTCCTATTGCAAAATTCTAACAGAAAGTCAGTTTACTGTAGCCAACAGTGAATCCATTTATTTACTTGTTGCTATCATAGTTTCCTTTTTTAGGTTGATACAAGCCCACCCTGAAACAGAACAGGATAAAATAAATATTTTCCTATATCATAAGCTAAGCTATTGTTTTCATGAATGAACTAAAAAAAAAAGTTAGTGATAGCTCAGCATGTTGTGTGTCTTATGTCATTTCATTATCTCTGCCCTGATGCATTTTTTCATCAAAAATTTCAAGAGGGGATGTTACATAAGGAAGGATATTGTATATATACACCAGCTATCCTGGTGTTACATCTCCACATCTTGCACTATCTGTATGAAATCACTCAAACCAACAAATTTGTTAATAAAAAAGGAAGATATTTGTCAATAACAGAATTTTGTTTTTCTGTGATAAAGCCATATTTATCTAAGATGGCAGACAGTGCAATCTGATTTAGGATATAAGTATATACATATAAACAAAGATTTCTGTCAGATATTTTGATGTAACAAGCTTGTTGTACAACCTGTCATGGTAACAAAAAAATACACAATTTTTTTCAAGGTAAAATTCAATACCGATGACTGGCTGGTTAATTGACAAGGTATTTTGGTATTTATGGAAACTATAACTAATTTCAGATCCAGAGATATTAGTTTTTATGGTGAAACCTGGCAAATAAATTGTTTTTAATGAATTGGTTATCTTTTTATACATTAGAAATAAGATAATCATATTTAAAAAATAAAAACTTTATCATTTTATCTTTTTTTTTTCTGTCTTTTTTATTTACTCAAAATTCAACAAAAAGTGATTTAGGAGATAGCGCGCAGATGTGAATTAAAGTTTAATAATTTTGTAGGTTTTTCTTTTATTTATAAAACTGAAATTTTCTAAACTGTAGCAAATAAAGACATTAAGATATCAATCACAAAGTGAAAGTGAGACTGCTTGCTCTGGAAGAGATTTCTTTAAGGTCTCAAACAACATATTTTGATTATAAATGTACATAGTTTGTTAGCAGTCTATTACTAAATCAAACATATCATAGCATTATCATGAAGATGAACACATCTAGCTGTGTCATATCCACTGAATTTCATTGAGGCATTCCCAAGAATTAGTAAAAAAGGGAGGTAATCCAAAACAATGTGTAATATCCCTAATTTGAACTTGTACCAATATCTTTGATAAATAAGACTGATGCATTTACAAATTTTTAAGCAAATTGTTTTCATAAAATATGGCTTATGTGTAAACTATTTACTTCATGAAAATATGTGATTTATCAATACTAATATCTTTCACCTTTTGCCCTAACATTTGCCAGTGGTAGGAAGATGAACCATCTGGACCTAATATACAATCTAAATAGTTTATTAAACCAATTCCTCTAGATATATAAAAAAGATCATATTACGTTGGTTTAAATTTTTTAAAATTTTGTTCATATAACCAGTATAAAGATGGTTTAAATCAAATTTAAAAAAAAAAATTCAGTTAGTAAGAGAAATTAAGCTATTTAAATTCTGTTGTACTCTATATTTAAAAAAATATATATTGTTTTTATTTTACTGTTTTCTTTTACCCTCCCTACTGACTTGTATTTTTTCTTTTTTTTATTTACCAAGATCACTGCTAAATGCAGGAAAACAAAACAACTAAAAATAAGTTAATTATTTAAATATAAAATTTTAGGAATTGAAATTTGCAAAATAATAAATATTAGTAATTCATGCTATTAACAATAAAATAATGCTGAAGACTTTGTGTGAAGACAAGATTTGTAAATATGTCTTTTTAATTCACTATAAACTCACACATGTGAAATATACAAATTCAGTTTTTGTCCTGAATTTAGTAATCAGAAATTTCTGATTAAGAATTTCATTTGAAGTTTTGTGTAAATACTTACAACTTTTTTTAACTTTGTCTTTGACAAGCTAATATTTAACAAAACTAAGTAGGACAGTATTAAATTTCTGCTTTAATAAATAGACATTAAAACGAAGCATGTTTGTCATAAATATGAAATCGAAGTGTCTATAAAGGCATATTTACTTTTCAGGTGTAAACACATTGCTTTGAAAATTTTTTCATCATGAAACTGATAATTCACGATTTGTGGTGATGTACATCACAAATAAAACAAAGAAATGAAATATGATTTATTTACTTTAAGCTTGTTAGAAGGTGATGAAATCCTGTTAAGCCTGGCTCATCAGATGATCTTCTTTGTTAAATATAAACACATTGACAAAATGCTCTATATTCATCATACAAAGGTTTTAAAGAAAAATCTATACTCAATTTTCTGATTGTAGAATGCAAATTAATTAGATACCATTGATTTAATACTAGAAATTTTTTATCCATCTCTTGAAAAAATCTTGTATCTTGATTCACCATGGCAACAGTCAATTTTAATGTGCGAAAATATACTATAGTTGTCTTTTTTTTTTTTTTTTTTTTTTTTCAAAGGTTCATTTTTTTCAATTTGTTAACGACAATCCAAATTAAAATTGAAAATAAGAATTTGTTTGTTTTTAACATTCATCTTTTTGCATTTTGAGAACTTTTTTGAATTTTTAGTAATTACATTTTTTCAGTAGACTTCTAGGTTCTGTGTTTACATGTTTATCCCGTATTCTTTTTTTTACAGATGCTTTAAGTAAGCTCAACTTTCCCTTACACTGAACTTTTTTCTTTCTTTCTTTTTTCATAAATTTGACAGCATTTTAACAGATAATACAAATGATTTATGTAATTTCTAAGTATATCTTCTTTAAACCACACACAGTTTGTATAAATTTTTACATTTTAGATTGCAAACATGAAAAAGAAATCGTGAGTGCATTATAAATGAGTTTGATAATACATGTCATTGGTATATTTTTAAAGTGTCTGATTATTTGTGGATTTTGTTTTGTTATAAAGTTAAAATATGATTTTAAGTAAATTTTTCCCCCCTTTTGACTACATGATCAATCATTTTACTGCTTAATTATTTATTAAAAGTTTTTTGTTGTAAATGAAATAAATGGCTCCTTGTCAAGTTTAATAAATATTTCAAAAAAGGAAACCTTTTTTGCCTGAATTGACCCTGACTAGAAGATCTGTAAGATTAAAGTCTGACTTCATTACTTCATCATTATACTCTTAAAAAACGAGGTATGCAAGTAAATGGTGGAAAAACTTTTTTGTTTCTATAAAAGAAAGTTTAAAGTCAAATCGAGCTTTAAGATAGCTATCAAAAAGTGTATGATTTCAAAGTTATCAGTGTACCCTATGATAAATAGAAAGAAACCTATAAATTGACAGAAAATTGAATCAGTTTTTCTAGTCCTTGACTTCCAGTACAATATAAATCTACCCAAATCTATTTCGATGTGTTAAAGCTAATATTAACATAGATATATAAAGTAAGTTTTAGTTATGCAGGTATGCGTTCCACAGAGAATATTGACTACCAACTTGAAAATGGAATAATTAATCCAAATGAGATTTACTAACACAAAATGAAATATCTGATGGAAAATGAGGAGACTGTTTATGTCTAAGCTGGAACTTAACCAGTTATTTTTCTGTGTGTGTATCAAAGAATTGTCCAATGTTAATTCCTTTAGTTGGTCACTTTATTACATAGGTGTTGGTTAGACAGCATTATAGTGTAATCAATAACTTATACTACACCGTTATCCCTCGCCTAATTCCCAAGCTATCCATTACCGGGTAAGAAATTATATGGAATTAGTCTTAACAATTGACATTTTTTCCTCAGTAAATTACATTATTGCGAAAATGTCAAAATTAATTGTGTGCAAAAAGCACCTGCCATTTTACTTTTTTTCTTCCATTTAACTTGTGTCATCTTCTGGACACATATTGTTGATCATGTGGGCTACCTGTTGATGATATTTTTTTTTTCTGGAGGAGGGGGTGTTTAACTTTTGGCCCTACTTGATCTTGATAAGTTTTCTTGAAATTAGGGATAGTTTGGAACATAAAGGATCAAAACATTCAAATACAGGTGTGAAATGTAAATTGATTCAGTGGTGTCTGTTTCTGGGAAAAAGCAGTGCATATTTAAAAACTAATGTAAATGAAAGAAAAACTCAGTAGCCTCTCTCTCTCTCTCTCTCTCTCTCTCTCTCTCTCTCTCTCTCTCTCTCAAATAATACAAAATGATTCTGTGTTTCAGTATGTGTCTGAGTGCAAACTGACCTACCATATCTGGTATACATACATATAAGTTTTAGTAGCTAAAAGAACAAGATTCTCTCTCTCTCTCTCTCTCTCTCTCTCTCTCTCTCTCTCTCTCTCTCTCTCTCTCTCGTTCATGTAAACCCATTCAGAATTACTTAGGGTGCATTCTATTCAGGTTTGCTCGACAATTTTTCAGAATTTTTGTGCAACTTTATTTCTGTTGATTGTCAGTGTGTGGCAACCAGGTATGGGTAATTAAAAAAAACGAAGTTCTGCATTAAGCTGAAGAAGTTTATAAAATAAACCCAAAAAATAAACATAAGTAAACACTACTTAAAGGTCATATTTAAACAAGCTTTTTTTAACGCTGTTGTATAAACACACTTTTTAGATTTTAAGTGAGCTATACAAATTATTTTGTCTTTTTTATCTGATGATTTCTGTCAAGAATTAAAATCTGTATGTAATAACCTGGTCTTTGATTCAATATTTTACAAGGAAATGAAAATAAGCAGTAGTTAGAATTCAGGTTTAAAAGAAGAGATAATGTGTTAATATTATCACATCTTGAAAGATTTTTGTTGGCAAAGTGAGTAAACCATAGTGGAAAAACACAGATTGGATAAAAAAGATATTTGTTAGAATCTGTGAACCAAATCTGATAACGATTTACCAGCTCGTTAGGAATGAAGGCACATTTGGTCACTGACATGTTTTTGAGGGTTTTTTTTATTTGATATATCACATGTGCTGTAATTTTGGATGTTTTTTATTCTTACTACTGGTATATCTCTGTTTTCCATCAGATGACACAGATAATGTATTGCATATGTTTAATTAAAAATGTATATAAGAAAAATTACACACATTTACTTTGGTAAAAATTGAGGTTGAAGTCTTTATTTCTATTGTTCTATAAGGATATTCAAACTTTTCAGAAATATTTAGATAGAGGAGACTTAGCTGTAATGGGAGGTTTAAAATGTTTTCTAAACATAATACTACCAGTTCATGACAATTTATATTGTAACCTAAACAGCAAATTATGCTTTGTAATGTCCAGTGGAAACAAAACAAAAACAATACAAGATCAACTTAGGAAAAAACCTCTAAAATTAAAATCTAGACTATGGATAGACACTGGGTATAATTATCTTCTATTTTCAATTAACTGAAAAAATGAATTGAAAATTTCAATTTGAAAAAAAAAAAAAAAAAAAAAAAACCATGCACACAATTAACACAACAAACAAACAAAAACAATACAAGATCAACTTAGATTAAAACCTCTAAAATTAAAATCTAGACTATGGATAGACACTGGGTTTAATTATCTTCTATTTTCAATTAACTGAAAAAATGAATTGAAAATTTCAATTTGAAAATCTACAAATGCTAAGAAATATTTTACTTAATTTTGTTGTTGTTAGGGAAACATAATATTTCTAAACAGGTGATTACTTAATATATCTTCATATAAGCTTATGATTCGTGTTTGATTTTAGAAGTCAGTGTTACTGTGTCATGTTGATGTATCACTTTGTAAATTTTTAAAATGTAAATGTCTGACCCGTTTTGACTTTCAGAAAATTTTGTCTTACTGATACTGCTTTTTCTCTTTAAGGTTGATTGCCATAATTTTCCACATATATATATAAATATATATATTAAACTTTTCAAATTTTTCACACTTTTTCAAACAAATATGTTTTAGGTTGCAATTTTGATACTCATGGTTACATTTAAAAAGCCTGTTTTTATCTTTAATAGTTGTTAATTGAAGCCATTTTAATATTGTACATAATGGGGAGTTGAATTTATTCGATGAGGAATAATCTTGACAGTTTTCTCCAGAATTTGAATTTTTTTCTCCAAGATAATAATAGTTGTAAAATGTACCGTAATTGTTTCCATGATAACAAAAACTATTGATTTTTACCCCTTGAAAAACAGTATTGGTTATAATAACGAGGTTCTTAATCTATTTGGTGGTAGCTTTATACCTTCTAGAAAAAAAAAATCATTATTGTTTTGGATTATCGACAGAAATAATTTCTAAATTAAATTGGATCAATTAAAAAGAAATAAAATATAGTTAAGAAATAAATATATATTAATGATCGTTCGAATCGGGTTTATGAATATTGTATGACTTGCAGTGTTTGTTCGCGGGATTTCAAAAGAAAATAATTACTTCTTCTAAAAACTGAGTTGAGAAATTTTCTTCTGTTTCATCATGTCTTGACAAGATAATAATGTATAATGAATGGTCGCATCACATGAAGGTTTTTCTTCATTTAGAAAAAAGGAGGCAGAAACCATGTGTATCTATATTAACAATGAAGGATCTTTAGATCATCCTGGAACAGTAAATCCAATTTAATTATAGGATTACAACAGATCTTACCGACAAACCAACAGAGGCTCCTAATGAGTAACATTCTCATGTACTACAGGCAGACATCTTTCTTGTTTTACAAACAGCTTTAATTTAAATAGAAGATAAGTGTAGTAATGATGTTTAACACTCAAGTCAAGATTCTTTCACTCATATTAAGGCAGTCAGTTTTTAGATGGTGTAGGAAACCAGAATACCAGAAAACCCAGCCTTCCATCAAACACAAACTTTCTCACACTAGGATCTGTGGGATTTAATCCTAGGAGGCACTGTGATCTGTAAGGCTGTTCTATAGACCACTTGGCCACTGAGGCCTCTAAAAAGAAGACAAGTTATACTTTTATTATAATCACCCTTTATGTAATGTAAATTTTACCTCTGTCAGTCAGAAAAGGTATTTCATTTGTAAAGTATTCAGAACATCCTCTAACAATAGAATACTTTAAAGCAACTTTAAAAGGGTGACTACAGGTTCTTTATCCCTAAAATTCTTACACCTGCCCACATTTGGTGTATCTTTAATATTTCCACCACTCTGAGTCAACTATTCAGGTTTTATGCTGATACTTGAGTAAAAAAAATAGTTGGGAGTATTCATTAAGATCATACAGAATTGGAACAATAATAAGACTTATGTTTTGCATTGTTAGAAAAAATTAAAAACAGGTTCTTGTATATAGTAGACTTTTGTTTGCCTGTTTCATCATTGTTGAAGTAAAATATTCTGATTGACTACTTGATCCGCTGATCCATCATCTGAGTTACAAGATATTGATGAAGTAAAAACCAACTGTTAACTGCCAACAGCTGTAACTACATCTAATCAAAGTTTAACATGTTAATGACCTTCCTTTTCTTATCATCAAAAAATATTTGCATCTTAACCAAAAAGCAGTGTATCAGGCTTGCCTATTGGTATCAATCTTTTTTTTCAAATTTTGTTATTTTAAACATGCTAGGTCAAACATTCCAGGTTATTGGTCTAGAAATTTATTTATTTATTTATTTATTTATTCATTTATTTATTTATGTATTTATTCATTTATTATTATTATTATTATTATTATTATTATTATTATTATTATTATTATTAAATAATAGTACAATTAAAAAATGCAGAACTTTACAAACTACAATGATAGCCTTGAACTGGATGTAATTTCACCTAGTTCTGTGAGTCAAAAATATTTAGAAAACTTAACATCTTGCTTCTAAAAATACCTTTATGATGATCTTTTTTTTTCCAAAAATAAAATCTTGTTAACACAACAGACACCTATTATAGATACAATGTGTTTGATGTCTGATGCTGAAACATCATGATAATAATATGGGCCTTGGTGGCTGAGTGGTCTAAAGCACATGTTTATTGATCACAGTGTCAGCTGCTACTGCCCAGGTTCTAATCCCACTTTGGCAGATCCTAGAGGGAGAAAGATTGTCAGTTTTCTTGAGAAAGGTCGATGGATTTCTCTGGACACTCCAGTTTCCCGATCTCAGTGTAAGGGAAACAATCTTGACTTGTTTGTAAAACACCATCAAACCAATCAAATACCATGAGTATCACAATTACCCAGATTACTGTATATTACTGTATTGAATACACATGCCTTTGTAAATATGTAGTTAAAATACATGTTGTTTGATTATTAACTAGTTTTTAAAAAAATTCAAAAATTACCCATAGTTCTCGTGTGACCCACACATTTATCCATAAAGTTTATCATTTATAGAGCAAGTTCCTACATGATGAAGATAAGCGAATGTTAAGCAAATATCACCAATAATTGAATGATATTAGTTGGTAAATCCTGTTAACAACATTTTAACATTCCTACTACAGAATTTGATAAAAAGAAATTCTGTTTCTTAGTAACATTTTTTTTTTTTTTTTTGATTTTTTTTTTTTTTTTTTTTTTTTTTATATTTATTTATTTATTTTTTTTTTTTTGGTCTTCTCCTTAGTAACAGTACCGGTACAGTTTTTTATACTGTTTTTTTTTTTTTTTTTTTTTACAAGAATCTATCTTTTTTCAAAGCTGTTATAAGTTAATTCTTAAGTATTTTAAATTTTCATTGTTCATGGAGAAATAAGATATTATGTTAAGTAAGAAATTTTATCAGTAAATTTTTTTTTTTCATTTTCAAGAAAAAGAAGTATCTTTTCTTAAAAATGGCTGTGTATTGTATAAGATAAAAATACGAGACCGAAGAGTCGGGTTTATTAGGTTGAAGACAATTACAAATCTTTGTCTCTGGATAAATTGAGATAAAGTCTTGTTAAAAGAAATAACATTGTTAACAACAATTACAGTGAATGCAAGAGCTTATTCCATTAATCCATTGCCATTTGGGGTTTTAGCCAACTTTTTGGAAAATCTTTGCTTGTGTCATTTTGTCTAAATCTAGAATATAACCTGTCATTCTGACATCTAGTCACTACAGTTATGAACAGCAGAAATAGTTCTCTTTCAGATAAATTATAACCATATAATTGAGCCAGAAAGAGCAAAAAACATTATTAAGCTATTTATCGATGAAAAAACATAAAAAAGCTGTAATTATTGGATACAGAAAGTCAATTTTATAAATAATTTACTAGGAAAAATGAAGAAACATTGCTGATTAAGTTTTATTTTTAGAAAATAATTGTAATTTTTTACATACTAAATAATTGATAGGTAGGTATTGCGGTTGTCATTGAATGATGTCCAGAAATACCTTGCTTTAATTTCCTGATCAAATTTTAAGAAATAATTGTAGAGAAAAAAAATCAATTTAAAAGTCAATAATTTAGTTATAGACAAATATTCTGTTTTAGAGTAGATGATCTCATAGTTATTACAGTAAATGTGTCAAAATCAGACACATCTGAAAGGGCTTCCTCCTTCACTCAGAGGAAGAGCATCCGCCTCAAGATTGGGAGGTCCTGGGTTTGAACCC
Organism: Tegillarca granosa; assembly: GCA_029721355.1. Classification (NCBI taxonomy): domain Eukaryota; kingdom Metazoa; phylum Mollusca; class Bivalvia; order Arcoida; family Arcidae; genus Tegillarca; species Tegillarca granosa. The sequence continues at coordinate 33,901,326 of CM056598.1, read as the reverse complement.
AAGCTGGGTCATGGAACTTTAAAATTTCACAGGTTGGGTTTAAATTTTTTTTTTTAAGCTTATTTAAACTTACCAGCTGGTTCAAAGAACAATCTGTTCACTTGTTGGTACATTTAAAAAATAAAAGCTTTTGAAATTCCCTTTCAAGAGATTAGTGTTACATTTTAAAATAAAAATATAAAAGAAATTAAAGCATCAAAATGTCTGTATGATTTCTAAGATTACTGCAGCATTTGGTTTAGATATTTTACCATCTGATGATAAAGACCAGGTGTAGAATAGAGAAAATACACATTATTTTTTACTAATAGCTTTGTTTATTGTAGGCAATAAATACAGGAGACACAGCCATTTAAATGTATAGTTTATGCCAAAGAACTTTACATAAATATTTGAATTTTTGATTTTGGCATTGGGCGTACTAAGCTTCTTCCTGTGTCTATGAATTAAGAGGAGTAGATTATTTGTTTATAAATCAGTTGAATTCTTTCCACAAATGCAATCAATGTTTGACATTTGTTTCTATGGTAAATGAGAATGAAAGATTTATTACCACTTCAAAGTAACAAAGCTTAAGTGTGATTTTCCATGAAGAAATCCAGGTCCCTGTTTTTTAAAACAACAGTTTTTTTCATGGCAGTTTGAATTTATAACTTTTTGAAGATGAAAGATAAAACTTTATTTTGGAGAGTCAAAGAATGATAAGTACAAATTAGCTCCTGTTGTATTAAGACACTTTTTTCCAATGTCAAAAGCCACTTTGTCATCAGATCTCTTGTTAGAATACCAATGCTACATTTTTAGCTCAACTGGCTAAAGCCAGATGAGCTTATGGCATGATGCGCGTGTGCGTGCATGCGTGCGTGCGTCCGTTAACAGCAAAAACTCAGAAACTACTGGGCCAATTTTAGCAAAACTTTGCAGGAATGATCCTTAGAAGGAGTAGATGAAAATTTGTACAATTGGTTTCCATGGCAACCAAAAGTAGGTCACAGCGACCTAGAATGTAAAAAACCTAAAATAAGCTTCTTCTCTGAAACCATAGGTTATATTCAAAATCTGATGTGATATTTAGCTTCTAGACACCCTTAAACATGTAGGTTGTACATTTCGTGAAATTCTGTCAAAAACTAGGTACGCGTTTTTAGCGTTTTTCTGTCGTACTTCGTAAAAAGTGAAAATAAGGCTTATAATGGAAAATCAACTTTGAAAATCTTCTTCTCTGAAACCATGAAGCCTTAAGCTTTCATATTTGGCAGTTAATATCAGCTTGAGCCCCTTTACCAAGTTTGTACAAATGGTGGCCCCCGGTCCATTTTTGGCCCCACCCCAGGGGTCCATATATCAGCATATGCATATATGGCTCATAATGGAAAATCAACTTTGAAAATCTTCTTCTCTGAAACCATGAAGCATTAAGCTTTCATATTTGGCAGTTAATATCAGCTTGAGCCCCTTTACCAAGTTTGTACAAATGGTGGCCCCCGGTCCATTTTTGGCCCCACCCCAGGGGTCCATATATCTGCATATGCATATATGGCTTATAATGGAAAATCAACTTTGAAAATCTTCTTCTCTAAAACCATGAAGCCTTAAGCTTTCATATTTGGCAGTTAATATCAGCTTGAGCCCCTTTACCAAGTTTGTACAAAAGGTAGCCCCCGGTCTATTTTTGGCCCCACCCCAGGGGTCCATATATCTGCATATGCATATATGGCTTATAATGGAAAATCAACTTTGAAAAACTTCTTCTCTGAAACCATGAAGCCTTAAGCTTTCATATTTGGCAGTTAATATCAGCTTGAGCCCCTTTACCAAGTTTGTACAAATGGTGGCCCCCGGTCCATTTTTGGCCCCACCCCAGGGGTCCATATATCTGCATATGCATATATGGCTTATAATGAGATATCAACTTTGAAAATCTTCTTCTCTGAAACCATGAAGCCTTAAGCTTTCATATTTGGCAGTTAATATCAGCTTGAGCCCCTTTACCAAGTTTTTACAAATGGTGGCCCCCGGTCCATTTTTGGCCCCACCCCAGGGGTCCATATATCTGCATATATATATATATTGGAAATCAAATTAAAAAATTTTCTTCTCTGAAACTGTAAGGCATAATGCTTTTATATTTGGCATTTAACATCAGCTCAAGTCCCTTTACCATGTTTGTACAAATGGTGGCCCCTGGGCCATTTTTGGTCCCACCCTAAGGGCCAATATATCTACATATGCATATATGGGAAATCAAATTTAAAATCTTCTTCTCTGAAACTGTAAGGCTTTAAGCTTTCATAATCAGCTCAAGTCCCTTTACCAGGTTTGTACAAATAAAGGCCCCTGGGCCATTTTTGGTCCCACCAAGGGGCACATATATCTACATATACTTATATGGGAAGTCAAATTTAAAAATATTCTTCTCTGAAACTGTAAGGCCTACAGCTTTTATATTTAGCATTTAACGTCAGCTCAAGTCCCAGTACTGAGTTTATATAAATGAAGGCACAAGAACCATTTTTGTCAGTTGAGCTCCACAGGCCCTTTTGGGCCTCTTGTTTAGTGCTAGGAGCCACCTTGTTACTAGGACTTATATAAGTCAGAAGCCACCTTGTCACCAGTTATCATGTTTTGTCATAAGCACTAATTTTCCAGTGTCAAAACCCACTTTTGTCACCAGATATCACATTTCAACAAAAGCAATACTTTTCCCATTTCTAGAGGCCATGTGCATTGTAACAAGATTTCATGTTATGACATAAGCAATATTTTTCCCAATATCAGGAGCCACCTTGACACATGCACCAGTATCCCAATATCAAGAGCTACCATGTCACCTTGACACAAGCACTGGTATTTCCAGTAGCAGGAGACACCTTGTCATCAGCACGTATATAATGACATACTTTTTCCAGATCTCATTAACAATTTTTCACCAATAGTAAAAAAAAAATTCTGATTTGGCTTACAAACTGCTTAAAATTAAAATTAATTGATACATCAGTTTAAAGTTTAAAGTTTAAAGTTTCGTTATAAAATCTATTTAGCTTCATCTTATGCATCAAGGTTAATAGTTAGATAAAACTGTAAATTATGACAGATATGTTAAATACCATGCTATGACAAGGTTATCACTAAAAACTCATTTTCTTTGAATATTGAGAATATTTAATAGCTTTTATTTTAAGATATAGTACTAACTGCTTATATAAACGTCAGGTTTTTGTGATTAATTAGTAAGCCGTAAAGTGTTTTCTGGTAGAATATTTTTCCCATTCTAAATGTAAGTATATGTATTTTACAATCATTCTAGAAGGGACATCATTTAAACTGACAGGTTTTCATACTTCCCATTAATGTAAATCATTTTTGAAAATTTACAGACATGATGAAATGTTAGAAGTATCTTTTCTTACAGTCTAGATAATAAACTGCTTTTTATTTTTCATATGTATTTGACAACTAATGTTAACTAAGGAATATTCTGTCAAATTTAATATTTCTCAAATCATCCAATATCAATATATAGGCTGGAACCACCAGTATTTGTAGGAAGGCAGTGGTTATCACATTCTATTTATGATAATATCTGAACAGTTATTGTAGAGCAGATACCCCATTGTGATTAGAAGACCACATTTTAATAAAACTGAATTTTTTAAGGAAAATCTATGAAAACCAGAATAAGACTTTCTTTTGTAACCACCATCTATTATATTCTGTGTTAAAGTTTTGAAAAATTACTTTTCAAACAAATATTTATAATTGCTTAAAATTCCTATAATTTATGGCTTTTTTTTTTTTTTTTTTTTTGAAAAGTATTAAATTTTCAGTGAAATTTATAAATGGAAGTATTTTTCAGAGCTAAAACTATCAGTTCTTTCTATATCATGAATTACATACCAAGATTAAATTGTAAAAAACTGAAATTTTTGTTGTGTAATATTTATTTATGATCTAAAAAGCTTAATTGCAAAAACACTGGGCTATAGTATGGCAAATCCAAAGTTTCGATTTATGACTATGTCTTTCCCCTTTCCTGTTACATATGATTTCTACTCATTAAGGCTAACTGATTAAGAAAGACTTGTTATATTCTTACATTCAACAGATAGGTGTGCCTAAATTACAACCAGTGAATACTGAATATTATAGTTTTCTTTTATTTGAATAAACTCATAAAGTCTCGTAGAGAAGTTTAGTTTTATTACTTTACAGGGAGGGAATTACAGATCGGTGCAAGAAGAATGTCATAAAACAGCACCACACTTGTAATAAGCATAGATAAATCAGACACTCGTATTTAGGTGCAATAAAAATCAACCGTAAAAACTTCAGAATTTGAAGGGATAAAAAAAACAGTTTCAGGTTTTAAATCACATATTTGCATCATTATTCCAATGAATTAAATACACTGTCAAGTTAATCTTTAAAAGAAAAATTTTGTTTTAAAATAATGTCTTTTTTAATAAGTTACAGAAGTTTGATGAAGCTCCAATATGTCAGTATAAATCCCTGTCATTATCACTTACTGAAATTCCAATATGTCAGTACAAAACTGGTCATTGTCACTTACTGAAACTCCAATATGTCAGTACAAATCCGGTCATTATCACTTACTGAAGCTCAATATGTCAGTACAAAATCTGGTCATTGTCACTTACTGAAGCTCTAATATGTCAGTACAAATCCCAGTCATTGTCACTTACTGAAACTCCAATATCTCAGTACAAATCCCAGTCATTGTCACTTACTGAAACTCCAATATTTCAGTACAAAACTGGTCATTGTCACTTACTGAAGCTCCAATATGTCAGTACAAATCCCAGTCATTGTCACTTACTGAAACTCCAATATTTCAGTACAAATCCTGGTCATTGTCACATACTGAAACTCCAATATGTCAGTACAAATCCCAGTCATTGTCACTTACTGAAGCTCCAATATTTCAGTACAAATCTCATCATTGAAACTTACTGAAGCTCCGATATTTCAGTACAAATCCTGGTCATTGTCACTTACTGAAGCTCCAATATGTCAGTACAAATCTCATCATTGTAACTTACTGAAGCTCCAATATGTCAGTACAAATCCCAGTCATTGTCACATACTGAAGCTCAATATGTCAGTACAAATCCCAGTCATTGTCACATACTGAAGCTCAATATGTCAGTACAAATCCTGGTCATTGTCACATACTGAAGCTCCAATATGTCAGTACAAATCCTGGTCATTGTCACATACTGAAGCTCCAATATGTCAGTACAAATCCCAGTCGTTGTCACATACTGAAGCTCAATATGTCAGTACAAATCCCAGTCATTGTCACATACTGAAGCTACAATATGTCAGTACAAATCCCAGTCATTGTCACATACTGAAGCTCAATATGTCAGTACAAATCCCGGTCATTGTCACATACTGAAGCTCAATATGTCAGTACAAATCCTGGTCATTGTCACATACTGAAGCTCCAATATGTCAGTACAAATCCCAGTCATTGTCACTTACTGAAACTACAATATTTCAGTACAAATCCTGGTCATTGTCACTTACTGAAACTTTAATATGTCAGTACAAATCCCAGTCATTGTCACTTACTGAAGCTCCAATATGTCAGTACAAATCCCAGTCATTGTCACTTACTGAAACTCCAATATTTCAGTACAAATCCTGGTCATTGTCACATACTGAAACTCCAATATGTCAGTACAAATCCGGTCATTATCACTTACTGAAGCTCAATATGTCAGTACAAAATCTGGTCATTGTCACTTACTGAAGCTCTAATATGTCAGTACAAATCCCAGTCATTGTCACTTACTGAAACTCCAATATCTCAGTACAAATCCCTGTCAATGTCACTTACTGAAACTCCAATATTTCAGTACAAAACTGGTCATTGTCACTTACTGAAGCTCCAATATGTCAGTACAAATCCCAGTCATTGTCACTTACTGAAACTCCAATATTTCAGTACAAATCCTGGTCATTGTCACTTACTGAAACTCCAATATGTCAGTACAAATCCCAGTCATTGTCACCTACTGAAGCTCCAATATTTCAGTACAAATTTCATCATTGAAACTTACTGAAGCTCCAATATTTCAGTACAAATCCTGGTCATTGTCACTTACTGAAGCTCCAATATGTCAGTACAAATCTCATCATTGTAACTTACTGAAGCTTCAATATGTCAGTACAAATCCCAGTCATTGTCACATACTGAAGCTCAATATGTCAGTACAAATCCCAGTCATTGTCACATACTGAAGCTCAATATGTCAGTACAAATCCTGGTCATTGTCACATACTGAAGCTCCAATATGTCAGTACAAATCCTGGTCATTGTCACATACTGAAGCTCCAATATGTCAGTACAAATCCCATTCGTTGTCACATACTGAAGCTCAATATGTCAGTACAAATCCCAGTCATTGTCACATACTGAAGCTACAATATGTCAGTACAAATCCCAGTCATTGTCACATACTGAAGCTCAATATGTCAGTACAAATCCCAGTCATTGTCACATACTGAAGCTCAATATGTCAGTACAAATCCTGGTCATTGTCACCTACTGAAGCTCCAATATGTCAGTACAAATCCTGGTCATTGTCACATACTGAAGCTCCAATATGTCGGTACAAATCCCAGTCATTGTCATAACTGAAGCTCAATATGTCAGTACAAATCCCAGTCATTGTCACATACTGAAGCTACAATATGTCAGTACAAATCCTGGTCATTGTCACATACTGAAGCTCCAATATGTCAGTACAAATCCTGGTCATTGTCACATACTGAAGCTCCAATATGTCAGTACAAATCCCTGTCATTGTCACATACTGAAGCTCAATATGTCAGTACAAATCCTGGTCATTGTCACATACTGAAGCTTAATATGTCAGTACAAATCCCGGTCATTGTCACATACTGAAGCTCAATATGTCAGTACAAATCCCGGTCATTGTCACATACTGAAGCTCAATATGTCAGTACAAATCCCTGTCATTGTCACATACTGAAGCTTAATATGTCAGTACAAACCCTAGTCATTGTCACATACTGAAGCTCAATATGTCAGTACAAATCCTGGTCATTGTCACATACTGAAGCTCAATATGTCAGTACAAATCCTGGTCATTGTCACATACTGAAGCTCAATATGTCAGTACAAATCCTGGTCATTGTCACATACTGAAGCTCCAATATGTCAGTACAAATCCCAGTCCTTGTCACATACTGAAGCTACGATATGTCAGTATAAATCCCTGTCATTGTCACTTACTGAAGCTACGATATGTCAGTATAAATCCCAGTCATTGTCACTTACTGAAGCTCTGATATGTCAGTACGAAAAGTTTACCAATTGATAGCAGTAAACCTACAAATTACAGAAAATGACAACGTTTAAATATAAAAATTATTGCAATATCAACATAAAATGGAAATAATACAATGTAATATTAATTCTAATGGCTTCGTCACCTGAGAAGTACTTTTAAAATACAGATAATCAGTGTAATATTACTTATTCCTATGTCTTAATTTACATAAAGAGTTATGCCCCTTTTACTTGATGTTGGTCAGGTTTGATAAGATATTTAATTTAGTAATATTAAATGATAAATCATTCAGTGATAAGTGTTATGATATAAAGATTTTTACATAACATTCAGGAAATTTGAGAACATTTTTGAAATTATTTTCCGTAATAATTATCATAGATTGCGGTAGTTGAACTGGCTTCATGTTCCATGTCTAATATATCATTTTGATAATCTCAGTATTGAAAATTAACCTCTTTTCAATTGGCTTCTGAGAAACATTAACCCTGTAACATATACATAATAGATCTAACTCTACATTTAATAATCTGAGAATAATAAAATGTTCAAAAGTAACCATTGTATGGTGTCAAAAACAACCTATGGATTTATAATTTATTTTGTATTTTGTTGGCTTCACGTTAATAAGTTCACTTTATCAAACAATAGCTCAATCTTTCACAATATTGTTTTAACTTTCTGAAGATGGTTTTGATATGTTTTGAACATGATTTTATCTTTTCTTGATATTATCCTAGTATTACATTGTCTAATGAAAATATAATTTTGAAACTAATACATAATATATCTTACATGTATATTCCTCTTGATTGGAATATTTTAATACATGTACAGTCCTCGTCAAAAGTCAGGAGATTTATCTGTAAGAGCCATGTACAGTCCCAGTCAAAAGTTAAATAGTTAGGAATCATGTGAAGTCCTTTTCAAAAGCTATAATTTATACCATTAGAGCAATGTGAATAATTTTTCAGAGGTTTTTAGTTACATCATTTTAACCATGTACAGTCCCTGTAAAAGGTTAAGAGTTAAGAGTCATGTGAGTTCCCTTTCAAAAGCTGTCAGATATATCTTTAGAGCCATGTGCAGAACTTTTCAAAAGTTTTTACAGTTATATCATTCGAACCATATACAGTCCCTGTCAAAAGTTAGTTGTATCATCAAAGTCATGTATATTCTTTGTCAAAAGTTGTTAATTCTATCATCAAAGTCATGTACAGTCCCTGTCAAAAGTTAGGAGTTGTATCTTCAAAGACATGTACAGTCCCTGTCAAAAGTTAGGAGTTGTATCTTCAAAGACATGTACAGTCCCTGTCAAAAGTTATTAGATTTATCATCAAAGCCATAGACAGCCCCTTTCTAAAGTCAGGAGTTTAATAATTAGAGCCATTAACAGTCCCTTCTAAAAGTGGTGTTTTTTTTTTTCATCAGAGCCTTGTATTGTCCCTGTCAAAAAAAGCCATAAGAGCAAGAAATCAGATTTTTTTTATTATAGTCACAAGTTTCTTCTTTTAAACTTTGAGTGCATTAATTTAGTGTATAACACAAAAGAACACTTTTTTTAAAGAATACTCTTCAGAATAAAAAGAAAACACATATCATTTTGATTTTAAAATACTGTTTCCTAAAATCCATTTTTCAAAGATACAAGGGGGAAAATGAAAATTTTAATGAACATGTGTTGATCTTTATAATGTATGTACTTCTTTGAAGTAACATCACATTTATATTAAGAGATTATATGAGATGTGAGATATTATATTTGTCATGTGAATTACGAGACTCCCATCATCAGACAAAGATTCATGATGGATTTATATACCAGGTAGACTTAGACAACACAAAGCAACAATTTGTTTTATATCAACACTGATATATTTTTCGCTTCAAAATCTGCAAAGAAAGAAATATTGTGTCACATTCCATCTTGACATGATATAAGAGATGGTGTTTTATCTAAAAGATTTAGTTTAGCTTAGCCAGATATTTTTTTTACTGTTGCATATGTCTGAAGTTTCATCAGCTGCAAAATTCCATTTGCTTTATATAATTGATGCATAATGTCATTTGGTATTTCTGCCATTTTAACTGTTTATTCTTTCTTAATTAGCACTTTCCTCTTTTCAAATATTTACTATGATATTTGGTAACAGTTACATGCAGATGGCATATTGTAAAAAGCAGACTTCTTTTGAACCTGTTCACTGCTTATATAAATTGTTTAGACTTTTGAAAATAGTTTTATCTCCCCTTGACAAAAGCCATTTAATCTCTGTAATTATCTTGCTTTGTAAGGAGTGGCATAATTGTGTTTTATGCCAATTTTTTTCCCCTTTTAAAGCAATCAGTTGTAGTATGACAGAGGAAACTGGAGTGCTTTTTTCCAAATGCACTAACAACCTTTAGCAAGCAGATTTACAGTATTTTTCACACTAGGATCTGCCTGAGTGGAATTTAAACCTAGGTTGTGAGAAACATTGTTCTCAATAAACTGGAATTTAAGACAATTTCACTACTGAGACTATCCTAATGTATTAAAGGACATAAACACATTGTATCATGTGAAACCAAAATCATGCACAGATTTTACTTTATGTCAGGCCTCACTGTCAAAAGCTAGTCCATCTTTTCTGATATGCCCTAACAGATGAACATTGAAGTCTGCAACACTTGTATGAAAATTAATTTATTTTGCTCTAGGCTTGATCAGAGACATGATAACACAGAAATGGTAATTTCTCAAGAAATTGTGAAATAATTACTTCTTAGTTACCTTATGTCAGCTCGGACTATTTCCGTTCTGATGCCAATAATGAACTTCTTTACTGATAGTCAAGCAATGAAGAAATCACCTTTAAATTATTCTGGATGGGTTAAAATAAATGTTAACTAGTATACGAATGTTATGCCTATATGAATTGTAAATGTTATACATATTTGTACACTGATTTTGAAAAAAAAAAATCCAACATTTATCTTGAATGCTATGGGTTTTCTTCAAGGTATATAAATGTGCTATAATAATAATCTCATGGTAAATCTTACTTTGTATAAAATCAAAATATCTGTTACTTTCGGAAAGGAGACTGATGATCTTAATATAATCCAAATGGAAGCAGATAATCCTAATTCTGGTAGCCATTATCTTTCAATTTGAAATCCTTAAAGATCAATTGAAAAAGTATCTCGAATAGCATTATTCAAATGGAAAAAAATATCCACTTTTTATTGTTTAACATTTCACTGAAATAAAAAATTGGGGGTAATTCCAATCAATATTTACTGATAATCTTGGGGTAATTCCAATCAATATTTACTGATAATCTTTGGGTAATTCCAATTAATATTTAACAATAATCAGGATAATTCCAAACTAATATTTACTGATAATCTGGGGGTTTTCAATCAATATTTACTGATAATCTGGGAGTAATTCCAATTAATATTTTCCAATCCAACTTAATATTTACCCATAATCTTTGGGTAATTCCAATCAATATTTACCAATAATAGGGGGAATTCCAAACTAATATTTACTGATGATCTGGGGGTAATTCTAATCAATACTTCCCAGTAATCGGGGGAAGTCCAAACTAATATTTACTGATAATCTGGGTGTAATTCCAATTAATATTTTTACCAATAATCGGGGGTAATTCCAATTAAAATTTACTGCTAATCTGGGGGTAATTCCAAACTAATATTTACTGATAATCTGGGGGAATTCCAATCAATATTTACTGATAATCCAATTTATGTTTACCAATAATCAAGGGTTAATTCTAATTAATATTAACAAATAATTTAGGGGAATTATAATTTTCCTTGATCTAATTATTGTTTTTACACATCAGTTAATAGAAATATGAATTTGTAAAAACCGATTACTGCAGCTATCATGAAGAATATACAGTTGATTTGAAATAAACGATTTTTGTTTTCCAATTCATTTGTTATACATGTAGCATCATTTACAGTAAATTCAGCAACGTGTGTTTTCATTTATTTCAGTATTGAGAAAAGCTTGAAAATATAAAATATAATATAATATAATTAACCCAACTGTTACTAATTTTAAGATATAAAAAAAAAAAAAAAAACGAGACTCATGTTCTGGGAAATTGGAATTATAAGGCAAGACATAAGTGATTTAACTATAAAACTTCAAAGTTATTTTAAGTTATACCATAGAATTCTCAATATTTATAACATTTGTCCTTACTTTGTTGTTATATATGGATACCACATAGAGTGGAGTGGGTTCAAGGGAAGTGGAGCAGAATGGAGTTTTGGTGTTTTATTGTAAAGTCAAGATTTTACACTTTCATTGAGATGGATACTTTGAGGGTTGGTGATGGAAACCTGAACATCCAGAAAACTGCACCAACCTTTGACAATTGACCTGAAACATTTCCTCATACTAGCTAAGATTTGCCAAAAATGGGACTTTTCCTTAGGTAGTGGATATAGTTTACAGTTACCATGGATACTAGTACTGAGTGTAAATTTCTACTGATGAGTACTTAAAGTTTTTAATACATTTAAATCCATTATTTTTTTTAGGCAAAATAAGTTTGGATCAGGTGATGAAAAACATAACAAGATACCGAGGAGAGACTGCCAAATTTACATGTGATATATCGGGAACACCTCTACCAGAATATTTCTGGTACAAGAATGATATCCTCATCAATGATGACAAAGAATCGAGAATAACCATTAAACTGACAGCATGGGGATCAAGGTAAAGTACAATATTGATATAAACTTACTTCATTTTCATGACTCACGACTTCGTGGTATTTAACTAATCTGAAGCAGCAGATATAATCACCTTTCCAAGTGTCCATCTGGAGGTTTTTAAAATGAGGAACAAGTTTCTTTTCTTTTTCTTTTTTTTTTTTTTTTTTTGTACTGAAAGCTTGAAACTACACAAATAAAAGTTATAAACTTCATTTATTTTTTAATAAAAAATTGACTCCAAATTTTGCAGTAGATGGAATACAATAAGAAAAACACTTTTTATTTGCCATCATTTACAACGTCTGCTATCATAGGCATTGTAGGGCTTGGGTTTGTTAGTCTTGGCATGTGACAATCAATAAATTGTGATACTTACCGGTATGTATAAAGTTAGCACGAGAAAAAAAAATACACTACAAATGATACTACTGAATAATTTTTGATTAACATCAAAGATGAAAAAAGATGGTTTCTTACATCCAGTTGTGTTTTAGACATACATTTTAGAACCAGAAGTTTGAAGCAATACATTGGATTAGGTAGTAAAGTATTTCTGATTTGTAGTTTCCCCCCAGTTTAGGAGCACAAAGGTCTTCTTGGCATTTTATTGGTAAACGGTAGTACAACATCACACATATTGAAATGACTGCACACATGTATACCAAGCATAAATTGTAATCAAGAGTAATTGGTTACGAGTTTTATGTTGTATATAAGGTGTTGTATTAATCATTGTGTATGGCAGGTAATCACACTAAATAAATACTGTTTGTTTTTTATTTGAGTTTTCTATAACATGTACCAGACACTATTAACACCTGTACATAATTAGTGTCTTGTGTGTCAGGTAGGTCTGCCTGTCTCCTTGTGGCCAATACATTCCAGTTTTATAAATTTATATCAGGTATGTATATATCCAATTTGAGTCTCTCTCTCTCTCTCTCTCTCTCTCTCTCTCTCTCTCTCTCTCTCTCTCTCTCTCTCTCTCTGTCTCTCTCTCTCTGAAATAATACTTTTTTAAATGTAATACTCTATATACATCACAACACCTCATTAAAATGGTGACAGGATCTAAATACATTCTGCTGCTGAAGTTATTATAACTCTGAGAACAATCTTTCTCATGAAATTGCTTATATTTGTCTTGTAAAACAATGCCTTTAGAAAGCTAAAGCTCTCTCTCTCTCTCTCTCTCTCTCTCTCTCTCTCTCTCTCTCTCTCTCTCTCTCTCTCTCTCTCTCTCTCTCTCTCTCTCTCTCTCTCTCTCTCTCTCTCTCTCTCCAATACACAAGATGAGTGCATTTATTTTTAAAATTTTTTGTGTTATTGTAAAAAAAAACAGTATTTTAGTATTTTATTATTTGTCTATTCTGAAAAATGGTATTATATATAAAACCTGACAATTTGTAAAATTTTGTAAAGCTTTACGATAACAAGTTAATTGTGTTATTATTCCCACATATAATTTATTGTGCAAGGCGTGAAAAGTCATCATTTTATAATATATCAGATGATCAGATTTTATTATAACTTTAAACTTTATAATACATAAATCACACAATTTGGATATATAAAACTTCTCTTGAAAGAAATAGATAAAACAAAATATTGCGGATCACCACCGCAGACATGATCCAGCATAGATATGATCTATATAATGAATAATTCTAACATCAACTTCTACAAATTATTTACAGTTTTTATAAGAATGTGACTTAACATAAGTTTTGCTTTATTAAGTGTAAATTTTATGTAAGTTTTATTTAACAGTGAAGAGAAATAAGATATTTATTTTGATGTGGTTTTTAAAGATGTTAAATTTAATTGGAAATACCCCAAAATCTAGTTATATGGTTTGCTAACTGGTATATTACCATTATAGCTAGTAACATTATCTTAAGGGTGATAAGGTGTGAAAACAATTCCTTTGTGAAATGGTAAAGCAAGATTTTTTTGCATCTCAAGGAAAAGTGTAAATGTGGTTTCACCTAAACTCAATATGTACATATATATATCTTTAAAAAATTAAAAACCCAATATAAAATTTCATATTATTAATTAAACATAAAATGAGACCAAGGAATTTAAAATACCTGACTTTGTACATACACAGTAGACAAAAGCTATCATGACAAAATGGAATCCATACTTGTTGTTTAAGTATGTTGTAATGGCACCATATATAATGACAAATTGGTATCCAGGGGTGTGGTGTAAGTATGTTGTAATGGCATCAAATATAATGACAAAATGGTATCCAGGGTGTGTGGTTTAGGTACGTTGTAATGGCATCAAATATAGTGACAAGATGGTATCCAGGTGTGTGGTTTAAGTATGTTGTAATGGCATCAAATATAGTGACAAAATGGTATCCAGGGGTGTGGTTTAAGTATGTTGTAATGGCATCAGATATAGTGACAAAATGGTATCCAGGGGTGTGGTTTAAGTATGTTGTAATGGCATCAAATGTAGTGACAAAATGGTATCCAGGGGTGTGGTTTAAGTATGTTGTAATGACACCAAAATATAATGGCACCAAATATGATTTCTACAATCATCAGTTAAGTTTGTTTGATAGTATTTGAATTTTCATGACTACATTTTGATTAAAAAAATCAACAAAGATATAATATCTTAGATATAAATTATTGCACTACAACAAACAAAGTTTTCTTCTGTAATCTTGACTAAATATTGTTACTTAAAAAATGCTGCAAAAAAAGGTTGAAAATAATATATTTGTGTTTTCTTTAAAAAGAAATCTAAAAAACAACAACAGATTGCATCAATACATTGGAAGTAATTAAGTCTGGACAATGTGAGTTTACTGCTAGCTAGACAAATTGAGTCTTGATTGTAACGTTAATAATAGATGGTTTTGTCCCAATATTGTCTACAGAATCATGATTAGCTGACATCTCTTAATGTAGAATAATATCAGAACTGTCTTCACTATCTCTGTTGTACCTTAACAAAATCAATAGAAAAAAATACTAAAAACAATATTTTCATTTATTTTTTCCATACATCTTCATGTGAGTTACAGATTTTTAATGAAGCATATCTATGTGTCATGTATCATTTTAATTTATCAGTATGAACATTCCAGAATTTAATTACTTTATCTTACATATAGAATTCAATTTGTGTGTAAAATCCAGATTTTAAAAGAGGCTTATTGGTGTAGCAATATGAAAAGCCAATATTTTTGATACACTACAGTTGATATAGTTTTTGAATGCAGTAAAATATATACATTGTGTCATTAGTTATAGTTGTATAGAGATGCTACCAACAATAATTTTTAAAAGTCTAACTTGTTATTTTAAGTTTTTGCTTCAATTTTTTAAATAAAATCTTTAAAAAAAAACATTAAAATGCAATATAAAAATGAAATCCAAAAAATAGTGAAGACCATCATACACTATGATCTAGAAATCCACTTTGTAAATAAAGAATAAAGTGACAATGTTGATCATTATTTAGTGTTAATTTTAAAGCCTTTTTTTCTCAGGTAGCTCATCCTAATGTTGATGTCAAATCAAGTCACTTAGGTTTTCTGTCATTTCTATTTTTAGATTAAAGATGACAAATTTAAAAGTATTTGACAGTGGTCAGTATATGTGTAAGGCCAGGAGTAAGGCAGGAACAGTCAACACAACAGCTTTTCTTACAGTACGCAATGGTAAGTTGATTGGTTGGTTGTAATGTTGTTTAACTTCACATCAGTGATTTTTCAGTTATACAGGATAAGAGCAAGGTTAAAGTTCATCTTTATGGATAAATCTATAAAAATGTTCATGTATGTTTGAGATGTGCCAGTGTGTATTATGGTCTGCTCTGTACTAGCAATCACTCATGTTGACTGTTTGTTAAGGTGCTAGCTAACTGAGTGAGTATGCTACAGAAAAGCTTACCATTTCCACAATACATTATTCTGAAACTGAGTGAACAAGTAAATACCCTGTCCCGTAATGCCGAGTGCCAGACAAGGAAAAAATATTCAGATTTTTAAAGTCTTATGCATGACCTAGCTGGTATTCTTATTTATGACCCCCTGCTCTTGAGGCAGATGCTTCATCACTGAGCCAATGAGGTGGTTGCATTTATTTTGTTTTATTCATGAATCAAAAAAAAGGTTTTTTTTATATGAATTATAATCTTTTTTAAGTTTTTGATGGATTTCAAGAATTTCTTTTTTCAAATGTCTAGGAATTCAGAGGAAATTTGAAAATAAAATATTTTTTGAGTTGGATGTCTGAACACTTAGAGTATCTGAAACTGTAAATGAGACTGAAAGAATTTTGAAGGACAAGAGTTTGATTTCATAAACCATTTTTGTTCCCAAAGCAAGTTTTGTCAAAAATAGAATAGCTATGTTAAGTTTTTAAAAGAATATGTTTGAAATCAACAACCTCCTTATATACTAGTATATATATTTATATTCAAAAACCTTAAGTCCAAAACTACAGAACACTGGAATAGTCTTTGCAACTACTCCAGTAAAGGTAACATTTGTCAACAGCCAATTTTAGTTTTTATCTGGCATCAGTACATGTATTACATGTTTTATTATTATTATCATTATTATTATTATTATTTTGTAGAGTTTCCTCCAAAGATCAATACTAGAGATCAAGGTGGAGGGAGATCAAAAGATCCTGACATACAGGATAACTCGGACAGGTAAATATTGTAGATCCACAAACAGATGATGATGCAAATTTAACATCTTGAACAAATTGAAAGTAAAACTTGAACCTGTGCATTGTTTTTGTCCTAAGTTAAGAAATCTACCATCTTGATTATATGTTAAGTTTCTTTGGAACCAATCAACTTTGAGCTTCATCAATGTCATAAGCAAAAAAAATTTGCCTCTGGTGATTATTTTGAAGTCAAAAAAAATTATATGAATCATTACAAAAGACAAAAATAGGAGAATTTTGGTATTAGAATATACAAATTGACGAACAAATTTGGCTTGTTTATTTTGCTAGCCACAAAATGTTTGGAGAAAGAGCTTAAAAAATATATGTAGTAGAAGTTGTTTGACAGAGTTATCTATCTTGATTCTATATATCTTATGTCTTAATTTTAGATGAATTTTAAATTATATTTTTGATATCTTACATTCTAATAGTTTTGTATTATTTAATTTTTAATTAATCCTTCTCAATTTTTTTTTTTGGTTTGTGATCTTGTCAAATTTTTTTCTGTCTGGAGTTATTGGCCTTTGACAAAAAAAAAACAACATGCTTTTGAATTCAGTTACTTTTTTTTTAAATTTTAACATATGTTGTTAACACCTGATATGTATTTGTTTAGACAGTCAGGTATCAAGTGAGTTTGTCTGCTTCTTTTCAACTGCCAAAGTTTGAATATTTCTCGGTCTTCTTGAGATAAGATACGATATTGAGTTACGATATCCTAAAATTTATTTTTTAAAACTTTGAGTTTAGACCTTAATCACAATCGTTAATGTCATATAAGATACATTTTGTGGTATTATATCTTCATGATTTTTAAAACCAGTAATTATTTTTGCTATTTTGTTCAGTAATTTATTAAGTTCCTGTCTCCCTATCCTAGAACTTACACATTTTTTAGTCTGTTTATTTGAGAAATCTTATTAGAGGTGATAGATTTATATTCCTTTTGGTAATGTATATAAAAAGGATTAGGTTTTAAAATAGAATCTTAATGGGAGTGAAAATGGGAAAACGTTAAAATCTGTTTTGTGGGACACAAGACCTACCTACCTACCTACCTACTAGCAGTCATTAAATGTTGATAGTTAAATATATGTGCCAAGATTAAAATCTCAACATGCCTAACTAGACAGAGAAGAGAAAGGTTTTACTACACTAAGTATTAGTGCAGAATAATAAATACAAAAAATTTATCATATCCAATATTTTTTTTAAAAATATGGTAAAACATGTTTTTAGAGATTTTCATTACACAATATATGTCTCTGATGTTTTGATAAAGATTCGGACCAAAGTTGAACTTGAGGTAAAAGTAAATTAATTTGGATTAAATCATAAAAAATTGTAAGATTATATGTTGATTTAAGTCGCTGTTATTTAATATGCAGACTCCTGAAACATTTACAGAGCTAACTTCCCAGTATAGTTTCACATTTCTGAAGTATGATTGTCAAAATCCCTTCATAATGTTGATTAAGTTTTGATATGTATTAAAGATAAATTTAATCGTATGGCATAGCATTTAAGTTTGAACTTTTTTTATTCTAATTAGACAAATATGTATGCTATGCTAAAATGCTAAAATTAAATTAAGAAAGTATAAAAAAGAACCATGGTATCTAGTTTATGGGGGATAGGAGTAGTTTCTAGAGTTAGTTGTTGCCACACCAAAACCACACCCTTGCTAAAATTTGAATCTAAAATCTATATAATTTATTAAAAGAAAATATCTAAAACTCCGAACTGATTAAGGAGTAAAAGAAATATTATAGTTTATGGTCCACCTTTATTTACAAGCTTCTTTGGAAAATATGATCAAGAAAATACAGATTTACTAAAAAAGTAAGTATAGAATTAATCATGCATATGTCCAGGTCTACCTGACTCAGGTGTTAACGAGGAAAATATTATATATAAATTCTGCATGTAGTTGGTGCACACACAAGCTGCATTTATGAACTGATTGAATCATGTAATGTATTATGATTGTGTTGTTACAATGAATGTGGCACGGATATTGTAGTTTATGAAACTGAAAAAAAAACCCGGCATTGATTTACGGGACACTCGTTTACGTATACCTGGTACAATGTAATGATTAGTTAACAGTTTTCAGCTGGATATTAGTTATTCACCCATTGCTATTGCTACCAGAGTGGTCTTCAACTAAAATTTCTTTAACTTTTTATACCCAATAATCTGTATAAGAAAAACAAAGGAGAAATCTTTTTAATAATTCCCTTCATATTAAACACATCAGAGCTGCCATTTCTATACAATTTGTATCTTAAAAAATATTTCAATTTTTTTTAACACTATTTGAAATCAATCAATGTTTTTAAAATGAAATCAATATTTTATTGTTTTATAGCTTTTAGATTTTAATTTTTGGAATATTGATTGGATTTTTGCAAAACTTGGACAGTCTTTTTTATTATTTATGTTTCTTGTTTAAGATTCAGGTTTGACAAACCTCATACCTGAGCATGCAGCAGTCTGATTGGCTGATGGTTTCCAGATAATAACTCTCATAATATCAATTGGTACTTGATGAAACTTAATTGGTGTTATTATTACTGAAATACCTCAGTTAAGTTTGATTTGTGACATATCTTTAAGAAATTGTATATTTGCATGCTGCAGTCTTGTTCATGGTTTCCAGATGATAATGACTGATGCCAACACCATATGAATTCGAAATTTAATACTTCAAACCTTATTCATGTTTTCCAGATGATGTTACTAACTGTTGCCAAGACCATGTTAGTTTTTTAAAATTCTAAACATATTAAGTAATGCTAAATGAAAGTTTCTACTAAGATTTAAAGAATTTCAAGAAATGGCAGTCCTGATTTTTTTTTCTGATAATCCATTTTGTCAGAATAATGGAATTCCTTATCTCTTTTAATATCCCCAACCAATATGGTAGCTTTATATTGCATTATTTCTACCTTAAAGGAAAAAAGATTTTTATAATCTGCATGGAATGTCTTTGACAATCAGAAACTACTGGAATTTGTTAATTTACAGCATTAAATATGATGTCTTATTAAAGTGACAAATGAATATCGTGATTATTATCATCAGAACAGTATTAAAGGATTGAGGCATCTCTTGAATTTCTGAAGATTTAGATATCAAAAACATTTCTTCTAAAATGTTTTTTTTTCCTAACTAGTAAAATTTATTACATGTATATATAACTTCATAAGGTATGGAAAATTGTATATAAAAAAAAAATTAAATAAAATTTATAAAAATGGTAGTCTTGGCATTGTTCTGCCAACTTTATAAGCTGTTATTTGTTTTTTTCCTCTTCTTCTTGATGGGAATACAATTATATAGTAAATTAAAACCACAATTTTGTTGTCATCTCTTTTCCTCCTCGCTTAAAATATTAGATATACAATTGTATTGAATTGTTTTATTGGTATTATTATCATTATTATTAAATTATTATCATTATTATTATTATTATTATTATTATTATTATTATTATTATTATTATTATAAAATAAAAGTTTCCAGGCTTAATAATACTGTTAATTATATGGTTCCTAAATTTATCAGTGCTGTTACTGTATGATGGTGACATTACTTTTTGCTGGAAACTTAAGCTTTGTTTTTGCTGTAAACTTATGCTTTTTTTTTTCCAAAATACGATAAAAATTTCCCTTGATGAAAATTATGTCAGCACATTTTGCTGGTACAAAAAATACAAAAATTATCATCCAACCTGGAACAAGTAAGATTGAAACAAAATTACAGTATAACATCAAAATTACTGATAATATTAAAGATTGTCCTAAAAATTGTAATTGACATCTAAATGCTATTTTCTGTACCACTTTTCCTGTTATATTTAGAAAAAATTATTTAAAATGTACTAAAAACAGCAAAGCTAAAAAAAATTTAAAAATAAAGGAAACAAACATCATAACCTTTATTGAAAGTATTTAATTTCCATCTTCTGTCACGATTTGGGTATTTTCAACTCTTGATGGCATGATACCAGATATTGTCTGGGCCATGGTAATCTTTCTAATGTCATATATAAATATTGGGTAATGACAGCTATCATTAGGTACCACACGGTCTATCATCAACATCTCACACTTTTTGTCAGGGTCATATTTCTTTAATTTCCATTATGTGAGATGAATATTTAAAAAATTTCAATGTCTCTCTCTTTTGATGAACACTGTTATTTTGTTCAGTTTGTTTAAAGAATCTTTAAAAGTTCTGATATTTATGTTATTTTTTAGTTTTTAAAAATTTTCCCTTTTCACAGATTTCTATAGACAGTTCAGATAAAATTATCAGAAAATCAGTAACTTGTAGACATTTTGACCTTTTACCTGCAGATTTTCAAAATGAATCCAATTTTTCATATCTTTATAGCATAATACCAGGATATTATATGAGTGCAAAAAATGGGGGAAAAAATGAAAAGAAAAATTAAAAGAAACAAAAATAGATAAACACAATTTTAGAAAATTTGCAAAGTTTCCAAAAACATGCCAGTCATGTAATAAATAGCAAAAAAAAAAAGAAGAAAAAAAAAAAAGAAAAAATATACACCATCATTGTCTCATAGACTTTCAGTTTTTTGTCAGGTGATAATATTTTTGGAATTTATAAGTTTGAAGGCATTCAGAAATTCACTAATTAGCAGATTCCACAAGCAGTTTATTGTCGAAGGATTCATTGCCTTTAATTTTTTGCTTGAACAAGAGAGATAACTCTCCTTAAAACTTTTCCTGATATTTCTGGCTAGATAATGATTCAGTAGTCTGCTATTATTAATTTTGAATGCATTTGCCTTTTCATATTGCTTTCCAGTTCTTAATGAGCTTTCTTGTATATGTATTAAACTTTGTACATTTAACCATAGATTCTGCTGCCTAATCTATGCTGCGTTTTACTTTTAGAAAGCCAGATTTCTGCATTTAACTTTAATCCATCTTTATAATTTTGTTGCCTAGTGACTCTGTATAAACCTTGTGTTGACTAGCATATACGTAGTTGTTTTAATTGTCTAATTTTAAGTTTTATTTGTGTGAAAATTTTTTTCTTAAAATTTCAAAATGAATTTTATTTTACAAATAATTTTTTAAAAAATAAATTTGATTTTCAAAATTATGTGTTTTTTGACATTATTTTTTATTCAAACATCTAAATATTTTACCACAAAAATATTTATATTAAAATTTACAGTAAGCTTTTTTAATTACCATGGTTACTGTTATGTTTATATACACTAGTATATGTATTACCAGGTCATTGAATTTGTTTAACATACATCTTCATTATCTCATTAACTGGCATGAACTCATCATCATTATTATATTTTCATCAAAACATGAGTATTTACAAAAATTATGTCAAGTTTTCCTATATGCATTTACCTAATGTATTTAATTTTTTATTTATTTATTTTTTTAATCTGTAGAACATTATTTATTATTGTTGACCTCTGTTTATGTCTATTGTCTTGTTTCGTTTTCTCTTAATTGTGTTAAAAAAGGCAAATGCATTTGATGAGGATAAAATGTCTGATTCTGTCTTTTCTTGTATTAATAATATGTATTTAAATAATACATGTCTAAAATATTTCAGATTACACACAAGAAATACAAAAGTTTAAAACACAAACAAATTATAATCAGAGCTATTTTGTACTGGACATAATTAAAATCTTCTCAGAAATATCAAACTTTTGTCTTTTATAAAGAATTTATCAAAGTTTCTGTCTTGTCTTATTTCCATGTACTCATGTGGTACAGGCAAATCCAAGCCTCATCAGTGTTTTTTTTAATTTCATGTTCTAAGTGAAGCAAACAAATCAAAATCTAGTAACTCTTCCGTGACCCCTAGTCTCACCTCCAGTTTATATGTAACTCTTCCATGTCACCTAGTCTCAACTCCTGTTTCTGTAACTCTTCCATGACACCTAGTCTCATCTCCTGTTTATGTGTTTATGGAGGAACATGTTTTTTAATCTTATTTATATCTTTATATGTTTGTTTACCGTTTGAAGCAAAAGAAAATCCCCTTACTCTTCCATGCCACCTAGCCTCATCTAGAAATGAAATTGAATCTACAAATCCAAATTCACTCTTTCTGCCACAACACCTAGCCTTTTCTCAAATTGAATCACCAATCAACAACCAATCCACTCCTAATCTTGTTTTCTGATATGATGTTTTTCTTGTTGTTTGTGATGGTAAAATTGGGGTGTTTAGGATCATTGTTTTGATATTTCTGACTGGATTGAATTTGTTCAATTTGTAAAAAAAAAAAAAAAAAAAAGAATTCCAAACAATTATTTTGTACAAATAATAAAACACAGAATTCATTGAGATCAAAATTGTGAAATAAATACAAATGATGTTGAGATTTAACTGATGTATTTTTAGTCTCCAATCTTATTTATAATGTTCCAACTTGTCTTAATCTAGTATTTGATTTGAATTGACTTTCATCTGAAATTATTGTTTATTCTAGTCATTTGTAGAGACAGATCATTCTTTTCTTCTTCAGATAACAGCAGGGAAAATCCTATTTTGAAGAACTTATTGGCAAAAACGTGTAATATTAACACCACATGTACAGTTCGGAATCAATAATGTTCTTGCTTTATTGAGAAATACTTCTTCTTTTAACTCCCTTTTTTTATTTCAAATTTAATTCTCCGAAATAGAGCACCAAACTAAACAATGTTAGGAGTACTTGTACATAAGATTATTTTTTATCAGTTTCTTGTTTATAAATGCCTAAAATAGGATAAAAAATATTTCTATCAATAAATCTGTTAATGCTAAATTTTCATAGAAAACTTCCTTTACAATTTTATTTAATTTTTTCCTTTGGGATGTTTTATGAAATTGTCTGAAATTAAATCATGTTTTTTTTTCATATTTTATAAAATAAATGGGATTGAATGCATTTAATAAAATTAATAAAGATTTTGTTTTCCAGAGTGTGAGCAACTCTTGATTTCAATAACATGACTTAACTAAAAACTATTCAGATAGATATATATATATATATATATATATATATATATATATATATATATATATATATATATATATACACAATGACTTTCAATCTGAAAGCTAAGGATTATTGGTGTTCTGTCCTGTTAATTCAAATTATAATTAGAATTTGTAAATGTTTATTTTTCTTTTATTTTTAGATACAAAGAAGAAGACAAAAAGTCTAAAGAAGAGGATGGTTTTTGTCAATCATTTCGTGGGAATACCTGTTCTAAATATTTAGGAAACAAAACCATTTTTGTTACATCTGAATATTCACAGGGAGTTAGAGAAGAGAGCTTTGTTGGTAAACATCTTCTTGATTACTTAATGAAATTATGTGTTTTGAGTTATCAAACTGAAACAGATGAGAAACCAAAAATGACCAAATGTAATCCTCCCATATCTATGTTCTTCTGCAGCTAATCATCACAGAATTACTAATGAAAAAAAAAATATATAAGTATATATATATATATATATCAGGGCTCCGGAAAACTTTGACTGGGGTGTCGACATTTTTCAAAGCAACTGTACCGCAGATGCTGTGTAAAGCAAAAAAAACAAAAAAAAAAAAAAAACATACCACCGATGCTGTTATTGATGATGTTTTTTTAAAAAGATTTAAATTTTTAATATCAAATAGATTTTTTAAAAAGGGTTTAACTACTACATAGAGGTTATTTAGGTACATGTGGTCAGGCTCATGTATCCACATAGTGCCGATTTTTGAACTGTCGGCGTTGACGATACAAGGTTTGATGGCCATCTTTGTTTATTGACAATCGTGCATGCTCGTTTTTCCGAAGTTACACAAACTCAACTAAACCTCATTTCAAGACCTTTTTGACTGTATTAAGGCTTTTAAAATTATTTATTTATAACTAAACGGTTTGCAAAGACCATACGATGCACTTTGTAGTCTTATTTGACATCCTGTGTGGAACCTCTTTGATATAGTTCGACGACCATGACCTTCAAGGATCAACCCTCATTATCAGCTGTTTATGGCTTCCGTCTGTCAAGCGATGTGATTACTTAATAAACAACTTAACAAGAAAATTAATGAGGGTTTGGACGATGAAACAAAAGGAACGGATTGAGACCATGGAGTCTAACTGATTAATAAACAAAAGCCTAATTATAATATCTGTAGTATCTGTTGAAAATGGTTGACAGGTGATAGCAAACAGTACTCGAGTAAAATAATGCCGAAAAACATATTTATTTATGTCCGATTAACTGAATTCTATTATTAACTAAAATTGTCCGATAAGTGATTTTTCACATCGGACAAAAATATTTTTTGTCAGACATGTCCGGCAAATATGTCCGTTTCCGGACCCCTGATATATATATATATATATATATATATATATATATATATATATATATATATATATGTAGCGGTCTGGGTAGCTCAGTGGTAGAGCACTCGCCTATAGTGCGTGAGGTCCCGGGTTCGATCCCCGGTCCGACCCTGCATTTTTCTCCCTCCTGTTACAGTTTGGTGGCCAGTGTGGCCCTCGGATGTGATGGACTGACATATATTCGGCCGTATAAAGTCCATCCGAGGGAATTTGGGGTGAGATTTCCCATAGGATCATGGGAAACTCAAGAAAAACAGGGGAGGAATGTAGCGGTCTGGGAAGCTCAGTGGTAGAGCACTCGCATATAGTGCGGGAGGTCCCGGGTTCGATCCCCGGTCCGACCCTGCATTTTTCTCCCTCCTGTTACATATATATTATATGTAATATAATTTTTAGAATGGTACAGGAAACCAGAGCATGCAGATAAAACAACCTGCTTTTGGCAAGCAAGGCAATTATATGTGCTATGAATGTCATTTATCACAAAAGTGACATCATTGCATATGATGTCAACTGTTTGGCTGTTCCAGTGACTGGACATACATGTCAAAAATGGCAGTAATATTATTTAGGGATTGAAGAAGAAAAACAAATAATGCTGTAGCTATAACTGTGATGCGTAGAAAACTTATGCATAGAAAATTAATCATTGCTTATACATTGTTAGAGATTGATATTAAGTTTGCCTTGCATGATGGTAGCAGTTATAGTACCAGGTACTATAAATGTGATGTCTTAACAGTTCCATTGTTCATATCTCCTATATTCTTTTAATATCTGTTTCAGCTGGTTTTACAATTATTGCATCATCCAGTGATATGAGTCGGGAATGTCAAAACTATGCCATTCCGTTCTTATGTTATTACACATTTCCACTGTGTGATGTTAAAGGTGCTAATCCAAGACCTCGACAAGTTTGTAGGGATGAGTGTGAAATGTTAGAGGAACATATCTGTAAGAAAGAATACTTAATTGGAAAGCATCACCCACTAATTGGTAAGTGTTTTTTGATTCTTTAAGATTAGCTTTCAGATGTTCGATGTTCTGTGGCCATGATAATTATTATTATTATTATTCTTTTATTATTATTTTTTTGACAGGGGGTTGGTATTGGTCACCTAGAATAATACTTTTTTAATCTTATATTTTTAGCTCACCTGAGCACATAGTTTCAATCAAACATTCAATATTTTAACACGCGTAGGCCTCCACGTACATGATGTATGTGTGTACATTTTAGGAAAATGTAGTCCGAGAGATCTGACGTCGATTTTATTTTACTTTTCGGCTTTTGGAAAAAAGCCGAAAAGTAAAATAAAATCGACGTCAGATCTCTCGGACTAAGGAAAATGAAACAATTCCCGATTCCCGCAAATAAAAGGTTAAAAAATTAAATTATTTTAAATCATATTTCAAACATATTTTAATGTAATTCTCTGTTAGAAAGGCATTTTTTATCGTGTCTGTCGGCTGGAACAAACACATGGTCATTTGGGGAATTCCCATGAGAATAAAGTGAAAAACGCCACTTCCTGTTTTCATCAGAAAAAATGTCTTTGATGTTGAACTAGTGTACCGACAAGATTCTGTCTTACACGATTTTCTCGGCAGTAAACATTAATTTTAATCAACTTTCATAGAAAATTAAGGCACTTATTTAAGGTATGATTTTATTGAGTTTACTTAAAAACGTAAATACATTGCACATACCTGTTTCAGGTTACGATGCAATGGCGCCAATACACAATGAAATAAATGTGTGAAAACAACAATTTATTGTTTAAATAATTGAAAACAACGAAGTTTCTTCTTGATTTTATTAAATCTTGATTTCATGCGCTCTGTATCACTTGCTGCAACTGCATTTCGGAAAAAACATGTTCATATTTAGAGGTAAAAAATTGCTGTCCAAATTTAGAGGAAATTAAAAAAATTATTAAAATTTAAAAATTAGGATGTCTGAAAACATAGAGGGTCCGAAAACATCGAAGGATTATTGGTAGTACACAAATGTACTTTTTAACAAAATTGCAATATTAATAAATTTAGGTAAACTCTTTTTCAGAACATCATTTTCTTATGTGAAGAAACAAATGTTTAACAATTTCCATGAAATTCTGTAAAATACAAGTCGCTTTTTTCTAGGCTACCTTTTTCTTTTTCAATTCTAGCAACCCAAGGGTTGAGGGTTCAAATCCCAGTGAGGCCACTTTTTTTTTAAATTTCTGAATTTTATGACTTACAATGGTGCACAGAAGAGATGTTATGAATTTTTACTTTTTAGTGAATTATTATTTTTGAAATACATGTGATACTGATATGTAGATTTAGCTTAAACCTTGAATTTTTCTTTGTTATGGATTGGAACTCTGCCATCCATTCATACATCCATCAAAAGACTTCTTTCAGACACTACTAGTCACATTTCATTCATATTAGTCAATAGCATTTTAGACCATTGCCATTCTCATTTGTGTTTCTGGTCGCTTTTTGCTACCAAAAGTAGGTCACAGTGACCTATATAGCTAAAACCAACTCAATAAAAATAATGTTATCTGAAACCACTTCTATTGAGGCAACATGTTATGACTTAACCAGGTATTATCAAGTACATTTAAAATATGTTACATGTTAAAATATGTTAATGTTACATTTAAACTCAGGTGAGCAAATTAGGGCCATCTTGGGCCTCTTGTTTTCAAAAATTTCTAATCAAACACACACCCCCCCCCCCCCCCCACCACCAAAAAAAAAAAAAAAAAAAAAAAAAAAAAAATCAGCCCATATACAGTTTTTTGTGCTAAGTTGCTGTAAAACTTGCATAGCATTTCAGACAATCACTGTCATTTCATTCATACATGTATATAGAATATATCATGGCCTTGCATATTTTAACACCTACTTTAAACCTTAATTATCATTACTAGAGTTTTGTAGTTGATGTAATTATTTGTTTTGTTTATTAGGTGGAGACAAATTTTTACCAAAATGTTATAAACTCGCCCCAGCAGGAACCCCGGAAGGTGACAATTGTATCAGAATAGGGATACCGATGGAGAAGTTTGCTGCATCTAAACCGAATCAGGCTAAACCTGGTTTTCAACCAACTGGAGCACAATCAGCAAATAGTAAGGTTTAATTATAGAATACAGAATATACCAAATATAACACATGATATAGTATGTACTATGTAGAGGTAAAAAGATGTTACTACTGTCTGAAGTATGGGTTACCTTTAAATGAAAAGGTAGAACACTTACTTCACAAATGGGTTGCCAGAGTTTGATTCCAAATTTTCTTCCTTAGTATATTTCAATAGCAGTGCACTATAAAATATTTTGGCTGTTTTAAATTTTGGTTACAATTAGTTAACCATTTGTGATGTTTACCAGAACTCATTTAGAAACCTTTTCTTGTCAGTTTTGTAAAAAGGATATTGAGTTAATTCAAGTTAACAGGCTACTTATGTAAATTTAAAATTTTACAAATCAATTCTCTATGGCTTCTAAGATAACCACAATAATTATAAACATTAAAGATGAAAATTGGACAGAGTATGACAAAAAAAAGGTGAAAATATTACCTCAGTGTCTTTAAACTAGACAATAATTTCAATTAAAAATTTTCATTGTATTTTTGGGCACATTATTTTTTTAAAACTGCAAAGTTGTCTGCATGTAAATTATTAAGGCACTGGGAAACAGTTTTGAAAATTTTTTATGTGAAGTTAAACAAAACAAATAAAAAATGGCAAAACATCTGCCGACTTGTATAAAGTGAGAAAATAAGAAGACACAAATCCATCAATTGTAATTAATGTTCAGAAAGTAACACCTCATCAAATCTCTCAGAAACAAGCATCTAGATTTGACTAAATTTATACAACTAAAACAGGAAATATAAAGGTGTTAATGTGCATTAAAACTTTGATGCATAAAAATTGATGAGACAAAACTAAGACCAGGCCAAAGTAAATAAAGTCTTAGATTTTCATTAATGTTAGCCTGCCAATCTAATTTGAATAAAGATAAATTGTCTTAGCTGTTATTTTTGTTAATAGAAAACTTTGCAAGACAGTTTCCACTCTATTTAAAAAAAATACCATCTATAATCATCCTTCACCCTTGATGAAAAACCAGGAATTATTTTGACATGGCCCTACTAGAACTTATTACAGGTATTTTAAACACTAGATTGTATTTGAGTTTTGACCCTTGATGAAAAACTAGGAGTTATTTTGCCTTTCTTTACTAATGATACTTAAACACTATCTCTTATTTGGCTTTAATTTGATTATTTCAGCAATGAACTGTTACAATGGTAGTGGAGGCGACTATAGAGGCAGTGTGAACAAAACCCGCCAGGGACATACATGTGTGAACTGGTTAAATAATCCATATTATCCATCAAATAAACATGGAAATTTATTGGGTAAATTTATTTTTTAAATTTGTTAAGTTAAACATTATTAACATTGAGATTCATCAAAATTAATATGAAATATTTTACACATTTCAGATTACAAAAAATCTTGTTATAACCTAATTACTGTAAATGAACTAATTTTAGCATGTATGTATTTTTTTTTGTGCAATTTACATTCTGAACTAATTTCGTGGAATTTAATTGGCACAAAAACAACCTTTTAGAAACAGACTTTGAGTCAAACATTTATTTTAGCAATGTATTTAAATTAGTGCTACTGTCTTAGCATGAAAATCACTAGAATTTATACACAGCAAAAAATAGTATGTTTACAGTATATACGTTAATTTAAACTATTTTAATAATTTAACATGATTTTTCACACAAAAATTTAGTTAGTTCAGGGTTCATGAAGTTATTCAAAGCTGTTATAGTTAGTAAGCAAAAAAAATTTATCTTGCATTGGCCATTTTTTTCCAATTTCTATTTAGAAGTAATTTGTACAATTGCTGTTATCAAAATGTAAGTGATATAAGTCAAAATTTTAAATAAAATAAATATTTTCAATTTGAATAATTTCTGAATTTTTATTAATGATTGGTTAAGCTAACAAAGCTGTATACAGTTATCTCTCTGCACCTTGAACACTTAGTGGATTTATTTAAGAACTTTTTCCACACTTCAGCGCTTCAGCATAACTTAAAAAACCAACCCAGCTATTTCAGACTTTGACTTATTTATCTGTATTTGATTTTTAATATTTTTATTTATTTTATGCAAAGATCATGTTACAAGAAACAATTTTACAAATATGGAAAAATTGTTTTAGGAGAAAAAATGATCCCCATTAATTTATTTGAAAGCTATCACAGTTGATAACTGAGAAATATAAGCAGATAATTTCATATAACGGGGTAAATAACACTAAAAAACATGTAGTCAACACCAAAATCAGCAGATATAAGATTTGTAAAATCCCTGATCCTTGGTCCCTGATTTTGTACCTAGATGTAGAAGTTTTCCCTTGGAGCATAAATGTTGCCATTGGTTACATTGAAGAACAGGTGATTTGAGACATTATTTTTCATGTACATGGTCTCTCATCAAAATAGTTATTCTTGTACTTGAAGTTCAAAATTTCAATATAAAGTGATATTTTTCTTGCTGTTTTAGGTAACCACAACTTTTGTAGAAATCCTAACGGTACTCATGTTGGCCCATGGTGTTACATTGACAAGGCATATAGATACAATGAATTGTGTTCCATCCCAAAATGCAGTGCTTTGACAGGTAATATGATATACAGCATATATATATAATACAGGTATTTAATAGGGGTGTGGGGTATTACCTGTATACCAGTATATTGCGATATGACGGGGCCGATACAATATACCGGTATGCAAAATAAAAAACTGAATTGAAATAAATTAGTATATTATGCTTTATGACCATTATTTTGTTGTCAACACTCTATGGGCTAAAATATAATCTAAATCTCGAAAATGTTTGTCAACCACATATGAAATAAAGCACGTCTGAGATACAGTCACATTGTTTTTATTGAGAATACCATTTATATAATTCATAATGGCTGACGACGAAGTCAGACTTCTCAAAAACAAACAGGCAAAGGCAAAAATTTAGGGGTATTTAAATTTTAGGCAAAAAGTGTGACTATAAATAAAAATATAGCAGTGTGCACTGTCTGTAAAGTAGAAATTAAATATGCTGGGGGCATGAGTAATATGACTTCACACACTATCTGACATCACCCCGAAACTTGGATGCCGGTTCGGCTGTTTCAAAGTTTTGTTCAGATGAAGCTCATGTCACTTTAGCTTCAGAGGCAACAAACACTTCCTCCGATTATTGGGGCCAAATAACCATTTAGTTCTAAATGGGCAACAGTTCTAACTGATAAAATGGCACACTATATGATCAAAGATTTGTGTCCATACCACATAGTTGATGAATTACAAGAATTAATGCTTCTAATGGACCCTAGATACAATTTTGTCAACTGAAAACATTTTGCTGAAGTAATCATGCTTAAACTTTTCAT
This sequence comes from Tegillarca granosa, assembly GCA_029721355.1. Taxonomy (NCBI): domain Eukaryota; kingdom Metazoa; phylum Mollusca; class Bivalvia; order Arcoida; family Arcidae; genus Tegillarca; species Tegillarca granosa. The sequence goes on along the minus strand of CM056598.1, from coordinate 33,869,631 downwards.
GTTTTTTTGTCTCATTGTTTACTAGATCAGTTACCAGTTGACAGTTTTTTTGTTAAGTTTTATTTATTTTTTAAACAAACAAAAGCCATTTTGTATCCTTTTTTTAAATACAAAATTATACAATGTATCAATACAAAACAGTTGATTTATGTTAAAAAATACACAATTTTTAAGCATTGAGTGACTTGGCAATATATTGCAATACATATTGCAATATTTTCTCAAATATTGCAATATATTGCAATATGTTTTTTTCCCAATACCCCCCCCCCCCCCCCCCCCCCCCCCCCAAGTATTTAAATGGAGAGTTAGCCAAAGCTTGAAATTGTGCAAGTGGCAAGTAACCTAGGTAGACCGAGAGTTACTTCCCCTGGACAAAACAGATTTTGGTTTTATTTCAGTGTTTTTGGTTTTTTTTTTTTGGTTTTTTTTTGTGTAAGATTACATTATATGCAAATACAAAGGCTGGCAGATGGGCTGACAGGTACAGAAGAAGAGAATCTATTACGAGTTTGAGTTTGAGATGGGGAAATACCAATCAAGTGGTCAGATTTTTCACCTCAAACGAGGCTGTGCCGAGTTTGAGATGAAAAAAATCTGACCACGAGGTCGGAATATCCCCCTTCTCCACCTCAAACTCGTAATAAATTATTTTTCTCACATATAATGTATGAAAAAATACCAGAATCCCTAATATTACGATGCAAAGTTTGCTAGCGGATGAATACAAGACACACAGCAATAACAAATAACGTTTCACTGAGCAGAATGTGAACCTACAAAACAGCAATTTTTATCTTTATATATATACATCATTTAGTAAAAATAATTATTATCCATCATAAAAAAGTCTTTTTTGTCGTTTTCATATAATTTTTCCCACTAAATTATGACCCTTGCCAATTGAAAAAATGTAGTCTCCGTTCAACTGAGATAGGCTTCACGTGCGCACGGGTGCGATATGGAAAAAATATTGTACCACCAATTTAATGAGATACTGTAAATCTATCATAAATGCTAGAAAATGGGTTCTGGTTTTCATGGAGTTGTATTATATAAAGGATTCCTTTTTACAATCATTAATGACCCATTTGAAGTACTGGTACATGTTCTTATAGAAGGTTTTAAATTTTTTTCAATACCAGTATAAGTAGAATTTATTTCTATACCAGCTGAATTATAGGGTTTAAGATTTTGAAGATAATTGGTTTACATAAACCATTATCATTGAGGAAAAATTTTAAAAGATTACCAATAAAATATACATATATAACTACTGTTTAGTAAGATGATGAGAAATTTTTTTTCTTGACACATTAATATGTTGATCATAGCCTGATCTTTTGTCCCACAACCATTGGTGTTAAGTAACTCATTGTACTACTATTGATACCCCCAAAAAAACTGAAAAACCTACTTAAAATTTTTTTTGTGTTTGTATATTTATAGACACACAAGGAGCTGCAGTCAACAAGTTAATGTTTATTCTGGTACCAGGAATTATAGTACCCCTAGCTCTTGTTTTACTACTGGCCATTGTATGTTTATGTCAACGACACAGGAAACAGAAAGGAGGCAAGGGTAATGGAGCTAACCAGCAGAAAAATAGTGCAGAAAGTCACCCACTTACAACTAAGTCTGGAATGCGTGTAGCAGAATTTCCGATATCATCAATAAGATTCTTGCAAGATTTAGGTGAAGGAGCATTTGGAAAAGTGTACAAAGGAGATTTGCTTGGTTTGAATGGAGACAACAATATCACAAAAGTTGCTATCAAAACATTGAAAGAAAATGCTTCTCCAAAAGTACGAAATGATTTCAGACGGGAAGTGGATCTGATGTCTGAAATGAGACATCCCAATATTGTGTGTTTATTGGGAGTTTGTATGAAACAGGAACCAATGTGTATGTTGTTTGAATTCATGCCACTTGGAGACTTACACGAATATCTATTGACTCATTCACCTAATTCTGATGTGTCTGTTGTCAGTGATGATGATGATAGAAAAGGGATATTAGACTACCCAGAAATGTTACACATGGTGTGTCAGATAGCAGCAGGAATGGAATACCTGGCTAGCCATCACTTTATTCACAGAGATCTTGCAGCACGTAATATTCTTGTGGGTGACAATCTTACTTTGAAGATATCTGACTTTGGACTTTCCAGAGATATCTATTCATCAGATTACTATCGTGTTCAAAGTAAATCATTACTGCCAGTTCGCTGGATGCCTCCAGAGGCTATCATTTATGGAAAGTTCACTACAGAAAGTGATGTTTGGTCATTTGGTGTTGTCATGTGGGAAATATTTAGTTTTGGACTTCAGCCATATTATGGATTTTCTAACCAAGAGGTCATTGAAGTAGTTAGGTCTCGTCAAATACTGCCATGTCCAGAGGATTGTCCCACAAGAATGTATGGACTTATGGTAGAGTGTTGGCATGAGATGCCAGGCAGGCGTCCATCTTTTAGAGAAATCCATGCTCGATTAAGATCCTGGAAAACTGAGATTATGATGCAGAATCCACATTGGAGTCTCAGTCAAAGTCACTCGGCACACTCAAGTGGTACACAAAGCTCACAAAGTGGACCAAGTCACCAAGGTAGTACTGGACCCAGTAACACCACTGCAATGACAGGATTAACAGGAAGCAGTGGTGGTTCAGATCCATTACATCCAAACCAACACATGCCACAACATGTCATGGCTCCCCCACAAATGATGCAACCACCAAACTACCACCAACTTCCACCAGGATACAATCAAATAATGCCATCATATATGGGACAACAGTTTGGTCCTTCTTCTCACAGCGGTCTCATGGCTCATCCACAAGTAATGAATCAAAAACCACCCCAACAGATCAATCAAGTTAACCAAAATGGGCCTAAAAAAATATCACCAGCAGGATCTGTAGCCAGTCATCAATCATCTCATAGTTCAGAAGCATCTTCATTGGGGAACTATAAACCAGGTGGCCCTGCCACTCTACCAATTAGCCACCAAACAGGGGCGGCTAGCAATCATATTTCAAATACTACAAATAATGGACCACCTTCAGTGAAAGTCTCAGACTGCAATAAGTTTAATAGCTTAATGTCACAAAATTCTTACATTCCAGAACAAAGAACAGCAGAAATGTAGTGTTGTAATTGTCAGTGATATTTGCTTCCCTGAGTTAAACTGAAAGTCTAGAAATAATTTATAGTAGTGTATGAAAACCAAAAAAGACATTATACATGTATTATGATTCGAGACCAAAATCAAACAATTCTACAGAAAATTCAAATGTTAAGAGATTTGTACCAGTTGCAAAGAAATTTTCCAGAAAAAACAAAATTGCTCGCTCGCCACACTTTAAGTAATGTTTAAAGAAGCTGGATATGATTTCTAAATGATTGTGATCTGTAAACTGAACTATGGAGTTGATGAGATACAACTGACACTTGAAGACAGTTCACATATATTTACTGAGTCAATATTTGTTGAGCATTGTTGAGATTTATTCTGTTAAAGTGTTTTGTGTTTTCATGAGATTAGGTAGAATTAGTGCTAAAATAATCGTTAATATAGCTTTGATGATATAAACAAAGAAGTTAACATGAAAACATTAAGTTATTCAATTGTTCATGTTGGTGCTACATTGATCTGGCCATGGCATAAAAACAATGTAATCTATAAACATGCTGCATGCGGTTTTACATGTCATAAGAGATAGCTGTGACTTATTTGTACAGTTTAATGATGTACATGTTACATATGTTAAGTATAATATGTGTGTACTGATCACATCTTTATGTGTAATGGTTGTAAAATTTATTGAAATAAAAGTGTAAATTGCTTAGCTAGGTGTGAAGTCCATTCAGTTTAATTCTCTCTGGAGTAAAACAAGCAACTCTTACAATTGTGAAAAATTGTAAATATACTCAATTAGATATCCTGAATAAGAACAATCGGTTTTTCAGCTGTAACTTCACCGGGGTTTTATATGATCAAAGATATTCAATGGAAGAATATCTTATAGAAATTTGATATCCACTGAAAAATGTTTAATACATGATTTATTTGAGATATCTAGTGGAATAAAATTAAGATATCCACTGAAAAATGTTTGATATCATCTATCTGGGATATCCGAGTGGGGGTAAGCCTTACAGAACTATAAGATATCCACAGAAATTTTTGTCTGGGATATCCATTAGATAGAAACCTTTAAAGAGAACTGTAAGATATCCAATGAAAAATGTTTGGTATAGTCTATCTGAATATCAAGTGGAGGTAAATATCTGATATCCATGGATATATATATGTTTTGTATTGTTGTGATATATGAGCAGTATTGAAATGCATAAAAATGCTCCTGCAGACTTTAAAGTATTTATAAATGTTTGTCGTAAAGCGACAAGTCAAAGCTCTATAATCCTTGCTAAGTTTAAAACTTGTTTATATTATATGTGCCTATTGTGTTTTCATAAATTGATCATTTATTTGTTAAACTATCTCTATGTAAAATTTCATAATTATCATCATAATCAGCATCTTCATCATCAAACACATACTTGTTTGTAAAGTGTACATAAAATTTGTTTAGTTACTGGTAGGAACAATTGAAATTTATATAAACCAGGTCCATCCATGTACTACAAAGCATCTTTTAAAATCCCCCGATATTATGTACATAACTATTGTTTCCAGTAGTTATGAATTTTCAAAATTCAATATTCTATAAATGTTGTGCTCTGGAAACATTATACTTAATGTTGGAAGACAACAATAAACATGGATGGACTGTATGTGGCATCCATGGTGATTAGACCAAAGTTACAGGCCGTTTGCAATTCATTGACTCAAAGTCTGCTGGCCAAAACAATATCAAACCCATGCAATGCAGAGGTGTAAAATCATTTGTAGACGACTTAGCTCTCGGTCGGGGTGTCGTACCTAGTAGAGCAGCCACCTCACTGCGATCTATTGAAACTAAGCCTTTCGACTAGTAGATTTGTCCATTGAAGATGAACAAATCTTACTTATTTCTTTTTCAAGACCTGGGACCCCTAGATTGTCAATGAAAATAATCGATTGTTCATCAATAAAAATTGACAGGTACCATGTGGCATGGGGATAAATCTAACTCAATATACAAATGTACATTTCATTTTGTTAATACATTTCGATAACATTTCTGTATTGTATTATGTTTAACATAATCATTGATTGGTGCAATTTATTATCATAATTTTTATAACCATGATTTTTTTTAAAGCAAGAATTTTATGTAACAGACATTTTCTAAAGTTAAATATTAGACAGAATTTTACTTTAAAAAAAAAAGATATCATTTACTAGTCATGCATAGGGAATGAATCTTGATGAAATCTGTGTGTTGATAGTTTTAATTTAGAAGTAAGTAAATTTTTTTTTTATTTTCAAATTAAAGAAGTTTCGATATTAATGTTTCAGTAATACTAAATTTATGTGATATTCTATTTTTATGTTTTTATAGAATTTATCTCCAGTTTTTGGCCTATTTCTGTTTCTAGATAACAGGTTAAACTTCTTACAAAAATTACTTACAAATAAACTGTGTAGATGAGTGATTAGGTCTTTTTGTTTCATTCCTTTAGAAACATTATCAGAGAAAGGTGTTGTTCAGTATTTTATGTGTCATATTCAAATATCAAAAATTATGTTCACTTGAGTGCACTACAAATGAACTGTCTGTTATCTGTAAATTTATATATAGGAATATTTTAAACAATGTATATTTTTGTATTTATAAACATTTTAATACCAAAGCATACATCTGATCTAGTCATATTTAGATAAAATGATTCTTGAAGTAGGAGTAAAATTTTACTATAAAAGGCTTTACAGAAAAATTGGGGACATTGATTTTTAAAGAGGAGGAGAGTGTGACAGAAAGAGAATCTTTCCACATATGGATGTTGGTGCATTTGTGTGTGTGCTTGTGCTAGGTGTAGCTAATATAGTCAAGGCAACTATAGACTGTTGCTATCATGTTCAAATTAGTCTTTTTTAAGCAATTTTAGATGAATTCCTAAAAAAATAAAAATCTGTTATTGTCATAAGTAGAGTTTAGTCACCATTGTACTGTTTTCTTCTTGTGATGCCTTTAAAAAACACTGCATATCAAGTCTAGCACAGCAAAATAGCTTTTTTCAGTGGAATAATGAAAATATAGATTGTTTCTTGTGAAATCCATAAGTTTGTATGTTTTATATTGTTATAAAAAGTCAGAGTTTTCATAAATTTGAAATTATGTATTGTAATATTTGTAACATATTTATGTATGTGACAAAACAGTATGAATGAGATATAATATATATATACAGAATATTTCTGCCTTTTTACATGTATATATGTAAATTCATGCAGATGGACTGGGGAGAAGAGCAGTTTAATGATTTAATTGGCTGGGAGGGATTGTTTGGTGCATAGGTTGAGGGAAGGGGGGATTTGGTGTCAGTTTTGGTTGTGATGAAATGGTATAGTATTTATGATTATATAAAATTCATGTTCTAAAACTGTTATAAGTATTTAACAAATTCAATCCATTGTAGATTGCAGAATTACAAGCTGTTCATAATACAATTTTTCTGATTACAATATATGTACTATATATCGGTAGATCATCTTATCCTATGTGATAGGGTTTATGATAGAAAAAATTTGTAATGTTCTGAAAAAGAGCCATACACTTAAGAATTAGGTATCTTTATGGAGAAATATAGATCGTGTAAAGATTGTGAAAGAAAGAACTATCAGAATTGTCAAAAAAAGAAACAGAAGAAAAATTTCCTGATTACTATGTGCCTGTTTTAAATTGTGTCATGTTTATTAACTCTCTGTGTGTGTGTGTGTGTGTGTGTGTGTGTGTGTGTGTGTGTGTGTGTGCAAGAGAGAGAGAGATATTAGTAGCTTAATGTTTCTATGAAAGATTGACAGAAAGTGTTGCCATGTATAACACAAACATAGCTTTTTACAAGTCCCTGTATGATGTGTCAGAGTTGTACTAAGGGAAGCCTGTGGTATTATCATATTTGTACATTTTTGCAACTTATAAATAAATATATGTTATGTATATCAAAATGTGCAATCATGTTTGAAGCTGTGTGCAGTACAAAAAGCAAAACGAAAAGCAGAAAGAAAAACAACCTTACAGAAATTCAACTGTATATACACTGTCTTATAAATTTTTTCTTGTCTTGTGGAATTTTTTTTATTCTCTGGAATTTTTCTTGTCTTAAAATACTGTTGTCTTATGGAATTTTTCGCATTTTCGTCTTATTTAAAAATTATTACCTAACCCAACCCCCCCCCCCCCCCCCCCCCCCCCCCCCAATTTAGTAAAGTCCTACAAAATATGTAACCAAGATCAGTTCTAGTCTTTTTCTTTTTAATGAACAGTTAAAACTCAATATTATTAAACAAAATTTACCATAGTTCAAGAAACATGTTCATGGATTTTATTGTGCAGTAATGATTTTTTTTTAAGATCCACCATGCCTACTTTACATTATTTAATCTTTCAGGAAACATTTAATTTTGTTTTACTTTCAACAGTTTTTTAGCAGTGAAATGCAAAATTTTTTTTATCTTTTTCAATTAAGTTGTGAGTTTAAAAAAACTGTATACTTTGTTCAAAAACTAACTGCAAAAAATTATGGTACATGTATTTGTAACACTTACACTTCTTATAAGGAAAAACAAGTAAAACCAAAATCTATACTTAAAATGTTTCAGGTCACATATTTTAAAATATTCACAAAACTTAACAAGAGTTAGATTTTGCTGTTACTGAATGGGGGGAATGCAATGTCGGTTTTTTTTTTTTTGTTTTTTTGTTTTTTTGTTTTTTTTTTCCCTTCAAATTTTAAACACTTATTCCAGATGATAATTGAAATCAGAATTTCTGAATAACCAGAGAAACAATAATACTCAATACTCATCAGTCCACCTGGTGGAATTTTTCGTTTTATTTTATCACACACTCTCTGATATTGTGATGTGATGACAGTTTGACAAGACAGTTGTATTTTGTACTAAATTATAAATTATGTCATTAATGTCATTATAGTAGGTGCTACTACTGCTTTCTTAGTTAGTATGTTGATTTTTATGTATAAGTCATTATCAGTTTATTACTGATAGTACTAACAGCTAAAACAAAAAACATATATAATATATAAATACATATATTATCTTTTTGCAGTTATATGTAACTTGTTACCAGAGATTTAATGTCACTGCAAATAAATAAAAATGTTTGATATTTTACCTGGTTTTCTTCTTATTTTTGTAATTACATATACTGTATTTATATACATGTATTGGGGTTGCTAACTTGCTTGGAAGAGTCAGCAGAAGGTCTTTGGTTTGAACCAAGGTTAGGTTACTTGGTTTTCCTTATCATTTTACTACCACAGTGGTCCAGTGGTAGAGAGTCTGCCTTGAGAGTGGGATCAAGGGTTTGAACCCCAGTCAGGTCAAACTTCGGAACTTAAGATATTGTTTACTTCCCAGATTTTTAGATATCACTTGCTTCCCTGGAACTCTACTCTGTATTGGTACTCTACAGAGTATTGACTGGTACACTTGGTGCCAGACTAATGAACTGGGGGAGAAGTATGCTTGTCTGCAGCAAACTAATTGAGCTAGCACCTTTACAAAAAGTTACACTCACACCTCTCACTTGTTCTTAGATTGATCAAAAAGATGCATTAGTTTGGGATAGCTAAAAAATAGCTGATGCAATGTTAACAACAAGACGACCAGGAACCAACATCACTATTTATTATTTATTAAATAATAATAATATTAATAATAATAATTAGCTATAAAGTTAGAGAAGCTCACTTGCTTGAGTCGGTAGAAAGTCTACAGTTTCATTCAAGATTATTTGGTCTGCCTTATCAATTATGTAATTACTATAGCCATATTTTTAGAGTAGCTCAGTTGCTTGGCAGAGTCTTTGGGAGGTCTTTGGTTTGATTCAAGGCTGGGTTTCTTGTCCTAATTACTTAAAGTCATGTCCTTGTACTACCAATGTTTAGACTGTTTTCTTCATGTCTTTGTTGAGACTATTTCACTATTAAGGCAGTCTTTAATTGAATATGTGTAAAACAATATAATGCCATGGAAAATCCACTAGTATTTAAAAATAAACATAGCAATTCCTGTAACTGGATCTGTAAGAGTTTCATTAAAACCTAATCTATTTATAAAAGGCATTTTAATTTGGTAGTTTTAGACAACTTCGTCATTTATTAATGTTCTTGGGTTTAAAGCTTGTGTTTTACTAGTTAAATTTAATTAATTAATTTATTTATTGGAATACCATCTTACATAAAAATACATAGTACATATATGTTACAATAGTGTTCTCCATCAACATAAATAAATACAAAACTAACTGTTTCTTAGTTCCATAGCATGTTTCAAGTAAGAAGTTATATGGATCATATCTACATAACTTTGTGGGTACAAAATGTCAGCAGTTAACAGAATACTATTTGTTAGTGAATGTTCTTTTGCTAAGCATTTAGCATTTGATAATAAAGGTTTACTTCCATTAAAGATTTCATTAAAACCTTATGTTAATACAATGCACAGTCATCAGATAATAGTTAAGTATCAAAAATCATATTTCAGGTCCTGCTCACTGAAACCTGGGTCTGTGATTTGGTCAAGATTGATCAGTCAGGAAGATGCGATTTCCCTAACATGGTCTTTATGTAATTTCTGTATCAAAGTGTAAGCAATAATCTTAATCTATGTAATATTTAGAAGCAGAATGTTAATTGCAACCCCAGCTGAGTGTAATGCCAGGTAAATCTCATCCAATAAACAATGATATTAGCTTTATCTGAGGTGTTACAAAGAATATTGACTTGGGTTGATAATGGACTGGGGTTTCATTATTCAATTTTGAATATTGAACTGGAAGTGCTTTTCCCGTTGAAAATTGAGACCAAAAGTTATGAAATAGTCATTTTTCAACAGCGTGATATTTTTTTCTAATAATCGTTAGCCTCAACACGTTAAAATCTTACCCTGGTGAATACTGACCCCAACAACAGAGTTTTGAACCGTCTTTCAACAGCGAGTTGTTTTACCCAATTTATGTTATCTACTGGTACATATAAAATTTTATTTTCATGAATGATTAACAATTGGTCAGAGATCATTCGATGTTGTTCAGCTGCACACTGTTTAAATCACAGTCAAAAACTATGTAAACTGGCAAATAACAAAAATACCGTTAAATTTTGATGTGTCATATGTGCACATTTCGGAAAATCATTCCTCATCTGTGACACTACGGGCCGAAAAGTTTGATAAAAACATTAGCCAAACAGGTTAAAATTTATGAATCCTAAGTTCTAAAATTATACGAATCCAAATGCAGCTAAGGAATGCTTTGCACGAGGGAACAAACATTAGTTTTAAATACATTTCAAAAATTAAGACGGCTGAAAAATTTGCTAATTGGTACATTTTCTGACAGAACAAAATACTGCCTACTGTGTTATGGATACCCTTTTGGAGTTTTACGCTCAGATTACCGTTAAATTTTATTGTGCCATATGTGCACATTTCAGAATTACAAATTAGGTTAAACACGTAAACTTCCACCAGGGAAGTGAGCCTAGTTGCTGCGGAAGAGTAAGCTCCTGTCTAGGTAATTACACCCGTCACATGTCAAATTAGAATCGAGAAGAAAGGAACAAATATATCTAGGATAATTTTAGATACAGCGACATCATACTTATCAACAATAATTGTGATGGCAACCATATAACTTTTAAGGGCATTGATAATTCAACTTGTTATATTCCTTAGTCAACAACTTATTTGTGAGAAGCTTGCTTTCTGGCACTGGATATATTGCTGCATGGGAACAGGAAAGTTGAAATAGAAAAATAAAGACACCGCGTTTATAGCTTCGAAGCATTCCGTATGAGTCCAAATATGAAGCAAAACGTGGAGAATCAGTCTTGTCTTTTATTTCATGCTTACTAGGATGGGTGACAATCACATAGTTTTCATATTTGGAGTCACAAGTTACGTCATCTTTTTATATGTGTATGTGGAGTTAAATGATTTTGCAAGTTTTCAGATTTGCCAAGGTTCTGTATGGTGGCTTATTTCTGACATCGACATAATCTTAGTCGACACAACTTTTCATGATATTATCTCGACTTCTCAAGATATTTAGTCGACAAGTTGAGAAAATTTGATGTCGATTAAAATTATGTCGATGTCAGAAATAAGCCACCATAGTAAATTCCGTTTCATGTGAATCAAAAAATAAATCAGTAAGCAATGGTGTACATTTTATACCCATTGGTATACCGATTGTTTGTTGGAAATTTATATTGCCAAGCACAACAGATATGTTAACTGTCTGTAATAAAAACTATAAAATTTTGTTTATATTATCTTTTGTATATAAATCTTTGCTATTCGTACGGTGTTTGATAAATTAACCTGAATCCCATTTAAACACTAGATATTTATAACTTTGCTTACCGTTTTTGTTAGAGGAATTATAAGTGAGAGATTTTAGATGTTCATTCAATTTACAATAAAAACAAAACAAAACAAAAAATAGAAAGAAAGTAAAAAAAAAAAATGCAAAAGAAGACACAGGAATAAAATCCTGGTTTCGTGATGGATATGTACGTGTTATTACACTGTCATTGCACTAGTCCGAGAGATCTGACGTCGATTTTATTTTACTTTTCGACTTTTGTAAAATCGACGTCGTCGATTTTACAAAAGTCGAAAAGTAAAATAAAATCGACGTCAGATCTCTCGGACTATCATTGCACATGACTTTCGCATGCATGGAAATGTATTTCTATTATACATGAAGACCTTTTCATTTCCCAAATACTATGAAATTACGAATTTTAGGAATAATGAAAACCCAGAGGGTTGTCACGTAGCCTATTGGCTACAAAATATGAAAAAGCATATTTCTGAAATAAAAAATATATATCGTTTAGCCATGTATACTTATATTTAAACACTGTCTCTAATTTTTTCGGTCTATTAAGAAATAACTGTACTTTTTGCATAGCCCAGCTATGGTATGACTTTTAGTAATTATGAATTTTTACGAAGTTTGTGAACAAGGTCACCGTTAAATTTTAGATAATTAATTAATTTAAACTTCACATAATTTTAAACAGAAACATTTTGATATACAGTACTGGATTGATAAATTGCTTTTGAAATAGTGATCCATTCAATGAAGGGAAATTCAGTATTAAGAAGACGTGTTAATGCGTTTTAGTTGATTAATTGGTAAATTCGTCCCATCTAGTAGTCATTTCGTCCTCAAAAATACTGGATGACGTTGATAAAAATTTATATATCTATGCCTAAGACGCTTAACCATTTTATATATATATATATATATATATATATATATATATATATATATATATATATATATATATATATATATATATATATATATATATAATCTTGAATAAATAATTTTTTACAAGTTTTTCGTGTCTTTTGTGACATATAAATATACGTAAGTCGCGTGTGTAAAGTAGTAACAAGAACGGTCTAGGGTATTACTTCTACAATACCTTTTTAATTAGAGTGGAATGGTAAAGAAGTTATTGTACTATCGAGACGGTCAGTTCAGTAGAGGAAACCGGTGTGACGATTTTATCAACTTTTAGTCATATAAGAATCACCTTAGATTATATTCATTTATATATTCGAAATAAAATTAATGTAATGGACTCTTTTTACTAAGGCGCACTGAGGGCATCTTTAAAATGCTAGCTAACTGAATTAGTATGCGACAGACAAAGATACTAATCCCAAATTCACATTATCCTGTCGATACTCTTTCCTTAATGCCGACCCCTAGACGAGAAAGCGAAATGTACATTGGTCTGATATATGACCCGGACGGGGTTCGAAACCACGACCTCTTTGCTCTCGAGTCGGATGCTCAGGCTACCTTTGAGCCACCGGGTAGATAGACAACATGTTCGCTGCACTGGAAGTTACAGTGGTTATAACTAAAATGTAATGAAATTGTTTTACCCCAGTAATTTGTATCATTTCATAAAAAATTCAAAAAGTAGCACGTGTCAATCAAAACGATCTATTTATATGTTAATAACAATATAAATGAATAAATAAATGCAAAAAATAAACTTTACAAAATATTTCATTGGAAAAGTATTGTATTGTTTTGTGTCTGACTTTAGAAGAAAATACGTTTAATTTTTTTTATTTATTTATTTTTTTTTTTTTATCAATTACGAAACGTCGATGTCATACTAATGACGTAGAAATGATTTATTTTGAAGACGTTTGTTGAGTCCGTGGGAAAATAGATCTATATTATCTGTCATGAAGTTTGATTTATGCTCAATGAAATTTGAAAGATGTCTGCAAAAAGTGATATAAATTTTTAAATTTATATATTTTTGTGTGTGTGTTTTATGTCTAACTTTAAAAATATTTAATTTTTCTACAATTAATAATTTCTCAAAGTTTTAAAAATATACTTTTTCATATCTAGATCTATTATGAAACATTGACGTCATTTCTATGACGTAGTAATATGTATGAAGTTTGCTTGTCAATTCCGTGGGAATCGATATCTTCATTTTCTTTTGGAACTTTGCGGAAGCGAAATGAAATTTGAAAATTGAAAAAATGACTTCTAAAAGGTAAGAGATTTTAAAACTCAATATGAGAAAATATATAATTTTTGTCTCGTCCTAAAAGAGGTATTGCAGTCATGCGGTCGCAAACGACAAAATCGTCACCTTTTTTTTTTTTTTTTTTTTTTTTTTTTTTTTTTTTTTTCTTTTGAAAAAAGGAAAATGGCAATGAAGTTTTAAAAAGCTAAAGTTTTAAGAAAATGCTGTACAGAATTGATCTTGAAAATATATTTTTGCAAACTTGATTTTTGACACCCTCCAATAAAACTGAAAGACCACTAAGTCTTTTATAATGTTGTTGTAAGCCAACTACTTCCGGTCGACTGAGGTTAAACTCACAAATGTCTTTTTTTATATTTATTTTATAATTATTTTTAATCAATATTACAATTCGGATAACATATAGTTCCACAAATAATTATTGTCTTTAAAACATTTTAAAAATGTCTGAAATCGAACCCGCCGGAACCACTATGTCTTAACCTCTTGGCCTCCGCGTCCACTCATAACAGCAACGCGGCGTGGTTAGCAATATTGGTGAAATGTTTATAATTGAAGTTTTAAGAATGTTAATTTTCACAATTCTACTTTTTATTATTTTAAAGAGTGATTAATAAATATGGTTGTTAAACAGAAATGGATTTTTTTTATTGGATTTTATTATTCATGCATGATTACTTATACGTAACATTGACGTCATAACTATGTTTATTTTCAAAAGGTAACTATCCTGTATCAATTTGCAAAATTTGTAGATCCAATCTGAAATCCAAATCTCCCCACCATATATGATAATTAATAGGCTTAATAAGTGCACCAAATCATTTTATTTGTAAACTTAATGATAAATCTGGAAATTTGTTACATAATTACTTGTGTTGTACATCTAAATACGTAATGCATCGTTCTATACATTAATTAACTTGTCTATTTGGAAATGTTAAGTGTGAATTTATCATCGAGACAATAAAGTCATGATCATATTTTAATATTATGTATGTTTTGTATTTTTGCAATTTATTTTGTATATGACATAACTTTGTACATTTTTGTGTTTGAGCAATAAGTTGATTATTATCATAATGAAAAATGCCTTAGTACACTTGTCTGATAAGTTTAAACACGTAGCAGCATGTTTGAAGTTGCCATTGAAAATAAAATCTACCCCTAAATATTTGCATTTATCTACAATTTGTAACTTTTGATCTGTCATATTAGAGACGTTATTTATAGAAAATCATAACTTTGTTTTTATCAGTGTTGATTCGAAGTTAAGTGACAAATAAATCTTGATTAAGAAGTAAATATTTCTCCCATATATACTCTTTCATCTCTTATTTGAATTTTTTATAACGGTTTTTTTCTCATGTGTCCATAATAAGGCCTTCTGGTTGTCTGTAAAAAACAGCTCAACACATTACACCCTGCACAGGTTTTATTTAATCAATTTCACCTTAAGCTCGTGAATGATTAAAACAAACTCAAAAAACTTCTTTTTTTTAATTTCAGGTCTAAAAATGTTAACAAAGTTGATGAAACTCCCGTAAGAAGGCCTGGTGATCGACCCCAAGCAAATTGTCTGTGTACCTTTTGTTTTGCATATATTGGCACTAACATAGGGTCTCATACATGTGAGCCGTTGAAAGAAAGAATTCTAGATTTAAAGAAGAAAAGGCAGTTAGTTGATGAAATGAAGGCCGAGTATCAAGCTAATGTTGAAGGTTTGGGGAGAAATTTGTATCTCTGTGAAAGCCATTTTAACAAACCTGTATATAATTGTAGTGAAGTTAAATCATTATTAACCACACTTGGTCACAAGTTTGTACCCCAAACACTTGAACATGTTTTCCCAAAATTGGACCAACAAAAGGCTCTGATCTTCCAAGCTTTAGATGCTTCTTATTCCAACTTTTTGCCCAAAGCCCCTGTTTCTAAGAAACGACCGAGAGGTTCGGTCTATGACTTCAATGAAAGTGATGATGAAAGCTATTGCCCAAACCAGCCGAAGATTCGGAGAACCGATTTAAATGGAAACACGGTGTCTAAGGCTGTAGGCGCAAAACGTAAACTAACCTTGAAAACTACATCAAAATTTAGATATAAATCTGGAAGTATTCGTAGAAAAATGCAAAAAGAGGGGCTTTATGACATTCCATCTAATTTTTCAAATCACCCTATCATTGTCGGTTTTTATAACCATATGATTGACGTGAGACAAAAACCTAAAGAATACATAAAGAATTCTGTCCAGAACATATGTAGGATACTTTATCAGATAATGGGTCCTAAATCTCAAATTAAGCCTGAATTAATAACAAAGCATTCAATAAAACCTGTAGTAGACAAACTTAAAGACGTACCACTATCAAACCAGACCATTGCAAACTATCTTAAAAGTTTGATAATGTTTTTGAAGTATCTGCGTGATGTCGCAGATATAACAGATGACCGACCTGACGAGTCTGGACGCTTGAACAGGCTTGTCGTTTATTGTAAAGAGATGAAAATGGGCTACAACAAATCTATTAGTGAAGGTCACCATATAAAGCAAACAACACTTTTCCCCACTCAACCCCCAAACTTGTTTGAAGTTGCGGAGTTAAGTAGGAAACTAGAACCAATAGCTTATGCTTTATTTGAAAAAGCTAAAAGTAAAATTGTTTTGAAACAGTTTGAAGTGTCCAAAATAAATGCATATATTGCTGCTGACATAGGGCTCAACCAAGGCAGACGCCCAGGAGAATTATCGAATTTACAAAAGGCCGAATACGACCTAGCATTACGCGACCCACGGTTCCATAACAATGAAATTCTAGGTGTGCCTTGTGCTAGGCACAAAACATCCAAAAAATACACCGCAATGATAATGTTGGACAGTCGTCAACAAAGATATTTTAATATATATTCCAACTACATAAGAAAATCGATAGTTTTTCGATCAAAAACAACATGCCAACATTTTTTACTCCAGTATGATGGCAACCCTTTTTATAAAGTAACGGTAGCAATTAACCGGTATCAGATTAAGTACAATTTACCAAAAATTGATTTTACACTTTCCAGGAAGTCTATTCAGACCTACAATCAAAACTTGTCCATTACAACTCAAGCTCAGATGAATATCTGTATGACACATACAGAAAAAACTCGAGACAAGAATTATCGCATAATGGATATAAAAGCGATGGCTGAATCTAGACGCGTCATTGACAAACTGCAGCTGTACTTTTCTCAACATAAACAATTACACATTGCCCCTTCATCTGATGAGTTGGCTCGAGTCACATTGGCCACACCCTAAGAAAACAAATGCTATCCATAATGTAATGAAACCTAGCTAAAAATTTTACATCTGAAAGAACTACATAGTCCTCTTGTTATTTGTGTATTTCGAATTCACACGCAACGCTTTACCATTTATTTTAAAATTTTGTGATAGGTTTAAAACATCTATAGTCGTGACAGTCTATAGTTTTGGATTGCCACCCTACGTTTCTTGGATAAATTTTAATATTTCAAATCGACAGCCCTTTCAAAGTCTCGTTTAAAATCGAGTAGGAATGCTATCCGTCCAATTGCTCGATTCATTGCGAAATATATATGGTTTGTCGATTGCTCGATTCATTGCGAAATATGTATGGTTTGCCAATTGCTCGATTCATTGCGAAATCCGTAGTATGGTTTGCCAATTGCTCGATTCATTGAGAAATCCGTATGGTTTGCCAATTGCTCGATTCATTGCGAAATCCGTATGGTTTGCCAATTGCTCGATTCATTGCGAAATCCGTATGGTTTGCCAATTGCTCGATCCATTGTGAAATCCGTATGGTTTGTCATTTGCTCGATCCATTGTGAAATCTGTATGGTTTGTCATTTGCTCGATTCATTGCAAAATCCGTATGGTTTGCCAATTGCTCGATCCATTGTGAAATCCGTATGGTTTGTCATTTGCTCGATTCATTGCAAAATCCGTATGGTTTGCAAATTTTTAGATTCATTGCGAATACTAGTACCGTTTAGTTGTCAGTCTGAACTATATAATATAAGTAACTTGAAGTTTAGATATCTACATATTCATCTATAACTTAAAATTCATACTTTCTCTTTTTACCGCGGTTTACAACAATTACATAACGTTATGACATTACATCATATGTACTTGTACCAATAAACATACTGTGGTATACGATATAAAAATTCGGGACCGTCAAGATACCCAGTCCATATCCGTGACTGGGTATTCAAGGCAAACCACAGGAGTTCAAGTGTTGTCTTTCTTTAGCCTAGGGCAAGTTTAGACAGATCATGAACCAACTTTTGTTAATAAAAACTCAAATAGATAAAAACTATGTTCAAATTAAACATATCATTGAGTGTAAATTTTATAAAATTATTTGATTTTTATGTCTTTATTTTTTTATAATTTAATCTTTACCTTCGAATTCCAATTAAATCTTATGAGTCTTTACTATCTGATACTTTTTACATAAAAAAAAACTCTGTTTGGTCAAATATTTAATTGTTTTGCAAAGTTTAAGATAACGGATAAGATGCTGTTTTATGTCGCATCAGCAATATTACAGCTGTCTATCGATACTTTTTTTTCTTAAAGTAAACAAATATTTTTATGAATCTAAACACAAGGTCATGAGGTGCGCATTTCTAAACTGCCAGTACACTCGCCATTAACTTTGCAGATAAATTTCACAGACTACTCGGTTTTAAACTGGTTCTGAACCAATTGGTGAAGGTCTTCGACAAGGAAATCCGGTCGACAGAAGTCGACCTCCGATAAAGCCTTAATCACTCGGTCAGTTATTTTAAAGAAGAAAAAAAGAATGTTTTCAAACAGCTAAGATATTAATATTATATAGATTTTAAATCTTCTTTTCTTTTTTAAAAATTACATATATTTAACGGCTAAAAAACATTTATACTGACAGGTTTGTAGATGAATGTACATATAAGATGCTAGATTGCTGATTCTTTGAAATGATTCTCCTATTAAAAAATAAATTCTAACAAATTTAAGTTGTAGCTTCCTATATAGGTGGAGTAGTTTAAAGTTTTCAGATCAACTTTCTGTGTCATCCAAGATGGTAAATATTGTTATTAATAGTCATAAAAAAAACAGAAAAGAAGAGAAAAATTTTTAAGTTGAAAAATATATCCATATCTGTAACCACATATAAGCGATGGTCTTCAAAAACGCTTTGGGTCTATAACAATAGCTTTACATACATTTATGACAATAACAGATTGTGATATATAGTTTCGTGGTCTGTTTTACTGGGTCCTAGCTTTAAAGGACAACACTTGATCTCCGGGAGATCAAATCAATCGTTTTGAGGCATCATAATTGATTTGATCTCTTGACTCTCCAGGACCAATACCTCCACGTGGTGAGAGTTGGTAACGGCTAAAGTTGGCCTGTAACTTAGTCGGCTAAAGTTGGTCCATTATGTAAATGAGATGTAATACATGCATTTAATTTATTGTTATTTGTTGTGGTCGATAGAAAGGTTAAACCCCCCACCCCGCCACCCCTCCACCCTGCTACACACCTCACTTCCACAACGGGTCATATTTCCAAAAGGGCATGTTCCAAAGGAAATGATCTCCCTCGCTCATTAGTCAATATATAATATTATAATGTTTCTATACCGAAATGAAAAATAAACATTATTATGAGTTGAAACAAAAAAAAATGGCAACGATTTATCGTTTAAGACAATATCATGACTAAAACTGTCAAAATATTTAAACAAAAATCAAAACAAATCTAACCATGATTTTGTCAACTTTATTGTCATGATCCATGCTATATAAGGCCATTAAATTATGTATAATTAGTGGATTTCTAAAGATTTTATTGTCATTATTTTTCACCATCATTATCTTTTTCCGAGCATTTTTTTCTTGGTGGAACTCGTCTGGCTTAATCGTAAGACTCGCATCGATGCATTGTCTATTTTTAACATTGTATCATTGTGCAAGCTCTAAATGTCGAGAAAGAGGCACGAATGTTGGCCTCTGTTCGGAGCCTTATCATCGTGACGTCATCTTAATGTTCCGAATAGTGGAAATTTTCATTAATTACAATGAAAATCTATCGCGTGAGAAGAAATTCTGAATAAGTTTTTGCACTCATCATTTTAAAATCAAAAACAATGAATAAAATATACTTTTGTATAACACCGCAAAGTTAATTCATTAGCTGGTTGAAAGTGAAAAGCTGTTCTGAAACAAACATAGCAAAATATACCATAATAATTACGACCACTAAACCTACCATCAACGGTTTGATTGGCGGTTTTCATTTGGTCGTTAAAACAGTCTTCATTATGAACAAATTTAATGTCCTTTATACAAGTGATTAGACTATCTCTAGCATTTCTTGTTATTGCGTATTATTACTTTTTATTACAAAACAAACTTAATATTTGATAAATGGAAAAATAAAAGTTCAATCTAATTTTTAATTTATAGACTGTATTTTCTATTTTACACCTTATATTTTTTTTATTAGTTTGAATTACAAATGTTAATTTTCAGAACATTTTCCAAGTTATTTAATTAATATCTACTCTAAAAATGTATTAGACCTAAGATACCAACAGCATAAAACGAACGATTTTTTTAAATTTACATTTTAACACATTTTACAAATTATATAAATCACAAACATAGCACATAAGACGAATGCATTTGCTACATAATTATATAAACACTATATCAGTTAAATAAATTTTAAAACTGTAGCCATCTTCTTTCAAAATGTGTAAACTGATCGCTATTTTTTATAGAATGTATATAATAAACAAACATTTACATGGCACAATACATAGTACATAGACAACAATTGCACACACTTGGGTGTTCAAGTGGCGCAGTGGTTAGCGCTCCAGCCAATGCGATCGGGGTTCGATTCCCAGCTTCGTATGTGATAAGGTATGAGGTCACCTTCTAGAGCACGTGGGTTTTTCTCCGGGTTCTCCGGTTTTCCTCCCACAAATAAGACCTCACGCGCGCTACAATTCGGGCCAACGAGCTAAATTAATATACTGAGTTGCACAACTTGTTTTTAAATCATGGTAAAAGATATATAGGTTTAAATTAAAAAAACAATTGCAACATAGTATACATTTTCTAATTATATCATATGGAAAGAAAACATATCTTAATATTTTGTAGTTTATACATACCATATTTTGTTTTTCAAACTTACTGTGGTACTAATTAAAGAGGTCATGAAACTTCTGCCACCTGTTTTTAAATTTGTTTTCAATATTATGAATTTTTGCAGTCGGAATATTTTTCCAGTGTATAGACCTGTTTTATTTCATGTATTACTTCATGCAGTTTTAATATCTTCTCTTTACATCTTTGCTTAAATATATAGAATTTTGTAATAAGAATGATTAAATTCTGAATGTTATAAATTTTACCTTTTTTAAAAAAAAATAGATATTCATAATTTTTGTACTTCATCAGAACTGAAGTTTTATCAAAAATCCATCTTTCAAGATATTGAAACAATTTTTCCACTATATCACACTCAATAAATAAATGTAATATTGTCTCATTTTCTTTTTTACAAAAAGTACAAAATGAGTTCGAAATTAATTTGACTTTTGTCAGATATTTATTTGTAGGTAAAATTCTGTGTACAATTCGGTACTCAGTGAAACCACCTTAATTTAATATGACTAGTTGTAGTAAAAAAAAAATTTGTGTATTGTTTTCCAATCTAAATTACATTGATCAAATATAGTTTGCCTTTTTTATGTTTCATTAAAGTGTAAGGATTTAATAAATAAGTTATATATTCTACATGAGCCTTTGTCATCTTTCAAAATAGTTTGTAAATACTTCAGAAATACTTCTGGCTTTGTCGGTTTACATTGAAAATTCTTTAGAAATGGCCATTTGGTAAGTATGGCCATTTGTATTCCATAATACTTTGTAAAACGAAAATTACAGTCATATTTTAAACAAAATTCTTAAGATACCAACAGCATAAAAACGCCGAACGAATTGATCGATCACAAGGGACGAGTTGACGCCATCGCTGAATAGTTGGAGTCGAGGTGTCGGTATAAGTTTGATCTGAGGCTAATTGGCAAAAGGGTGGAAGTTCAAATAATGTTTTGATGTCAAAAGATGTTTATTTACACTTCTAGTTCAATATTTATCAGACTTTTAGACTTTATGTTTCCTAAAGACGTATTTCATTACCAACACTAGTGGTGCTCTAAATGTTTGAGGAATATCCAAATCCAAGAAGAGAAAGTCGAATCTACTTTCGTTTCATTGAAAAAGGAAGTTTGACGGTAAAAAGTGTTTGTTCGTTTTAAAAATATTTTATACACTGTGATTTTACTCTTATTTCAAACCAAAACTTTAAAATATGGAATTTTAATGCTATTTTGAATATTTTGAATGGAATTCCAGAGAAATTTTTAAATTGTTACTGAAATTGTACTTCTATTAAATAAGAGTCCGAGACGCTGGCAAGACGTTTTTTGACATTGTGCCGACGTTGGCACAAAATCAAAAAACGTCTTGCCAGCGTCTCGGACTCTTATTTAATAGGAGTACTGAAATTGAAAATCAAGGAGTTAGACAACTGGAAAATATGCTCAGATATCCTTGAATTTTCTATTTATTTAGGCTAATGAATTTGATAAATTTTGATGGAAATTCATAGTTATCTACACTAACTTTCTGACATTACATGTACAATTTATTTATATACATGTATGTTAGAATTCTGATCCCATCCACATTAAATATTCTGCAATAGCAAACTTTTTCATGCTTATATATATGGGGATTTCCAATTTTTGGATATCACAATCCAGTTTTAAAGAGTATAATGTAAGGAAAGAATCACTACAATTACTCATGGTAGCATGAGTAAGTGCATAGCAATTTCCTTTTACAACTAGACTCAAGAAAGCAAAAGATACCAAAATCAATTTGAGTTAATTTCATTTTCTATGAAAATTTTGTATAATTAATTTCAAGAAGAAACATTATAACAGTTCAATGTGATGTGTAAATTGTTTGATAAGATTTTAATGTATGTGTTTTGATACCTGTTTTTCAGGTTCTTTTAGGTAACAGTAGTATAGCAGAATGTAGATAAATAAGGGAAGAAATCACTGGTTCCCTGATTAGGTTTGTCTGTTGTTTGTAATTTGTGTAAGACAACAGAAAACATACTGTTACAGAAATGGAAAAAATGCAGCGACCAAACCAAGACTCGAACCTGGGACCTTCCCAATACTAGTGAGATGCTCTACTAACTGAGCTACCCGGCCACCTATCAAGCCTGGTCCGATATAATACAATGATTCAGCATGTGAGATATGCCAGGATGTCCAATGGCCCTTTAAGCAGCACATACACACTACATCTGTTATTTCTTAATGCAGTTTGAATGTGTTCATAAATCAACATCTGCTTTCTGGTACATGTATGGGTTGTCATCTGTGTAGATGAGGTTCAACTGTTTAGAGAAATTCTTAACACTTAAATGCAAAACAAGTTTTAATGAGTATTGGTTTTAACAAATGGTTAAGTAATAATAAAACTTAAACATACCATATCCTAATCACAAACCCTCTCCCAAAAAAAACAAAAACAAAAAAAAACTTAATTAAAAACTTTGTGAACTTCATCAAGGAAGTGAGGCTGGGTGCTCTGGAAGGGTAAGTGCCTTGAGCCTGTCTAGCTAGGTACAACTGTCACATGCAAAGTCAAATTTGAGAATGAAAGGGCCATGGAACTGGAAAGTCAAATATATTCAGTATAAGTTTGGATATAGTGATGTCATATTTATCAACAATAAGTATTGTTTTTAACAAACCAGGAGGCCTCAGTGGCCAATCACAGTGCCTCTCACTTCCCAGGATCTAATCCCACACAGATATGAAAGTCTTATTTTTCTACATGAAAATACGTTATTTCAACTTAAAAAATTTGAACATCTTGTTAACAGTGAGTTTGATTTATGGTGGTTCTACTGTATTAATTATTATATAACATGACTGTGCATTCAGCGAACAGGGATAGCTAGAAAACACACAGTGAAAGACAAATCCTCATTATAATAAATGGGTAAAGACAAAAAGAAATCTAAAATACTAAACAACATTGTTTTTTTTTTTCATATTGCAGATTCAAGACTAAAAAATGGATGAAAAACACAAAAGCATTTTGCAAAAGAAATACAAATTTTTGGTAAATAACATGGTTAATGTGGGAGATGTGTGTGATTATCTGCTGGAAAAAGACATTATCCAGTTATCAAAAAAGGAAGAAATAATGGTAATGTTTGAATGATAACAACAACCTGTAAATCATATATAGCATAAAAGAATGAAGAAAAAAGAATTGATCATTATCATTAACATATTTAATAACCACCCCATTAAAAATTGTTTGAATGGGTTTATAAGAATCACTTTGTCTGTCCTTCTGTTCATGTTCAATGTTGTCAGCTCCATTATTTTCCCATCTGTTGATGGATTATGATCAAATTTGGCACAAATGTAAACCAGCAAGAGACAATGTGTTATTACATCATTTAGTGTGTGTATAGGGTCAAAGGTCAAGGTAACAAGGTCAAATGAAGGTATTGGTGCTTCTTTAGAGACAGTTCTAATTTTTATGGGTATAAATGTCTGCAACACTGGGTATAGTTTGTAATGTCAAAACTTAATAGAAAAGAATTTGATTTTGGTATTAAATGAGTGACTAATTGATAGATAGATAGATAGATAGATAGATAGATAGATGATAGATAGATAGATAGATAGATGATAGATAGATAATGAATGAATAGAAGGATGGTAAGACTAAATCTACAAAAACAGATATACAAGAACATTATATACCTTTTACAAAGATTTAACCATCCCAAGTACAAAATTATTTTTATGGTTTATACAACTACAATACTTAAATATGTGAAATTATAAATTTTTTTAAATGGGATTGAACTTTTTAGCTAACCTGAGCTAGTCTATCATGTGTCATGAGTTGTGTGTTGTGTGTTAACTATAAACATTTTAATCTCCTCCTCTAAAACTACTGGTCTAAATGTGATAAAACTTAGTGGTAATTATGCCAGGATTAAGGCCTTTCAGATTTGCACAAATGAAGGAGTTATGTCCCCTTGGGCCCCATAAGGTGAAAAATAGTGGAAAACTTCTAAAATCTTAGTGTGATAATTGTTAAAAATTAAGATAGTATATTTATCTATAAATTTGAAAAACTATCAACTTTCTGTATAGGCTTGCATATTAGAATATTGTAGGTATTAATACAACAGTCATTTTGATATATGTTTTAAGGTCTGAATTATTTCAAAGATCAAGGTCATAGCTGTATAAGAATACTGAAATTGTTAATTTTCTGGAAAACATAAAACTTATATATATAGGCATGCATATTAGAGTATTGTAGCTACTTTAAACTACATTTGTATTGATATTACAATAAAATTGATATACAGTTTTAGGTCATGGTTCAAAGGTCAAGGTCATAACTGCATAAGTTAACTGATATTGTCAATTGAAAATCATCCATTGTAGTTAAGTTTCTTAAGTATGCGTTTAAGCTATTTATAAACAATGACCAGATAAGTATTGTTGCAGTAAGATCCAAATGGGGGGAAATTTGGAAAGATTCTGTAATTACTGTAATGATCTATTGTACTTTGCAAAAAATTTTAGTCGTATTCTCAGGTGAGTGTTATAGCCCATGGGTTTTCTGTTTAATATATAGTATGAATAATAGATTTCATGCTTAACATTCCTTTTGTTTCTTTTTTTCACTTTCTTTTTCCATCATTATTTCATTCCCTCTTTAAGTTTTCTTTTTCTAGATAGCTGGTCACTGTAAAAAGTAAAAGTTGTGCTTATTTTAGAGACTACATTGTACTTGTATAATTAGTGGAGTGGTAAAAATCTTACAAATATAATATGAACATCACTTTACCTGTACACCATTTTGTCATAATTTCTTTTCCTCTTCCAAATTAAGGAGTTTAATGATAGGTGGTCTCTGGTTTATCTAACTTTTTGTTTTCTATATTGTCATTCACATATCTTCTTGGTTAATCTAGCTATTGCAAAGTACCTATTTTTCAGCAGAAAATTTCTGGGGTTCATTTTTAAATATACTTTTAGAAACAGAAGCCAGTACCTCATGGACAAATTCGTCATCTACTGAGTCACATAACAAGATGTGGTCCTAAAGCATTTGATGCACTTATGTATGGTTTAAGTGATTCTGGTAATCAATATTTAGTAGATGAGCTTATTGGTCCGCAAAAAACTAAAGTACCTAGATCACAGAAGGTACCAATACCAACAGAAGAAGAACCAAAATTACCAACAAAAGATGAACCAATGGCACAGGCAAAGGGGGAACCAAATTCAAATGAAGAACAAGGTAAACCTGTAAAAAGACAATTAATCTCACTATTACAAAGGATGCCGAAGGTCAATGGTTTTCTCTGGGCATTCCAGTTTCCTCCACCATCCCAGAACTGACTGCCTCGAAATAAGTGAAAGAATCTTGACTGGGGTGTAAAACACCATTACTCCACTCCACTCCACTCTATTACAAAGGAATACCTTCCATGGTAAACACTTACATTTTATTAAAGTGAAAATTGTTTACTACATTTGTGGTAGAAAAGCCTCTCACTGAATCTAGTCATCTGTATCTAAATATGTATATCAGTACATGTATTTTTTTTTATATGTAAGTACCTCTTGTTGTCATTTTAGTTTTTATGGATCAAAATGAAAGAGCTTATTTATTTAATTATGTATTTTCAATTATACCAAGATAGTTGGTTCAGGGATGGTGGAGAAAACCAGCATTCCAATAGAAAACCAGTCATTTTAAAAAGTTAACTGAAATCAATCCCACAATGGGATCTGGTTAAGCAAGATTCAAATCTAGCTAGTTGGAGGCCCAGAGGTTGGTAAAAATGCACATCAGACTACTTGGCTACCAAGGCCCTTCATCTATTTACCTGAAGAAATTAAAGCTAAATTAATTTTAAATGAATTTGATTACTTGGTTTCTGTTTTAGAATTAGCTTGGCCACTGGAAACAGACATGGTTAAGGAGATACAGAAATGCAATGTAGATGATCCTAAATTACAATTACAGGGTACCAGTGTAAGTTATTTAAAGATATAAAAGTTTGAAAGATCAGTTATGTATAGAATATAGCTCTGTCCAAATTTATGTCAGGAAATTTTCTGGCTTTATTGTGAGATGGCCACTGAAGAAAATTTTGAAAAATTGCATAGAAAAAAGGGAGAAATGGCAAAAATGTCAGCTAAATTAATAACATTAAACTTCTCAAATCAAATGCTGTATTCTTTTTATTTGGAATGATATTTTATAAATATAATTTTCATTGAGGGTTATTAGCCAAACAGTTGACTTTAACCTTGTATTTACAGAGGCCAATTTTAAACCAGGTTTTTTTTTAGCTATTAGCCAGACAGTTGACTTTTCCTTTTTATGTTCAGAGAAGGCTAATGTTGAGCTAAAAATTTTGTCCAGGAAGCCAACTTTGCCAAGTACATAGCACAACAGGGAAACATACTTTAATAGTAAAATGATGGTTGCAAATGCTGAATAAAAAACTGATTTAGTTACCAGTACTTTTTAAACTTTGAATTAAGATTGATAGTTTTTAGTTCACCTGAGCACAAAGTCCGCCATCCGTCCATCAACAATTGCTTTAAACGACTTCTTCTCAGAAACTTCTGGTCACATTTTGTTCAAACTTGGTCAAAAGCATCTATAGAACATTGCCTTTCAGATTTGTGTTTTTGGTTGCCATAGCTACCAAAATATAGGTCACATTGACCTACAAAAATAAAAAAAATCTTGAGTTTGGGCCTTTGGCCTCTTGTTTTTTTTTTCTGATCTATTTTCTTTACTATTACAAGGATACAGAAAATTTATTAATTATCATTGCAATTTTTAAAGAAAAATATTTATTTATTTATTTATTTATTTGTTATTTTACATTTTTCAGGTGTACAGTATGACTGCTGCACCAAAGAAAGGAAAAGTTTTGATGTTTAAAAATTATTGCCTGTCTGATAAGAAAAATGATCTTTCTAAAATGAGACAAAACATTGACACTGATAGCACAAATGTAGACCAAGTATTTAAACTGGCTAATTTTACAACTAAAGCTTTTAAAGATAGAACAAAAGAGGTAATATTGGAATGATAAAACAAACTCACACTTAAACCACCATACTAGACATACTAGACTGGTACCCATATATGCCACCTCAGTTATACATTTGGTTTAAATATTTATGATTTTGTTTATTTACTGTTAAAGCTGCATTAAGTTTTCCAAAGAAAAAATTAAAACGGTGCTAATCTAATTAATGATGTTACTAATGAACAATGTTACATTTGATTTAACGATAAAAGCTCGAATAAATACAGAAATTACAGTAATTACCCAGCAAGATGCAGCATTTGGGATCTAATATTAGAACATGGTTACATCATCAAAACCCGGGTCATTTAAACACAACCTTTAAAACGGTGAAATATGATAAATTAAACACAGAACTTTGTTGAATTTGTCATTTGTGACTTAGTAAGGGATACATAACACCATTTCAAATACATCTGGATATTAATTAAGGACAATTGATGCAATTTGTCATGTTTCACCTTCCATTCATGGGTTTTTCTGTACATTCGTGCGCATGCCCAAAGCTCATAATTTCTATTGTTAAACATTGACCAACCAGTCAGAGGATTCTGTTTATTTACAGCTAAAAGAAATGAAATTTTAGAAAATGAATCTCACAGATCTTGGTTATAGGATATCTGTTTTTTTTTAAAAATTATTTTTTGAATATCAAAAAAAAAAAAAAAAAAGAAAAGAAAAAAAAAAATTCAGAAAATTGAAAAACTTAATGCAGCCTAAACCAGAAAACTTGTTTTGTATTTGTTTTATTTTTGCATCAGTTTATGAGAGTAAGAAGACATTAGAATAAAACTTTTGCAAATTTTTATTTTGATATAATTCAATTGCATTTGCATGGACAATCATCAACAGTGCCAGAATAATAAAATGCAAATTTCATTAAATGAAGGTACTGGCAAAAACTGATACAAAAATTTCCAGATTTACTTTATTTGCACGTAAAAGTACAAAATTTTATTGTGTTTTTAATCATAGTTTGTTTAAGGTGTTCAAGGATACAACTTTTCATTTGTTAGCTCAACTGGTAATAGCCAGTTGCAGTTAGCATGTTGAAGTGTGCATGCTTTTGTGCCTGCATGCCTAAACTTTAATTTTCTCTTCGAAAACTGCCAGACCAATTTGAACCAATTTTGATTTGGAAGGTCCCTTGGTAAAGCAGAATTAATTTTGCCTGTGACAACCAAGATGACCATCATTAATATAAATAGGAAAAAATGATATATTGCAGATATATCTACAGCTTTATTTATCAATTGATTTTGTTCAAACTTGGTATTAAGAAATTGATGTATAGCCATATATAACATATATACCAGCTACATATAAAAGCTTTCTGCTGTCTCAGTTTTAATAAATACAGCCAAGTGAGCCATACAGGCCCTTTTTATTTATCATGTGATCTCCTTCATACTGACTTAGGTGGATATATGTGTATATATTATCATATCTAGAGTAGTATTTTCACATTGTAAGTGTATAATATGATTTAATATGTCCTGAAAGTGAGAGAGAGTGAGGGAGGGGGTACCGGTAAGAGAGATGGAAAGACAGAGGAGAGAGATAACCATCTAAGAAATCATATTTTGTTTTCTTTTCAGGACATCTTCAGGCTTTTGAAAAAGCACACAGAAGACAAAGAAATCCATGATTTTGACTGCTTCTGTTTAATTTTACTGAGTGTTGGTGATAATCCACATGAATTCCATGACAGTAAACAAAATGTGATTACACTAAATGATATCATAAAGATTTTGTTAGAATGCCCAGCTTTAAAAACAAAACCAAAACTAATTATAATGCAGACTTGTTGTGTAGGTAAGTCATTCTGATACATAGTTGTTGTCTAGGTAACTATGGTACATAGTTGTTGTCTAGGTAATTATGATACATAGTTGTTGCCTAGGTAATTATGATACCTAGTTGTTGCCTAAGTAATTATGATACCTAGTTGTTGCCTAGGTAATTATGATACATAGTTGTTGTCTAGGTAATTATGATACATAGTTGCCTAGGTAATTATGATACATAGTTGTTGTCTAGGTAATTATGATACATAGTTGTTGTCTAGGTAATTATGATACATATTTGTTGTCTAGGTAATTGTAATACATAGTTGTTGTCTAGGTAATTATGATACATATTTGTTGTCTAGGTAATTATGATACATAGTTGTCTAGGTAATTATGATACATACCCGGTAGTTGTTATGTGGGTACCTGATGATTGGCTTATACTTGTGCACATTTGTGTGTTCTAAAATATGACCTTGTAGCTTTTACATTAAAAAACTGCGTTTTGCATAAATCTATATTATATTTTGCATTGGTTTGGGAAAGGTATCACATGTGGTATGTCATTGGAACAAGATAGTACATGTTTTTCAGTCTGCTTCCAAGTTTATCGAGTGAAGGATAACATTTTGATCATGCAGCCATTATTTACAATGTAAACATTTTGGGATTTTTGGGGGCCTTTAGTTTACTTATACATTGTGAACAAAAGTTATCTAGTTTTGAAAAAAAAATTAGTTATTGCTTAATTATCATCTCCCTTTAGACCTATACTGAGGCTGTCCAAGCATAGTCTAAGGGGAGATAATTCAGATCATGTTTAGGACATCATTTTGTTTTTACTTTTTCCTTGAATTTTCTTATTTCTACTTCGACAGAGGACTGGAACAAAGCTTGTACAGGAGCAGCAGGGGATCAAGTTGACAGTCGGATTGATGTGAATGTTAATAAAGATGATCTCTTTGTTGTGTGTTCAACTCCAGAAATAGGTAAAACAAAAAACTATTACAATAAAACCAACTATCATTGATTATTATTCAATAGGTTTTGATCGAATTACAGTACCTTTGTGTTGCAACAATCACTATCACTCACTGTTATATAACATCTGTTTAGTAATTATTTAACCTAATATCATTTTTTAATTTTTTATGGTACAGCTGTTGAGTTGCTATTACCATTTTATAAGTATAAAAAAACAAGTAAATTCTGAATATTTTTAGTCATCAAAAGTGACATCATGTACATCAGACATTTCCAGTAACCAGTTGATAATTGTAGTGTGATTATTAAAGTCTGTTTTTTTTTAGTGGAAGTTTAATTAAAGTTTGCTATTGGTTAGGGAATTTTGATTACTTTGTTGATGTCTAAAATTACATGTAATTTTGTGGGTTTGAACTTTTCCATATGCACACTTTTTTGTTTTTATTTAGGGGTACAGCCATGGATAAATATAGGTGATCTGTCAGGTTCCTGGTTCATTCAGGCATTTGTACATGTATTCAAGAATTATGCACATCAGCTTCCTTTTCTTAAATTGTTGGAGAAGGTAATATTACTACCTCAAACAGAACTTTGATAATTATAGCATTGTTTTCTCAGTTATCCTTTTACTCTTTACCACTACAGTAGCTCACTGGTAGCTCACTTCATATGCCAGAGGTCAGGGTTCGAACCCTGGCCAGTTCTGGCTTAGACTTGAAAATAGGTAGTGATTATATTTTCGCCAAGCACTCAGCATTAAAAAATGAAAGTCACAGGGTCCTTCAGAGGAGACCTTAAAACTGATGCCCCAACTTACAGTAGGCATGGCATGCTGATGAATCCTCCCTACACATTGGCCTAAGTGCACTGTAAAGGTCAAAATTTTTACCACTTCTTCTTTAGGTGGTGATGTCTCGATATAAGTGAAATATTCTTGACTGAAACATGAAACCCCATTAGATCAAATCAAATCAAGTCTTATAAATCTTGAGAGGCCTTGATGTTGTGAGGGGGCAAAAAACGCCCTTATTCACTCCACTTCATTCATATAATCTATGAAGTCGTGATATCAAAAACTTACGAGTTCACTAATATTGTGACAGTAATGCTGATTTAAACTCTGTACTTGTACTCATAAATTGATACATGTAATTGTAAAACTAATAAAACTAATTATGTTAATTATATGTAGGAAACTGTAAATTATATCCTACCATATGAAATCATAATCGAGCGTAACAAGTTGTCATTCAAAATTCATTTCCAACTTGTGAAAACAAACTGATTCAAGGTAACTTAAAATTGCAAATTTGTAAATTTATTTAATTTAAAAAAAAATAGAATTGTGCTTTGATTTTCAGGTTGACAAATGTCTTTGGAATGCCAGTTATAAGGATAGTAGTGGTGTGGAAATCAATAGAAGGGTTGCTCATGTAAACATCATTACAAAATGTGATAGTAAACAGTTATACTTCTTTCCTGGAATCCAGGGTCAACCAGCAACACCAACAACTAAGTCAGGAATTCAATGTCAACCAACATCACCAGTTCCCACATCAGAGGGTGAAATTCAATCTAGTGAAGTATCTTCTACAACTGTGGATAAAGATATGGGACAAAGTGAGAACCAAATGAAAGGGGATAATTGTGGAGAGACATGTACGGAAACAAATGACAAAGTAGGACAATCATACTCAGATATAAGTGAGGATAAAATGGGAGGTTCAAGCTCATTGACAGACCAAGACAAACTCGGACAGGCATGTTCAGAGGACCATTCTGAATGAGACAAAAAAATATCTTCAGAAATTTTTTATAGCTCACCTGAACCTGAATGCTCTTTTGTTATCTGTCTGTTGTCAGTATAATTTAAACTTTTCAAATAAACAACTTTTTGTCTAGAACCAGTAAACTTCTGATAAGAAATCTTAGCAGGGAAGTTGTCAGGTCCAACCTTTTCATGTGTCCAAAACTTGTTGTCCTTTATTCATCGTCATAGTGACCTAAAGCAATTAAACCATAGAACATCCAATCATTTTCTAAAATGTCTTAAAAGTTTGAAATTTCATACATAGCATCAGCAAATCAACTTCTACCAAGTTTGCAATTGACCTTGATCCTTAAGTTTTTGAAAAATTTCCTCTCTTAAAAGAGCTGGGTCAATTAAAAACAAATCTCTGATGGTAAAGATTCAAAATTGTATTTGGCATTGCTGTCAAAGTCTAAGATGGCCACAATTAATACTTACAGTAAAAAGCCAAAACCTATAAATGATCATTACAATTTTTTAAATTGACCAGTTTTGATTAAATTTGAAATATAGACAATAACTTTTGCTATATTGCAACTGAAGTTTGTTTATTTTTGGATAATTGAGTTAAAGTTTTGGAAAACTTAATAAATATATTGTTAAAAAAAATAAAATTTAAAAAATTAATCAATAGGGTTGTTCAAGGTGAGTGATAACAGGCCATGTTAGGCTTCTTGTTTTATTTATTGTTAAATCTTGACTTACACCAGAAATCTATATTGGTTATCTCCCCTTTGACTATACAAGAATAAAAAGGAAGATTATTTTTTAAACATCTTTTTTCTACAAATGTACAAATTTTAGCCTAAATCTTTGAAAAATTTTCTTCTCTGAAAGCACTGGGCCAATTAAAACCAAATCACTGGTGGCAAGATTGGCATTGCCGTCAAAGTCTTAAGTTGTTAGTACATGTAATGACAATAAAAAGCAAAAAACCTTAAATGGTCATTACGATTTTTAATTGACCAGTTTTGATTAAATTTGAAATACATATACATGTATAGACAATAACTTTGACTATATTGCTACTGAAGATTGTTTATTTTTGGATAATTGAGTTAAGGCTTTGGAAAAATTAATAGATACATCTTTTGGAAAAATATTTTTAAAAAAGGGTAGTTCAAGTTGAGTTATATAGGCCATGTTTGGATGCTTGTTTTATTTATTATTATGTCTTTACTAATACCAGAAATTTTTATTGGTTATCTCCCCTTTGACTTTACAGAAATTAAAAAAAGATATCTTTTAAACATCTTTTTTTTTTCTACAAATGTACAAGTTTCAGACTTAAGATATTTTGTATGTAATATTCTTGTAATTTTTGTAACACTCACTCTGTAGTCCGGGAGACATCTTTTATCAATTATACACAAATGTTGACATCAATTATACACAAATGTTGATAAGGTTTTGTACAATAACAAACTGGCCTGTGAATGTTAATATTCATTGTTGATATTTACAACTGACCTTCCCATTACTAGCAGGATGCCTACTGACTGAGCTACCCAGCCACCTATCAAGCTCGGTCTTTTACATGTACAATAACAAACTGGCCTATGAATGTTAATATTCATTGTTGATATTTACAACTGACCTTCCCATTACTAGCAGGATGCCTACTGACTGAGCTACCCAGTTACCTATCAAGCTCGGTCTTTTACATGTACAATAACAAACTGGCCTATGAATGTTAATATTCATTGTTGATATGTACTACCGACTTACACTTGTTTTGAATTGCTAGATGTGTATAAAGACCAAAATAAAATTTTGTCTTGTATGTCAATTTTTTAAATAAAAATGATTTGATTTATAATTACATGCATTATATTTGTTTTGTTTTCATGCAAACTGTAAATTTTTTAATGTATTTGTAATAAAGATACAATGTATAGACAGGTTTGTAGTTATATTTAATATATATATTTTATATATATTTATATTTTATTTATTTATTTATTTATTTTAATTTTTTTTTTTGTGAAAACTAAACAAGAAAAATTTATGAAAAATAGGTAATCATCTGCTGTTAAGTGAAAAATTTCAAATAGAACACAAATTCCATTGATATTTGTGAATATAGCCTATCGAATGCCGCCCTTGATTTAGTTTACCCAAGCTGAATGCAATCCATCTTTGTCTGTGGTCGATTCTGTGTAATCTTTTAACATTTAATTTTCTTCACTTATTTTATGAAACTTCAATTATCATGCTTGTGTGCAGAACATTCAGATTTGCCAGAATGAAGGAGTTATTTCTCTTGGAGCACCATAAAGGGGATATAGTGACAAATTAAAAATCTTCTAGGAATATACCTTGGATATTTTATATAAAACATTTTTATGTCATGTAGTTTCAGATTTATACAAAAAGTGACCCTGGGGCTCAAAATTGGGGAATGGTAAATGATTAATAGGTAAATTGTGGATACAGTATCTTTGTCAAAATTAAAAAAAAAAAAAATCACCTTTTTGTATGCGTATGTATATTAGAATATTGTAAGTGTAGATATAAGAATTGATTTGGTATACCGGTATGTTTCATGGTTATGGATACAGAATCTCATATCAGAGCTGTATAAGAGAAATAAAATGGTTTTTAACTGGATAGGTAAAATAAATCAGACATCATAGGTACATATATAACAATAATTGTAATATACAGTTCAAGGACATAGTTTCAAAATCGAAAGTCACAGATGCATAAGAATACATGAATACTGAAGCAGGTGTAATAGGTAGGTATTGTAGGTATTGATATAATTATCAACTGGGTTTATAATTTGTGGTTGTAAGTTCAAAGGTCAAGTCACAGGTCTTAACTGAATACTAGTATTTTAATGCTTAATAATCTGCACTACGATATGAAATTTCCAGTTTTGACATTTTCTATATATAACCTTTCAATGTGATCAAGGAAAGTGATTAAGGCCCACCATGACCTTTTCTACATTTAAAGACCTTTCTTGCATTTAAAGATTTTGACTTTAGATTTTCAATATTGACAATTTCCTAATATGACCTTAAATAAGGTCAAGGTTATGACCAATTTCCAATAGTGTTTTACCCATGCCCAGTAATGTTTTACTCATGCCCAGTAGTGTTTTACCCATGTTCAGTATTTTACCAATGTTCAGTGGTGTTTTACCCATGTTTAGAAGTGTTTTACCCAAGTTAAGTAATGCTTACCCATGTTCAGTAGTTTTACCTATGTTCAATAGTGTTTTGCCCATGCTCAGTAGTGTTTTACCCATGTTCAGAAGTATTTTACCAATGTTTAGTAGTGTTTTACCCATGTTCAGTAGTGTTTTACTGATGTTCAGTAGGGTTTTACCCATGTTCATTAATTTTTTATCAATGTTTAGTAGTGTTTTACCCATGTTAGAAGTGTTTTATCAATGTTTAGTAGTGTTTTACCCATGTTAGTAGTGTTTTATCAATGTTTAGTAGTGTTTTTCCCATGTTCAATAATGTCTTACCCATGTTCTGTAGTGTTTTACCCACTTTCAGTAGTATTTTACTGATGTCCAATAGGGTTTTACCTATGTTCACTAGTGTTTAACATGTCAAATAGTGTTTTACCCATGTTAGTAGTGTTTTATCAATGTTTAGTAGTGTTTTACCCATGTTCAATAATGTCTTACCCATGCTCAGTAGTGTTTAACCCATGTTTAGTAGTGTTTTACCCACGTTTAGTAGTGTTTTACCCATGTTCATTAGTGTTTTACCCATGCTAGTAGTGTTTTATCAATGTTTAGTAGTGTTTTACCCATGTTCAATAATGTCTTACCCATGCTCAGTAGTGTTTAACCCATGTTTAGTAGTGTTTTACCCACGTTTAGTAGTGTTTTACCCATGTTCATTAGTGTTTTACCCATGTTAAGTAGTGTTTTACCCATGTTCAGTAGTGTTTTACCCATGTTTAGTAGTGTTTTACCCATGTTCATTAGTGTTTTACCCATGTTAAGTAGTGTTTTACCCATGTTAAGTAGTGTTTTACCCATGCTCAGTAGTGTTTAACCCATGTTTAGTAGTGTTTTACCCACGTTTAGTAGTGTTTTACCCATGTTCATTAGTGTTTTACCCATGTTAAGTAGTGTTTTACCCATGTTAAGTAGTGTTTTACCCATGCTCAGTAATGTTTAACCCATGTTTAGTAGTGTTTTACCCACGTTTAGTAGTGTTTTACCCATGTTCATTAGTGTTTTACCCATGTTAAGTAGTGTTTTACCCATGTTCAGTAGTGTTTAACCCATGTTTAGTAGTGTTTTACCCACGTTTAGTAGTGTTTTACCCATGTTCATTAGTGTTTTATCCATGTTAAGTAGTGTTTTACCCATGTTCAGTAGTGTTTTACCCATGTTTAGTAGTGTTTTACCCATGTTCAGTAGTGTTTTACCCATGTTTAGTAGTGTTTTACCCACGTTTAGTAGTGTTTAACCCATGTTTAGTAGTGTTTTACCCATGTTAAGTAGTGTTTTACCCATGTTCAGTAGTGTTTTACCCATGTTAAGTAGTGTTTTACCCATGTTCAGTAGTGTTTTACCCATGTTTAGTAGTGTTTTAACCCATGTTCAGTAGTGTTTTTCCCATGTTTAGTAGTGTTTTACCCATGTTTAGTAGTGTTTTACCCATGTTTAGTAGTGTTTAACCCATGTTCAGTAGTGTTTTTCCCATGTTTAGTAGTGTTTTACCCATGTTTAGTAGTGTTTTACCCATGTTCATTAGTGTTTTACCCATGTCCAGTAGTGTAGTGTTTTACCTTAAAAATATTCTGACATCCTTAAAACTTTTCTATCTACCTTAATCAACAGTATACAGATTAAACCACTGTAATATGTTCAACAGAAGAGATATAATATTTTTCATACAATTTGCTAATATGTTGAATTTTAGGTAAAATAAGTCTAATAATAATGTAAATAATTTTAGTTACTATAACAACAACATACAATGATGTAATTAATGATAAATGTTATGAATGTTAAACAATAATTACAAAACATGAATCCCTTTATTTACTTTAGATATAAAGAACATTTTTTAAGATTGTTTTTGTACAAAGTACATGTTATACGACATCATACGTATTTGTATATTAAAACCTCATTACCATAGCTAGACCCTAAATTATAATGAGGCAGATTTATGGAAAAGGGATCAATCTGAAGCACCAAAGGTGCTTTGCTTTTTTTGGGGGGATACAAGGGGCATGTCCCCCCTCCTTACCCCTGGAAAAGTTTTAAAGAAATAGCTTAAAAAGGTGCATCCTGAAACAATTTAAGTTCATCATTTCTCACTATAAATGCATATATTCACTATTTGTTTTTTGTACAATTTCATGTGTTTGATTTGATGAACATTTTAGTCATGACAGACTTAATGAACTTCTCTGATGTAAACTAACATGAATTTACCAGCAGGTAGAAATATTTATTGAGTTTTTTACCGAGGCAATTGCCTTGGTTGCCCCAAACGTAGCTACAGTAGTGCTATACAGATCATCAAGATCAGTGTTTAGAATCCTCACCCAAGAAAAACCTATATAAAATATATATATATACAGACCACCTGTCTATAATGTCCATATTTCCAAAGTTCATGAGTGTTTTTTATGTACAACTTTTACACTTTTTTAACTTTGATTAATATCATAATATCTAAAAATTTTATTTTCAAAAAGGTTTTTTATATTGTAAATCAGGAAAATTTAGCATCATTTAATTGTCATGAAAATTGTCATTTCAAGATATTTGTGTACTTCTTTATTTACATTGTTGGATGATGGTTATTGCATGTGCAAGTGAATTATACCAAAAACATAATGTATTCACAAACATAGTTTTATTTTTGCATCTTGCTACCTTGTAAATGAACAAGAAAATAAAACAATCATGAAAATTTTCAGAATTACAGTAATAAAAGTACTGATAGTACTGAAACCCATGAAAGATAAATAAATGCTTAATTGAATGTGAGTTCTGCATCCCACTTGAGATCATGTCACTTTTATGTCACTGATAAAACTAAACAGGATAACCAATGGTTCAAAATATCATAAAACAATGTAACAAATATGAGTATATATATCACATTCTATAAGCACTAAATGACCAAAACACAAACTATAATTTATGTATCATAATCACTGTAGCACTAAATGACCATAACACAAATTAAAATTTACATATCGTAATCACTGTAGCACTAAATGACCATATCACAAATTAAAATTTACATATCTTAATCACTGTAGAAATAAATGACCATATCACGAACTATAATTTATATATCATAATCACTGTAGCACTAAATGACCATATCACAAACTATAATTTATATATCTTAATCAATGTAGCACTAAATGAACATATCACAAACTATAATTTATGTATCATAATCACTGTAGCACTAAATGACCATATCACAAACTATAATTTACATATCGTAATCACTGTAGCACTAAATGACCATATCACAAACTATAATTATATATCATAATCACTGTAGCACTAAATGAACATATCACAAACCATGTGACATTAAATGGACAAAAATTAATCCATAAACCCTGTAATACAAATAGCCATAACATAAGCGGAGTTATAAAAATAACTAGCATAGCATATACTCTGTGATAACAATGACCATTTTCCTGATCATTTTGTATTTTAAAAACACATTATGAAACATGTGATAAAACTAAACATATAATGAACAATTTGACGCAATGATCATATCATAGACCATGTGACACTAAATCACTAAACCACTAAAAATAGAATCATGTGATACAAAATAATTACATCATTTACCCTGTAACAAAAACAAAATGACTATTTCATAGAAAATGAGAACACAATGACCATAAAATAAATCATATCACACAAAGTTTCCATCACAGAAATAGAAATCTGGTCTAGTTGTTCAAGAAGAAAAGATTTTGAAAGACTTTAAAAAATATTACTTGCAAACAAACAAAACCGGAGTCAATAACTTTTCTTGCAGAAATTGATACAAACATTTAATTATTTACTATTTTATAAAAAAAAAAAAATCATTACTTGCAAACAAACAACATTGAAATCAATACATTTTCTTAGGGAAATTGTATTGATACATATGACAAACAGTTATATATTTACTATTTTATAAAACAAATTTGAAGTAAATCTTTCAAAAAATAATTTTGAATAAATCTTATATAGCTGTTTTTATATTTATAGTAATGATAATCTTCTTGGATTTCAGACTTTTTCAGATTTTTGCAGGAAACAGTTTTTTTTTAATTAGCATCTTTATTGTCATCTTAATTAAGGGTCTTCCTTAGCAAATATGGTTTAAATCGGACAAGCAGCTTAAAAGGAGATTTTCAAAGACTTTGCTTATTACAACATAATCATATGCATACTCCTTGAATATTTGGTCATTTGACAAAAAATTAAAAACCCAATATATGTTAAATAGACTGGCATTAACTTTTTATATATCAAATTCAAATCAAATCCATATTGATTGGGTCAACAACAAATCTGAAGAAAAAACCCTTTATGTATGTTAAATTTCTGACATCAGGAAGGAGACCAGTCTTTATTAAAAGACTGAAAACTTGAATCGGAAATAATTCACTCTGTATTAATATTTTATTACAGCACATATTTTAATTTACATTGTATTCCTAAATTTAAACAAACTTTGCAAAAAACTTCTTTCTACAATTTTTTTTAAACATCTGTTTATTTATTTGTCTTGAAGAGCGTTAGCAAATAAAATTTGTAAAAACTCATTAATGCTGGTTCTTCATGAGCATTAGATTATTTATCTAGAGGTCAGGTAAGCACGATTACCATAGAAACTGCAATAAATCAATCAAAAATATACCTAGAATGGAAAATTTTCACAGTCACTTCTCTCTCTCTCTTGTAAATTCCAAGAGTAAAAAATGCAAAAATAAAACCTTCATGAATACATGTATATTATTTTGTGGTATTTCACTTGTATGTGCATTTGAAAATTAACTGACAAGAAAATTTTTTGATTTACAGTACTTATTAGGTATCTCAGACTCACTCACAATAAGGTTATGTAAATATTGTAATCTAAAACAAATATCATAAATATCCAAATATCACACTAAAATTTATTGCATTTGAGTATATTAGAAATACTAAAAACAACATACACCCCACTTCTAAAACAATTTTTTTTTTTAAATCAAAATTATAAATAAAATTTTCTAGTATAGAAATCATTGAAATTTTAGAAATATATGTATATACTATGAAAAAAATATAAAAAATTAATATTATTAAAATATTCAAAAAATTAACACAACTAACACACCCAAACAGTTACAACAATAATGTGACCAGGCATGGGATTTTGGGTCCAAATGAGGTACCTGGGCAAAAATGAGATAATGGCATATTCTTTTAGCCTTTCAACTTGTGTGCATATTCTGAAAGTTTCACTGCAAAATTCCTTGTAGTTTTGTGGAAATAGTAGCTTTCGGAAACCATGGCGACAGCTTTAATTTCAGGTTTTTTTGAAGGAATGTATTTTACAAAAGATTTAATATCTATTTTCTGGATGCTAAACATCAAACAAAATTCATTATACATGCAACATTGACAATTAAAAAGGAGATCATGTCTTCCTAAGAAAAAATGACAAGATTGGAGAATTTATATATATATATATATATAAGTAGTCAGTTGCCATGGCAACATAATTTTATAACAATCTATCAATTATACTGACAATATTAAGCAAGAGTTGCCATTCAAACATTTTAAAACATCAAATACCCATAAAAACAACATTTTGAGATCCTTTTACATAATAAATAAACAATTAAATCAATCAATCGAATTAAATAAGTCAATCAATTCAAAATCAATCAACCAATCAATCACTGTATGCATAATTTCTTTTACCTTAAATCATAGGAGTATACTTAAGTCTTGAAATGTATTGACAAGTTTTGAATCAATGTGTCTAAAATGCTCACAACGGGTGAGAAAATGAAGCTTAAAAACAAAGTAAATATGTTATACTTTTTTTGACATAAAAGAAAAAAAAAAAACAAAAACAAAAACCATAATGTTGTTTCATCCATAGTTAATGACAATGTCTTAAAAAATAGTGTTCATGAGACTTAAGTCAGAAGGTTTAATGATATGAATATTGATAAAAACTGACAAAATAGTACCAATTTTGTGTCACTTTGCAAAGGATACATTTCTGTATTATAACCAAATGTTGTCTGCAGACTTGGTTATTATCTTGCAGCAAATTCCCAGAATCAAATTGGGCAAATTGGAAAAGATTTTTCTTTAAAATGACTCATTGTAAAGAAAAGGATAAAGGGACATAACTCCATACGACACTAGCTCAAGCAGCATCATTAATTAATTACATTTATAAAAATAAATCAAAATTTAAAATGACCCTGCAGATGCTATATAATTATTATGAACATTATCTTTTGATCATATCCAAAACTTATTAAATGATATAATTATAATGAAAGGTAAGCATTTTTTAATAAATGTCAAGGTCAGTGGGACAAAATTGTTTGTAAATAAGTCATTAATATGTCATTAAGCCAATTTATAAAAGCCAATTCAGTGATTGGCAACTTCAACTCAGTGAAAAGTCAGTAGTTGTATAGTAAATAGGTTCCATATGTATATTCAGTATACATGTAGTACACTCAAAAATGTTAACAACATTGTGAATAGATCACATGCCGCCTCAGAAACTTTACAGAGCCTGAAATTATATCAAGAATCAATAAAATGTCTCTCATTTCAATCTCATAGTGTAAACTTGGTGATTAACTGTTACAACAATTTTGGGCATGTAATAATGCCACCGCGTGACTTGGTATGACCACAACTCTTGCAGTGGCTACATTTCCGTTTTTTGTCATATTCTTCACTCTGTTCAGCTTTCAAAATTGGTTTGGTGACATCTGGTTTCTTACAAGAGTCCTTGTTATTGCAGTAAGGTGCAACCTCTTCGTACAGGTACCACTGTCGAGCTGGATCTAAGCCTTTTGGAGGAATCACAGCTGGAAGTTCGGGATCCAGATGTGGAAACCTGCAGTTTTGATTTCTTAAAACATTTATTTCTACCTCAGGACTATTAGCATATTCTTTTACAAAAACTATTCCTGGGTTATGTCTACTCACTCTGTAAATAATGAAGATGAAATTAAGTGTTGTTTAATCAAACCTTTTTCATGAAAAGTAACTGGAAATCTTTTAGACATGTGCCATTATATTTCCATTTTGACCTTACAATACTACTCATGTTGCAATGCTAGAGAGCATCTAGTCACTTGTGGTTAAATGCACATCAGTGCCTCATTGAAGACTTTTCTATGACTGACTAAATGAACATCTCCAATAAAACCGGAGATTGTATGGTTTGGCAAACTTAGCATTTGGTCTGATAAGTC
Source organism: Tegillarca granosa (assembly GCA_029721355.1). Classification (NCBI taxonomy): domain Eukaryota; kingdom Metazoa; phylum Mollusca; class Bivalvia; order Arcoida; family Arcidae; genus Tegillarca; species Tegillarca granosa. Next base: position 33,826,567 of record CM056598.1, on the reverse strand, counting down.
CATTTTTCAGATCATTTACTCTTTCTTACAATAAAGTATTTTCAGTGTTCCATTGCAGAGTTTTCCATGACTGACTAGGTGAACATTTCCAAAAAACCCGGAGATGGTTAGATTTTTTTTTTGTAAGAAAAAGGCTCAACAGCTTCTTAACTTAAGTTGACTATTGTAAAATGCAAGAAAACTGTCTAATAATTATTACTTTAGCTGTACAAATTTAAATGGGTTTAACAAAAATACTGTATGAAATAATATATTAAACTTGCAAATTGCATTTCACAGGAATTGCTACAAACTGTTGACTTGATGCCAAGTGGTGAAAATAGATAGCAGAGTTTCATTGCTGAATGTCACCAATCACATGTTCCCATATGAGGATAATATTATAATATAAGAACCAAATATTCTGTTTAGCAGTCTTTCTTATGATAATTAAGATAAATCACTATTCAAGATTGCACAAAAATTCACACATTAACTATTTTCATGTTTCAGTTACAAACCTAAAATGATGGTAAGTTTTCAGATGAGGTATGGGTTTGAAGTATTCTTTCAGGTACTTGCTCCAATCATAAAAAATAACAGGTCTCTGGGCATCTCCCACAAGCTGAGGGATGTTATGTCCATTTCTAGATGACTTTGTGACAGACTCTGCTACTTCTTCTAACGTTTCCACAGTTGACATTCTCCACTTAACCTTCCAGAGTCCAAAATGCCAATCAGGATGGAACTTGGTATGACCTGCTTCCATTAGTGAAAACTGCATTGAATCATGACGAGCTGTCATCACTCGCCAGAGCCCGTATCTGAAATACATAAGCAATCAACAAAAAATATGCAAAATTAAAGTTAATCTGTTTAATATAAATAGTGAGAACATGTATTTTAAAGAACCATAACTCTGTTAAAATTCACTCAACCAGAAAGACATTGCTAAGATGCAAAACAAGCTGTCATACTTATCCTTTTTAAATAATGAGTTTCAACAATATTTATATAACCTTCTATTTTGAAGTGTAGTGCATTGTTGAAATCGCCCATTCTAAATTTAATGAACACAACAGAGTGACATATGTTTATCTTCCATAAAATGAATCAAAGTGTCAAAGGTATACCTATAAATATTAAGTTTTTTTACCATGTTAATTCCAGAACTTATATTAACAGCAAATCTTACTAAAAACTGCTTTAGATACTAACCCAATTACTGTATTGTTTTTGTTCTGGCCTGAGCAATTATCCATATGTAAATTGACATCTTTTTCTCCATATCCTCTGTTCAAAAAATGATGATGCAACATACTTGCTACTGTATTGGCACCTTTCCCAGTGTATTCAGCCTCGTCTACCAGATAAAATATCTGAGATCCTGTTTAAATTGAATAACAAGAACTAATCAGAGAAAAGGTGTGGAAAAAGAACTGCAGATGGGTGGTGTGCACCAGTGATCACTATAAGAAGTGAATAATATAAACAGAATTTTTTTTTTTTCAAAACTGGTGATCTTATTGCAGCTTTAAGGACAACCTCAAAATAAAATGCATATGTTTGGCTGAATTATGAAATCAAATATTTCTTAAATTACCACATGATGGTGTTGTAATGATTTTATGTTTCAGTCAAAATTATTTCCCTTATACCAAGGTGGTCACTTTAAGCAATAGAAGACAACCTGAAGAATAAAAAAGAAAGGGTAGAAAAAACATCTTTTCAACTATAAGCTAGCAAAATTTTCTGTCACTTCTTGCTAAAATAAAATTGGAACCACAAAATGATGACATGTTCTTTAACATCAACATGATCAAGACTGAAATTGTTTTTTGGAAAAAATAAACAGGTACAGCAATACATTGTGGATGCCTTCCTGAAAGCATAATTATAAAGAAGTCAAATCTTAATTTCATTGCATTGTTTCAAAAAAAAAAAAAAAAACCTGTTATAATTATAAAACTACAAACCAAATTTAAATGAAACAATATAACCTTTTGAAAGTTAGTGATAGGGAACAATTTCAAAGCAAAGAAATGGTCACAGGAGGTTACACCTTAATTAACAAAGCATCACTTCACTATAAGATTTACTTACCAGATCCCTCTGCACAAACACCAAAGCACTGACATTTGCGTGGTGTTTTGAAGAAAAGCGGCCCAACTTGCTGGGCATAATGAGGATAATGCACTTGTTGAGCATAGTCAAAGCTATAGTGCATTCTTGTCTGGTTTGAACATTCAGCTTGTCCTGCAAAATAATTATAACAATAAGAAAAAGAAGAAGATAAATAAAAAGAGATTTTGCTACCAAATTTTTAAATTGTGGAAACCTTAAAAGTTTGTTAAGTATCATGGAAATTTACATTCAAAGCACTTCATCACTAAAATACCAATAACAGATCTAGAAATGCAACTGAGAAATGTACATGTAAAATAAATTTTACACATCATGTACCTATATACATGTGAATTCCCTTTCTTGTAACTTTTTAGCTAAACATATTAGCTAATTGTAAGTTTCACTGTAAGTCTCATCTGGATAATTTACTGTATTTTTTTTCTTTTTGGGGGGAGGAGGGGGTCTCTGATCTCTCTCTCTCTCTCTCTCTCTCTCTCTCTCTCTCTCTCCAATATTTATATTAATTATTTATTGCTTATTTAACCCATACTCCTTGCAGGTTTTTCACCTTATCTAAAACAATACCATTATCCTTCAAAGGTACAATAAATTTGGGTTATGAATAATTTTTATTTAAATTCTATCACACTATAATATGATATTGTTTTGCTAATGCTACCCTTAATTTCAAACCAAACTGAGTGATTTACCTCTAATTTTCTTATCATCTGGAAGCTGTGAAAAGTTGATCTTTGCTTCATCACACTGTGTTCTGTATTCTTCCCTCTGAATTTTGCATTTTTCTAGGTGACTTACATACTCATTCAGTAATTCACATTTTTCTTCCTCAGACAAACTCCCACTATTCTTTATACATGTAACATATGATTGACACTTATGGCACAAATCTGTTGTTGGTCTCATTATCATAATATGAGGGCACTGTTCTAACCAAATCTTTTTAAATTCAGATAAGGAAATTTTTCTTAATCCCACTTCCTCTGCTGCAGAAACATAATCGCTGTAAACATCATATTTTGTTTTATCAGATGGTAATAACACAGTTTTATGTTCTCTGTAATTTGGTAACCTTCCTGGAAGTGGAAGTCCAAACTTATTCCCATAAGATATGACAAACTGTTTAATTATCTGCACATCATTTAAAGTTAATGCATGCTTTGGTAACCTCCCCTTATTTCCATGAGAGCGCGCACCTAACCCCTCATTATCTAAAGAATGTGCAATGGCATCAACCTTTTTCCTATTCACTCCATGGGCAAAGGCAAATGTAACCCTACACACACGTTTACCGCTGAAGAAGTACTCTTGTCTGGATCTTTCTCTTTCTTTAGATTTATGTTTCTTTTTGTCTGTAACAGAATCATTTCTTCTGTGGTGAAAAAGTTGAAATTTAATTGCAACATCCAACTCGTCATTTGTCATCTCCTGACAGTGTCTTCGATACTCGATCACAGACTCCCAGTCAACGTTTGCACTGCATGGGCTACCGTATAACCGGTTACAACCACAAGTTTGTTTTTTAAATTGCGACAACAGATCATACTCTGATTTATCCGCCTCTTTTAAATCACCGTCATTATCAAGATTATGAGAAATGTTAGCATTGTCACAGTCACTATCAGACTCGCTGTCATTGTCATCAGTATCATGATTATGATCAGACTTAACTTCGGTATCTTCAACGTCAAAATTTCCAAAATACAAGTCATTTACCTCTACGATTTCTGAATAAAACTCAGCATCCTGATCCTCGACCAAATCAGGAGGTATCATACAAACGGACGAAGTCGTGCTTGCCTGACTTAAAGCCATTGAATTAGTTTGATGAATTTTTTCGAGTCATTTTGACTTCACGATAACTCCAATATTTACACTAACGACGGAAGTAAAATCGGTTATTGCCCTTGATTGGCACCGTGACTAATATGTGTATCTTTGCACGCCAAATGGTTAAAAATCATGAATATTTACAAAAACATATCAATGACAACAAATTTCTGAAATTATTATTGAATTCACACATGCACGTCGCCCATATGTTGCAAATTTAAGATATGTTCTTTGGTAATCAAATGTTCCGGTAAACAAAAAAGTAACGTCTTCAGACAGGTGCTTTGTAGTTTTTGACGTCAATCTTTGTCGTCATTTTTCTGCTTATGACGTATTACCTCATTTGGACCCAAAATCTCGTGGCGCGCCACATATGTTTATAAATACAGTAAATAGTAAATCTTTCAATAAGTTGATATAAATAATACATGTACAAAAATACCAGTGTGTAATATGTCAGCACATTATGTGTATTGGTAACTTAAGTGTAACGCCATTATATGTGTACTACTGTTAGTTTCACTGTGTGACAGGGAATTCTGCAAAATTTTCATAGAAAATCATATAAACTTGAAATAAGTTCGGTATTTTTTACTCACTTTAGTCTAATCCATAACTGAAAATCACTATGTGCATCCACGATTACCACAAAATATTTCTGTAGAAGAGAAATTGTTGCTCACAAAAGAATCCACCATTTTCTTTGTTTTTCAACATGTAAAATCCATTAGCAGCAACAGTTTCCTCTCTACAAAATATTTTATGGTATTCGTGGATGTGCATAGCAATTTCCTGTTATGACTAGACTCAAGTGAGTGAAAGATACTAAACTTAATTCATATCAATTGCATTTTCTACAAATTTTTGCATAATCAACTGTCAAAAACACAGCAAAATAAAAATAATAATAAAAATGTCATCATATTATGCATACCAGTAACTTTTTTGTGTGTAATGTCATTTCATGTGTACTGGTAATTTATGTACTATCATCACATGTACATATACTTTTTTTATGTTAACACATTATGTGTAACTTTTTTTATGTAATGTCATAATCTAATATTGTGTCTCTTATTTTATTTGCGTCATAACATCATTTTTAATGAGTTGAACCGCTTAAAAATGCTGAAGCCAATCCCAGCATCTCATCTGTTGATTTCCCTTCTAAATTCTGTTGAGATAACCAATCAAGTGCTTTTCTTTCTATTAGTTCCCATTCATCTCTCTTTGATGACTGTTCTAATTGTAACCAAGTGACAGCTAATGCTGTTGTCCAAACTAACTCATTCTGAAAGGACAGAATTCAGGGTACATATATTATAAATCAATTGATAGCCAATGTTGTACTCTTAGGATTTTCTTTAAAATACATAAATGTTAACATCTTTCATTTCATTTTTATGCTTTGGTGACGTACCCCAAAATTATCCGTTATTTGAAATAGGAGTCAAATACATTTATTATACACACATTTATCAACATTAATGTGTCTCATGAATAAAAATTTAACATGCCTTATGAAAAAATATATGTATTTCATTTAAACAAAGACCCTATTTTTGAACATTTTTTGGTCTCTTTACAGAAATTAAATAAAATGTTGCAACTTTGATTATACAGAAGACCATGTGCTGGAATGATATCCTATATGGGAATATGTCAGGCTAGCTATAGATAATGGAACTGTATAGCTCGAAGCAAACATTAGGGGTGTGAAAAGTCCACATTTTCTTTCGCCCTGAAACACGCTAACCTGGTAGTTGTATGTAGGGACAGAATAATTTTTATATCAAAAACCTGAATTTTCTAATACAACTGGTGTCGGAAGGGGCACTAACTCATTTTACTTAAGACTGAAAATATTAGTGGAGCTACAGTAAAGTTACTAACTATCAATCGATAGTTTAATGATTTGCCTATAACAAACAATGGACACACCTCAAGTCAATGGTTAAAGAACACTGAACTTTAAGTTACCAATATGCTTTCACTAAGGTTTACAAAAATCAACTCACTTTTATAGGATTTGCTTTCTGTATTTCTTTAATTGTCTTGTCAAAAACCGAGGCTATGTTCTTGGTCAAGGTCCAGGATCCATCAAATGACTGAAGGTCAATAAGGTCAATCAGATTATCTTCACTGCTTTTCTTATCTGCAGATGTCATTTGAGAACTTTCATCTTCCACTGAGGAACTTCCAGCAGCTGCATAACAATTTTCTACAGTAATAAAAAAAACAGCATATCGTTATTTCTGCAGATTTAGATGGCATTTGATTGACAAAATAATTCATTCATAAAACAGCTTTAATACATCTATTTACAAACTCACTTTGTTACAAACTGATTCATTGCACATGTTCATTAATTGAAGGGTAATAAATAGGGTATGTTAACTCAACATTAAGAGCTAGCTCCCTTTGTACATATAAAGTATATTACATGACTACAATACATATCACTGATGAGAAAGACAGAGCTCCAAAAATATACATCTTTTCAAATTTTGAATGTATTAATTAATTAAAATTATTCTAGAAAAATAATTTTTTGTCACATGAAATTTTTGTTCAGGAAAAATCAGAAATATTATCAAATGTTTCCATTACAAAAACATTGACTATCCACAAAAGTAAGTTCTGCAATAACAAAAATTGTTACATGTACTATGTAAAAACAGATATTAATTATTTTCACTTCACAGGAAGTGTGTGGGGGTGGCTTGATGGCTGAGCAGTCTAATGTACACCTTTATGAATCCAATGTGCCTCTAACACCTTGAAAGGTTTGAATCACTCTTGGGTAGATCATAGTGCAAGGAAGTGGGTATGCTTGTCAAAAGTCATGCAGTTGTTTTCTCTGGGCACTCAGGTTTCTTCCACCATTCCAGACCAAACTGCCTTGATATAAGTGGAACAATCTTGTCTAGGGCATAAAACACCATTACTGCAATCAACTACACACTTTTCTTTGCAAGGGCAGATAATCATAAATAGAATGTTGACTAGAGGAAAAACCTCTGGGCTTATGCTGATCTAAAACGTTTTGTGTGGGTGGTTAATTATGAATTTCTGTCATAACATAGTAAAAAAGATGACTGGGGCATCAAATTTTCTACTCAGAGAAAAGGATCTAAAGTATTTATTTTGTTCTAGTTATGAAGTACTCTGGAATAGGGTTTGTCAGTAGTATGTGTACCAGGGTTAGCTCTAGGCATTTCCAGTGGTGCAATTGCGATTTTTAAAAAAACTATTTGCCAAAAATAAGGCTTCTGGCAATTTTTTAATTCCAAGGAACTTTGTGTCATTCTAAATAAAAGACACAGGTAGAAGGATTTTGGCATTGGAAAAAACAAACTACCGGTAGTGACAAAATTTCTGGCAATATTTCATGTGACAAATACTTAAAGTAAGAGCTAACCTTGAGTACCATGCAAGCAACATGTCTAAATGTTTATGCTGAACTATTTTTAAAGCATATACCATGCAAAGTCCTAGAATAAAAATTTTTTACCAGAAAATGCCAATTGATGCAACCCTATATCAAATGTTGTTTTTCATCTTTTTTTAATGTTATTTGGCACAATGATGAACTTTGTTCAAGGATATAATTTATACTATGATCTTAATATAGAAATAATTCAATATATTTAAGCACTATATTGAACATACAAAAATCAGCAATTCTCTATTCTTTTTAAATCTTAAAGTTTTCTTACTTTTCACCTATATTTTCTTACATATTTACATAAATAATAATTTTTTTTAAAGTACAAAATAAATACAAGTATTGTGTGGTAGGCATGTAACACACATGTCCACGTAGAAGATGGCCTATAGTAAAACACATGTCAATGTGGCAGGTTGCCAGAAGAAAACTGATATATCAATGTTACAAGCTGTCTGTAATGACACATATGTCAATATGTAGGGCAGCCAGTAGAGGACAGGCTACTGGTAGAAGACAAATATGTCAATGTGTCAGGCTGCCAGTAGAATACACATATATCAGTGTCAGGTTATGGGTAGAGAACTTGTATGTCAATGCGGCAGGATGCCAGTAGAGAACACATACATAAATCTGTGAGGCTGTGATAAAGGACACATATATCAATGTGGCAGGCTACGGGTAGAAGACACATATGTAAATGTGGTAGGCTGCCAGTAAACGACACATATATAAATGTGCAAGGCTATGGACAGAGGACACATGTATCATTGTGGCAGGCTATGGGAGGAGAAAAATGTAAATTCGGAATGCTGCCTATAATGGACACATACATGTATATGTATGAGGCTGTGATAGAGGACACATATATCAATATGGCAGGCGATGGGCACATATGTCAATGAGACAGGCTGCTAATAGAGGATACATATTTCCAAGTGGAAAATACTGCAATGTAGAAGACACGTATGTCAATATGGAAGTAAGAGGGATAAATCTTTCCATACTGGCAAAAGGCATAATACATACATGTAAAGTTTTAACAGGTGGTTAGATGATACATGTATTCATATTGCAGCAAGAGTGTTAAACCATCTATATTGGCTTATCACAGACTGGTTTACATGTAGATCGCTTTTGGCCATGTAATCTAAATCATATAAATGTTTTAAGGGTGACTGGTTTGTCATAGTAATAGTAGATGTTTCAAAGTTAAACACATTAAAAAGTATTTAAGAAGGATATGTGTTACATAAATTACCTCATGTTACTAGGTAACACTGATTTAGACAATGCATCTCTGGTAGATATAGTGACTGGTAATTTATGACTGATGTTTCTAAGAAATAAATAGTAGATGGTTGCAGATGTTAGTAGGTCACACTGTCCCATATTATTGGAAGATGTTGAATTTCAAGCCTCGTGGCCTTTCAGTTACTGATTAGATGTTTAAAAATTTAAATAATTAAGGTCACTGTGACCTTGATTGAATTAAGGCAAAGGCAAACAGCTTTGTAAAGTCAAATTGCTAAAGCAATAAAAACCCTGTTATGTTTCATTGTCATGGTAGTTTATCATTTCAGTTTTTTAAGTGAAAAGAAAGAAAGACAAACAATGATAGACAGTTTACTGTAGCAATTAATACACAGCCTTTCATAAATAAGTTTATAAATTTATTTTACAATAGGTTTATGTTACAATGTCATATTAAAATCCATTTATAGACCCAAAATACTAAAAAGTTTTTAAAGGTATATCTAAACAAAATTATCTAAATGTATGCCATAAAGTATTATTTCTTGAAAAAAAATATTCTTGAATTTTTTTTAACTTTAGGAGGAAAACATTAAAAGAATTGAAGATAAATTTTTAAAGATATAATAAAACTGTTTAAGCTAAAAAAAAACACACAGCTTTAGCTGACTAATGTTTTTAACAATTGATATCTGTGAAGGATTCAGTAATGGTGTGAACAGTTTTAAACATGTGCAGCAATGTACAGATGGTAGTGTAACTCATCAAAGTTGATTTGAGTTATGGTGTTTTATGCCACAGTCAAGATTCTTTTACTTATATAAAAGTTGTCACATCTGAGAACATGGAGAAACTGGAGTGCCAAAGAAAACCATCAACCTTCAGCAAGCAAATTGACTAACATTTTCACACTAGGATCTGCCTAAGTGGGTTTCCAACCTATGCAGTGAAAGGCACTGTGATCCTCAAGCACACAATTCAGATTTCTCTGCCACTGAGGTCCCTGTAACTCATCATTTTAATGTGGCTCAGATGAGCTAAAAACAACTTACCATCTACATTGGAAGCCTCTGATTTTAAATTCTTGGAAAGTTTTTTTTTGTTTTCTAAAATTAAAAAAATATATATAAATATATATTAGCATACACATATTTCCAATCGTCTGTAATCATCATCAATCTAGTTAATCACCTAATTTTTTAAAAATCAATTTTTACAACTAAGGCAAGTCCTATAAATTGTAGAATATAATAATCTTCATTATAAGCAATCAAACACAAACATACTGGTTCATTTTTATATCACAATTTTAAAAGAAGTAAAACTATGAACATTGACAAATAAAGTTAATCACATGGATTGCCACCTAAAAAATGAGGTGGGTGCTCCAGAAGGGTGAGCACCTGTCTAGCTAGCTTCATCCACCTTGTGTGAATCAAATTAAAAATAAAAACAAGAGGGCCATGAAGGCCGTGGATGCACACCTGAAAATGATGTAATCTCAGCTTCATTTGGCAAACTGAAGCTTCTATTTTTTTAAGAGATTTTTCCTATATTTCGACTAGTGACCTACTTATTGACCCAACATGACCCATATAAAAACTTGAGCTAACTTTTGTCAAGAGGATCATTCTGAGCAAGTTTGAAGATTGGACTAAAATTGGGGCCTCAGATGTGTTAACAAGGTTTTTGTATTATTTGATGTAGTGACCTACCTATTGACCCAACATGGCCAATATACGAACTTGAGCTAGTTTTTGTCCAGAGGATCAATCTGACAATGTTTGATGAAGATTGGACTCAAATTGGGGCCTCAGGAGTGTTAACAAGGTTTTTCTTTTATTTGATCTAGTGACCTACTTATTGACCAAACATGGCCCATATAAGAACTTGAGCTAGTTTTTGTCCAGAGGATCATTCTGAGCAACATGGAAGAATAATGGGAGATAAAATATTCCAGGAAAATTTGAAATACAGCCAATTTTGTGATTTGGTCATCAAACCTTTTGAGGGCCTTAAAAGCGTAAACTTGCAATATAGATATATATATATAGTATTCAAATGTGATCCTAAAATAATTTTCAAATATTTTGATCAAAGATTCTGATAAAATTAAATTAGTGAGTAATTTGTTTCAAATGGTGCCAGCATCTTTAAGGCAGCAGGAAAATAATTTTAAATAATTGCTCTAGACAAGAAACTCCAAAGGGCATAACTAGCACATTTTGTACCATGTTATATACTAGTTGAACTAGTACATTTTTATATCATGTTATATGCTAGTTGAACTAGCACATTTTGTACCATGTTATATACTAGTTGAACTAGTACATTTTTATATCATGTTATATGCTAGTTGAACTAGTACATTTTTGTACCATGTTATATACAAGTTGAACTAGTACATTTTTATATCATGTTATATGCTAGTTGAACTAGTACATTTTTGTACGATGTTATATACAAGTTGAACTAGTAAATTTTTGTACCATGTTATATACAAGTTGAACTAGTAAATTTTTGTACCATGTTATATACTAGTTGAACTAAAACATTTTGTAACATGTTATATACTCATTTAATTAGTACATTTTTGTATCATGTTATATACTAGTTAAACTACATCATTTTTGTACCACTGTATTTACTAGTTGAACTAGTACATTTTTGAACTATAGTTTATTAGTTGAACTAGAACATTTTTCTATCATGTTATATACTACCTGAACTAGTACATTTTTGTAACATATTTTTACTAGTTGAACTGGTACATTTTTGTACTATGGTTTATATTAGTTGAACTAGAACATTTTTGAATCATGTTATATACTACCTGAACTAGTACATTTTTGTGACATATTTTTACTAGTTGAACTGGTACATTTTTGTACTATGGTTTATATCAGTTGAACTAGAACATTTTTGTATCATTATATATTCTAGCTGAACTAGTACATTTTTGTATCATGTTATATACTTGTTATACTAGTACATTTTTGTATCATGTTATATACTAGTTATACTATTACATTTTTGTATCATGTTATATACTTGTTATACTAGTACATTTTTGTATCATGTTATATACAAGTTATACTATTACATTTTTGTATCATGTTATATACTTGTTATACTAGTACATTTTTGTATCATGTTATATACAAGTTATACTATTACATTTTTGTATCATGTTATATACTAGTTATACTATTACATTTTTGTATCATGTTATATGCTAGTTATACTATTACATTTTTGTATCATGTTATATACTAGTTATACTATTACATTTTTGTATCATGTTATATGCTTGTTATACTATTACATTTTTGTATCATGTTATATGCTAGTTATACTATTACATTTCTGTATCATGTTATATACTAGTTATACTATTACATTTTTGTATCATGTCATATACTAGTTATACTATTACATTTTTGTATCATGTTATATACTAGTTATACTATTACATTTTTGTATCATGTTATATGCTAGTTATACTATTACATTTCTGTATCGTTATATACTAGTTATACTATTACATTTTTGTATCATGTTATATACTAGTTATACTATTACATTTTTGTATCATGTTATATACTAGTTATACTATTACATTTTTGTATCATGTTATATACTAGTTATACTATTACATTTTTGTATCATGTTATATACTAGTTATACTATAACATTTTTGTATCATGTTATATACTTGTTATACTAGTACATTTTGTATCATGTTACATGCTTGTTATACTATTACATTTTTGTATCATGTTATATGCTAGTTATACAATTACATTTTTGTATCATGTTATATACTAGTTATACTAGTACATTTTTGTATCATGTTATATACTAGTTATACTAGTACATTTTTGTATCATGTTATATGCTAGTTATACTATTACATTTTTGTATCATGTTATATGCTTGTTATACTATTACATTTTTGAATCATGTTATATGCTAGTTATACTATTACATTTTTGTAAAATGTTATATACTAGTTATACTATTACATTTTTGTATAATGTTATATACTAGTTATACTATTACATTTTTGTATCATGTTATATACTAGTTATACTATTACATTTTTGTATCATGTTATATGCTTGTTATACTATTACATTTTTGTATCATGTTATATGCTTGTTATACTATTACATTTTGTATCATGTTATATACTAGTTATACTATTACATTTTTGTATTATGTTATATACTAGTTATACTAGTACATTTTTGTATCATGTTATATACTAGTTATACTATTACATTTTTGTATCATGTTATATACTAGTTATACTATTAAATTTTTGTATCATGTTATATACTTGTTATACTAGTACATTTTTGTATCATGTTATATGCTTGTTATACTATTACATTTGTGTATCATGTTATATGCTAGTTATACTATTACATTTCTGTACCATGTTATATACTAGTTATACTATTACATTTCTGTATCATGTTATATACTAGTTATACTAGTACATTTTTGTATCATGTTATATACTAGTTATACTATTACATTTTTGTATCATGTTATATGCTAGTTATACTATTACATTTTTGTATCATGTTATATACTTGTTATACTAGTACATTTTTGTATCATGTTATATACTAGTTATACTATTACATTTTTGTATCATGTTATATACTTGTTATACTAGTACATTTTTGTATCATGTTATATACTAGTTATACTATTACATTTTTGTATCATGTTATATACTAGTTATACTATTACATTTTTGTATCATGTTATATACAAGTTATACTATTACATTTTTGTATCATGTTATATGCTAGTTATACTATTACATTTCTGTACCATGTTATATACTAGTTATACTAGTACATTTTTGTATCATGTTATATACTTGTTATACTAGTACATTTTTGTATCATGTTATATACTAGTTATACTATTACATTTTTGTATCATGTTATATGCTTGTTATACTATTACATTTTTGTATCATGTTATATGCTTGTTATACTATTACATTTTTGTATCATGTTATATGCTGGTTATACTATTACATTTTTGTATCATGTTATATGCTTGTTATACTATTACATTTTTGTATCATGTATAATTAATTAGATGGTTGTACAAAAAGGAATTACAATAGATGACATAAATGAAAATTGATTTACATACTTTTACTTTTAAGGAACCCAAAATTAAAACTTGGAAACTTCGGTAAACTGAAGCCACCTAAACTTCTTTTATATTTTGCACTGCTAGAATAGGAAAAACTGTCAAAATCTGCTAATCCACACGACATATATGTCTAATAAAATATACATAAAAATATATATATATGTACATTTTAAAGAATTTTATGGAACAATAAATCAAGACGAGCATATTGTTTGATTTAGGTCCTATAACTCACTTCAACATACAACATATGCATTATAAAAATTTTAAACAGGAAATGTTTTAAAAATGTCAAGGCCAAGTGGACTAAAGCATGTGGCAATGGATCACATTGCTTGATTTCAGCTGTGTTCAAATCCCGCATAGACAGATCTTAGAAAATGTTTGCCAGGTTGTTGTAAAGGTCAGTGGTTTTCCCAAGGAATTCTGGTTTCATCCAACATTCCTTATTTACAATCTTCATAGGTCAATCATACAAGTGAAAGAATCTTGACTGGGCATCAAAACACCAGTAATATAATCCAATGCAATCCAATTTTTGCTTGTGAAAAATCTGTTAATTTCATTGAGCATCATTTTATGTTTCAATGTCCGTTAATGTTCTGAAAGCTGAAATTATATTATCAAAGTTAACAGTATCAGAATGTCAAAATAAGGTTAGGTGACAGAATTTCTACACAGAAAACTCAAGTTTTCTTTAAGTTCTTTAACGTTGATCTTTAAACCAAGACTAATCACTAAGAGAAAATACCTGTCTAGGGTGACAAAGTGGTGTAATTATACATGTTTATGAAAAGGAATTATTTAAAGACATTCTACTAAGAGTACTTACATATTAGTACCATGTACTTAGTGTTGTATTAGCTCTTGATGGTACATTTTGGACTGGTTTGATATCAGTCTTAGCAGGGCCGATATAGGTTGTTTGTGATTGGTTAAAGTTTGAGGGCTGATATTGCTACAGAGAGAATGCTGAAGAAAACATACTGTAATCCCTGTCTGACAAATTCCTGCCTTTAGACAGTTTATTAAGATACTAAGTAATATTAAATATATGATAAGCAGATTACAAAAAGATTTATTGAAATCTGGCCCTCGAGTTGCCTCTGCCTCAGCCAATGGGGTTTGGGCAAATACACTCTATTCAGGCAATGATACCAGGGCTGATATCAAAGGAAACATGTAATAATCTATAAGTATTTTACCCTGGACAGGTTCACCTCTTTTTTAATCTATTTCTAGAGGTGATCTGATATTTAAAGAAGTTATACTACTTACCACATTGTCATATGAGCTGATATTTGGTATATAAACAGTTTGTATTTTACCCTGGACAGGTTCCCCTCTTTCTTTATCTATTCCTACAAAAGCTGTATACTTAGACATAACACTTGCTGCTGTACTCACAAGAATTATCTCCCTTTTCTTCTCCTCGTTAGCTTCTACAAAATATTAATTTTAATTAAATACATTACATAATCATGTATAATTTATTTGACAGGTGAATCATCCCATTATGATGCTGGATTCACCAACAAATAAAAGATACTACCTTGAAAGCAAAATCTGGCCTTGGTGGCCAAGTGGTCTAAAGTGTGCTCAAACTGCTTAGGTTTGAATCAAAATCAGGAAGATCATAGAATGAGAAAGTTTGCTAGTTTGCTTGCCAAAGTCAGTGGTTTTCCTGGGCACTCTGATCCCCTCCACTAATGCAGAACTGACCACTTTAATATAAGTGAAAGAATTTTGATTTGGGCATAAAACTTATTAATTGATCCATCCAATCCATGTAAGCAAAAACATTTACTATTAAATAAACCAGTTACCCAAGTAGAAAATTCTCTTCCTTACACCACACACAAATTTATTGATACATGAAATGTAAATAGTGAAACTCTACATTCAACCATTCAATGATAAAAAAATTTACTTTATTTGGTAACATATTTACCTGCATTAAACTCACTAAAAAAATTTTCAATGTGATTAAATCTGAATGTGATTCAATTCCAATTGAAATAATACTTGTAAATATATGTTTCATGTGGAACTCTAGGCCAAATTGTTTTAATTAAGTTATCCCCCTTTCAATGTACACCAGATAATTTTTTATGAATCAGATACCCGTTCAAGATACATTATGTACGTTTACGCAATGACTTCAAGCCGTTCAGAAATGACTGTATGTGCGAGCGCAAGCGTGCGACCGTTATCAGTATTATAAGGTTGTTCGCCTTAGATTCCATATGGCGTCCCTCGGACAAAGTTTGTAAGAAATAGCTTTTAAACATTCTGAAACCAGCATGCATTTCAATTTATATTTCAGTCCAAGGGTATGGTTTCTTTCTAGAAGGAATTTGAATGATAGGATTAGTTAAAAATTATGTACAGTTGCTCGATTTAATTTATATTTTGACATTTTCTCTCCAGTCGAGTGTCGGTGTCTAAATCTAAGGTAGGTTATTTTTAAAACATCTAGATGATTATGATGAGTTATTTTCAACGCAAGTACTCACCTCCGTTCAATAGACATAAAAATTGTATTCGCAAGCGCAGTGGAAAGCAACCAGTAACTTGAACACACCTCTGAATGCATTATGATGTTTTGTAAGAAATCTATTAAAAACTTTTCCTGTCAAAAAAACTGTTTTATTCTAGTGTTGTCTGAAAGGACATTATAGTATCCTTGCCTATCTGATTGAGTATTTTCCCATAGCGGAGACAAAACTAAAGAAAACTAGGAAACCAGAACAGAAAGGTCACTCAGAACAGGGTGTAATTAAATAGTCAGTTAAACATGTCACTCAGGACAGGGTGTTATGTAATAGTCAATTAAACATATAACTCAGGACAGGGTGTTATTTAATAGTCAGTTAAAAATGTCACTAAGGACAGGGTGTTATTTAATAGTCAGTTAAACATGTCACTTAGGACAGGGTGTTATGTAATAGTCAATTAAACATATAACTCAGGACAGGGTGTTATTTAATAGTCAGTTAAACATGTCACTCAGGACAGGGTGTTATGTAATAGTCAATTAAACATATAACTCAGGACAGGGTGTTATTTAATAGTCAGTTAAAAATGTCACTAAGGACAGGGTGTTATTTAATAGTCAGTTAAACATGTCACTCAGGACAGGGTGTTATTTAATAGTCAGTTAAAAATGTCACTAAGGACAGGGTGTTATTTAATAGTCAGTTAAAAATGTCACTAAGGACAGGGTGTTATTTAATAGTCAGTTAAACATGTCACTGGGGACAGGGTGTTATTTAATAGTCAGTTAAAAATGTCACTCAGAACAGGGTGTTATTTAATAGTCAGTTAAACATGTCACTCAGAACAGGCTATTATTTAATAGTCAGTTAAACATGTCACTTAGGACAGGGTGTTATTTAATAGTCAGTTAAACATGTCACTTAGGACAGGGTGTATTTAATAGTCAGTTAAACATGTCACTTAGGACAGGGTGTTATTTAATAGTCAGTTAAACATGTCACTTAGGACAGGGTGTTATTTAATAGTCAGTTAAACATGTCACTTAGGACAGGGTGTTATTTAATAGTCAGTTAAACATGTCACTTAGGACAGGGTGTTATTTAATAGTCAATTAAACATGTCACTTAGGGCAGGCAGTTATTTAATAGTCAGTTAAACATGTCATTTAGGACAGGGTGTTATTTAATAGTCAGTTAAACATGTCACTCAGAACAGGGTGTTATTTAATAGTCAGTTAAACATGTCACTCAGAACAGGGTGTTATTTAATAGTCAGTTAAACATGTCACTTAGGACAGGGTGTTATTTAATAGTCAGTTAAACATGTCACTTAGGACAGGGTGTTATTTAATAGTCAGTTAAACATGTCACTCAGAACAGGGTGTTATTTAATAGTCAGTTAAACATGTCACTCAGAACAGGCTGTTATTTAATAGTCAGTTAAACATGTCACTTAGGACAGGGTGTTATTTAATAGTCAGTTAAACATGTCACTTAGGACAGGGTGTTATTTAATAGTCAGTTAAACATGTCACTAAGGACAGGGTGTTATTTAATAGTCAATTAAACATGTCACTTAGGGCAGGCAGTTATTTAATAGTCAGTTAAACATGTCACTTAGGACATGGTGTTATTTAATAGTCAGTTAAACATGTCACTCAGAACAGGGTGTTATTTAATAGTCAGTTAAACATGTCACTCAGAACAGGGTGTTATTTAATAGTCAGTTAAACATGTCACTCAGAACAGGGTGTTATTTAATAGTCAGTTAAACATGTCACTCAGAACAGGCTGTTATTTAATAGTCAGTTAAACATGTCACTTAGGACAGGGTGTTATTTAATAGTCAGTTAAACATGTCACTTAGGACAGGGTGTTATTTAATAGTCAGTTAAACATGTCACTAAGGACAGGGTGTTATTTAATAGTCAATTAAACATGTCACTTAGGGCAGGCAGTTATTTAATAGTCAGTTAAACATGTCACTTAGGACATGGTGTTATTTAATAGTCAGTTAAACATGTCACTCAGAACAGGGTGTTATTTAATAGTCAGTTAAACATGTCACTCAGAACAGGGTGTTATTTAATAGTCAGTTAAACATGTCACTTAGGACAGGGTGTTTTTTAATAGTCAGTTAAACATGTCACTTAGGACAGGGTGTTATTTAATAGTCAGTTAAACATGTCACTTAGGACAGGGTGTTATTTAATAGTCAGTTAAACATGTCACTTAGGACAGGGTGTTATTTAATAGTCAGTTAAACATGTCACTTAGGACAGGGTGTTATTTAATAGTCAGTTAAACATGTCACTTAGGACAGGGTGTTATTTAATAGTCAATTAAACATGTCACTTAGGGCAGGCAGTTATTTAATAGTCATTTAAACATGTCACTCAGAACAGGGTGTTATTTAATACTGTGAAATCATTAATTTTCGTGGTGTTCCAATTTTCGTTGTTTTCGTGGACATCATGACCCACGAATTTACATGTCAACGAATATATTTGCAAATATCTGAATCAGGGCTCCACAAACGCCGGTAAGGTCAATCGGCGGTAGACAAAGGGTACATCACCCCCCCTCCCCCGAAATAATTTTTCTGTTTTTGTTTGTAATAAACACACATCAGATAGGTAAAAAAAAAAACATTAACATTTTTATTTGAAAATATGGTGTTAACATACTGCTTTTTTATCTTTCCATAAATGTCCAGTCGTTGGCAATGCAACAAAACGTCAAAAACAGTTAAACTGAATTCTATTTGGCACATCAGGATATCTGTAGACTGCCGTTTAAATTATAAATTATAAGTCGATGTGTGACAATGTCGCATACATAGATAAATGTTCATAAATACTGCTTATTAATATCTTATAAAAATCCCATCACCGATCGGCATATAACAGATACAAAAACCACGTGTAATGCCGTAATCATGTTGATGTTGGTAACCCGAAAAACGGTCGTTATCAATCTAGTCAGCTCTTGTATATAGAGATCAGGGGAGTTTATTAACTATCTATAAACCGATCAGGTGTATACTCTAGTAGAAACGGTGTGAACAGGTGAAGCCACTAGTAATCAATTAACTTGTAAGGTATTAGGTAATTACCTGTGAATAGGGAAGTTCAGTGAATCGTGACACTGTCCTGAGTACTTTTAATTGTTAACAAGCCGGCATTAAAGAATTTTTAATCAGATTTTGTCCTTCTATCATGGGGAAAAAAGCCGATTCGGATATTTTTCAATCGGCTTTTTTAAGTTTGAATCGCCATTTTTTGCTAAAAATCAGTGTTTGTTCAGATTCTGAATATGGATAAATTTACCCCTCGCGGCGTGATTAGAACTCACTGCCTTCATTCATAATAACATTAATTGGATTGCTTTTAACATAATTAACATAATTTCTATTGACACAATTGACTTTATTACCTGATTTATGCTCAACCTGAAAATAAATCGCAAAGTTACCAGTGGAGAAAATGGTTCTCCAAACATCACTGGCAGTTACATTTAAATCAAGAAGTTTACAGGTGCTTAACCCACGAATTCATCATCCCACGAAATGGTATTTTTTCTGACATCAACGAAAATTGGAGCCCACGAATTTAAGTGTATTCACAGTAGTCAGTTAAACATGTCACTCAGAACAGGGTGTAATTTAATAGTAAGTTAAACATGTCACTAAGGACAGGGTGTTATTTAATAGTCAGTTAAACATGTCACTCAGAACAGGGTGTTATTTAATAGTCAGTTAAACATGTCACTCAGGACAGGGTGTTATTTAATAGTCAGTTAAACATGTCACTCAGGACAGGGTGTTATTTAATAGTCAGTAAAACATGTCACTCAGGACAGGGTGTTATTTAAAAGTCGGTCAAACATGTCACTCAGGACAGGGTGTTTTTTAAAAGTCAGTTAAACATGTCACTCAGGATAGGGTGTTATTTAAAAGTCAGTTAAACATGTTACTCGGGATGTTAGTTCAACATGTCACTCAGGACAGGGCATTATCTAATAGTCAGTTGAACATGTCACTCAGGACAGGATAATATTTAATAGTCAGTTAAACATGTCACTCAGGACAGGGTGTTATTTAATAGTCAGTTAAACATGTCACTCAGGGCAGGGTGTTATTTAACAAGAGCACCGTCGAGCGTAGCATTATACGCCCGTGTTATATTGATCGAGTAGTACTATTCACTAGTTTGGCGACACCTTTAGGGGTTTCGCGGGAAAGAATGGAACAATCTAGAGGATTTCTATCAGTAGAGCTCATCCACAGAATTTGCCACTCAAAAGTTTGACACAGACCTAACGGATAAGTGCCAAACCTACCAATAATTTGGTAAAGAATTGGTTACTTTAATATGGGTACGAATTCAAAACGGTACGTTAAATTGTTTTTGGATGATAGCGCTGACTTTAAACAGTCATTGTGGATTTTATGTAAAAGATAGAAAAAATATAAAAATACCGTCTTTTCCGTCAGATCTTAAACATTTTTCGGTCAATGGACGACTTTTTCGTACAATGAACTGTTATTGAACAGGAGTGCGTTAAACGTAATTGTTTTTTGGAAAAATTCATTTTTTGCATGTTTGACCCCAAAATTAAGTATGATACCGATTTTTCCCAAAAATTTCACCAAGTTAGATAGCTAGATCGCATTAGACTCCATAACCTCAGAAATTTTTAGCAAAATCTATCGAGGAGTTTTCAAGGTCCCCAAGATGCAAATATATGCTGCTTAAAAGGAGAAAGTTGTCGCCTTTATCATTTCACATCCAGAGGATGTTCCGAATGAATTCGTCAGTAATCCTCTAGATTGTTTGAGAACCTTTTTTTTAACCAACCTGAAATAATTTATATCTATAAAGCTTAATTATAATTTGAACTGTTGTCGTGATCTGTGCAGTATGATAAAAAGGTGTTTTAAGTTAAAAAAGGGGCATAACTCCTCCAAAAATAATCTGAAAAAGTTGTAATTCGAACTTGCACCAGATAATAACATCGTAAATGTGTATACCAAATTTCATTTGAATCCATAAATAGTTGTAGGCTCTGATGATCGGAAACCACATGGTCATACATACAAAAATTTCTAGGTTAAAAAAGGGGCATAACTCCTCCAAAAATAATCCGAAAAAGTTGTAATTCGAACTTGCACAAGGTATTACCATGGTAAAGCTGTATACCAAATTTCATTTGAATCCATAAATGTTTGTGGTCTCTATTGAACAGAATACAAATTGTTAACAGACGCCCGCCCGCCCGCCCGGACGGACAGCACCGTAACATAATACGTCCCTTCATATGACGGGCGTATAAAAATCAGTTAAACATGTCACTCAGGACAGGATTATATTTAATAATCAGTTAAACATATCACTCAGGACAAGGTTTTATTTAATAGTCAGTTAAACATGTCACTCAGGACAGGGTGTTATTTAAAAGTCTGTTAAACATGTCACTCAGGACAGGGTGTTATTTAATATTCAGTTAAACATGTCACTCAGGACAGGTAAATATTTGAAAGTCAGTTAAACATGTCACTCAGGACAGGGTGTTATTTAATATTCAGTTAAACATGTCACTCAGGTGTTATTTAAAAGTCAGTTAAACATGTCACTAAGGACAGGGTTTTATTGAATAGTCAGTTAAACATATCACTCAGGACAGGGTTATATTTAATAGTCAGTTAAACATGTCACTCAGGACAGGGTGTTATTTAATAGTCAGTTAAACATATCACTCAGGACAGGGTGTTATTTAATAGTCAGTTAAACATGTCACTCAGAATAGGGTGTTAATTAATAATCAGTTAAACATGTCACTTAGGACAGGGTGTTATTTAATAGTCAGTTAAACATATCACTCAAGACAGGGTGTTATTTAATAGTCAGTTGAACATGTCACTCAGAACAGGGTGTTATTTAAATAGTCAGTTTAACATGTCACTCAGGACAGGGTGTTATCTTATAGTCACTTAAACATATAACTCAGGACAGGGTGTTATTTAATAGTCAGTTAAACATATCAATCAAGACAGGGTGTTATTTAATAGTCAGTTAAACATGTCACTTAGGACAGGGCGTTATTTAATAGTCAGTTAAACATATCACTCAGGACAGGGTTTTATTTAAAAGTCTTTTAAACATGTCACTCAAGACAGGGTGTTATTTAATAGTCAGTTTAACATGTCACTCAGGACAGGGAAACATTTGAAAGTCAGTTAAACATGTCACTCAGGTGTTATTTAAAAGTCAGTTAAACATGTCACTCAGGACAGGGTTTTATTGAATAGTCAGTTAAACATATCACTCAGGACAGGGTTATATTTAATAGTCAGTTAAACATGTCACTCAGGACAGGATTATATTTAATAATCAGTTAAACATATCACTCAGGACAGGGTGTTATTTAATAGTCAGTTAAACATGTCACTCAGGACAGGTTGTTATTTAAAAGTCGGTCAAACATGTCACTCAGGACAGGGTGTTTTTTAATAGTCAGTTAAACATGTCACTCAGGACAGGGTGTTATTTAATATTCAGTTAAACATGTCACTCAGGACAGGGAAATATTTGAAAGTCAGTTAAACATGTCACTCAGGTGTTATTTAAAAGTCAGTTAAACATGTCACTCAGGACAGGGTTTTATTGAATAGTCAGTTAAACATATCACTCAGGACAGGGTTATATTTAATAGTCAGTTAAACATGTCACTCAGGTGTTATTTAAAAGTCAGTTAAACATGTCACTCAGGACAGGGTTTTATTGAATAGTCAGTTAAACATATCACTCAGGACAGGGTTATATTTAATAGTCAGTTAAACATGTCACTCAGGACAGGGTATTATTTAATAGTCAGTTAAACATATCACTCAGGACAGGGTGTTATTTAATAGTCAGTTAAACATGTCACTCAGAATAGGGTGTTAATTAATAATCAGTTAAACATGTCACTTAGGACAGGGTGTTATTTAATAGTCAGTTTAACATATCACTCAGGACAGGGTGTTATTTAATAGTCAGTTGAACATGTCACTCAGAACAGGGTGTTATTTAAATAGTCAGTTTAACATGTCACTCAGGACAGGGTGTTATCTTATAGTCACTTAAACATATCACTCAGGACAGGGTGTTATTTAATAGTCAGTTAAACATGTCACTCAGAATAGGGTGTTAATTAATAATCAGTTAAACATGTCACTCAGGACAGGGTGTTATTTAATAGTCAGTTTAACATGTCACTCAGGACAGGTTGTTATTTAATAGTCAGTTAAACATGTTACTCAGGATGTCAGTTAAAATTAAACATGTCACTCAGGACAGGGCATTATCTAATAGTCAGTTGAACATGTCACTCAGGACAGGATAATATTTAATAGTCAGTTAAACATGTCACTCAGGACAGGGTGTTATTTAATAGTCAGTTAAACATGTCATTCAGGACAGGGTGTTATTTAAAAATCAGTTAAACATGTCACTCAGGACAGGATTATATTTAATAATCAGTTAAACATATCACTCAGGACAGGGTTTTATTTAATAGTCAGTTAAACATGTCACTCAGGACAGGGTGTTATTTAACAGTCTGTTAAACATGTCACTCAGGACAGGGTGTTATTTAATAGTCATTTTAACATGTCACTCAGGACAGGGAAATATTTGAAAGTCAGTTAAACATGTCACTCAGCTGTTATTTAAAAGTCAGTTAAACATGTCACTCAGGACAGGGTTTTATTGAATAGTCAGTTAAACATATCACTCAGGACAGGGTTATATTTAATAGTCAGTTAAACATATCACTCAGGACAGGGTGTTATTTAAAAGTCAGTTCAACATGTCACTCCGAACAGGGTGTTATTTAATAGTCACTTAAACATGTCACTTAGGACAGGGTGTTATTTAATAGTCAGTTAAACATGTCACTCAGGACAGGGCGTTATTTAATAGTCAGTTAAACATGTCACTCAGGACAGGGTGTTATTTAATAGTCAATTTAACATGTCACTCAGGACAGGTTGTTATTTAATAGTCAGTTAAACATGTCACTCAGGACAGGGTGTTATTTAATAGTCAGTTGAACATGTCACTCAGGACAGGATAATATTTAATAGTCAGTTAAACATGTCACTCAGGACAGGGTGTTATTTAATAGTCAGTTAAACATGTCATTCAGGACAGGGTGTTATTTAAAAATCAGTTAAACATGTCACTCAGGACAGGATTATATTTAATAATCAGTTAAACATATCACTCAGGACAGGGTTTTATTTAATAGTCAGTTAAACATGTCACTCAGGACAGGGAAATATTTGAAAGTCAGTTAAACATGTCACTCAGGTGTTATTTAAAAGTCAGTTAAACACGTCACTCAGGACAGGGTTTTATTGAATAGTCAGTTAAAAATATCACTCAGGACAAGGTTATATTTAATAGTCAGTTAAACATGTCACTCAGGACAGGGTGTTATTTAAAAGTCTGTTAAACATGTCACTCAGGACAGGGAAATATTTGAAAGTCAGTTAAACATGTCACTCAGGACAGGGTGTTATTTAATATTCAGTTAAACATGTCACTCAGGACAGGGAAATATTTGAAAGTCAGTTAAACATGTCACTCAGGACAGGGTGCTATTTAATATTCAGTTAAACATGTCACTCAGGACAGGGAAATATTTGAAAGTCAGTTAAACATGTCACTCAGGTGTTATTTAAAAGTCAGTTAAACATGTCACTCAGGACAGGGTTTAATTGAATAGTCAGTTAAACATATCACTCAGGACAGGGTTATATTTAATAGTCAGTTAAACATGTCACTCAGGACAGGGTGTTATTTAATAGTCAGTTAAACATATCACTCAGGACAGGGTGTTATTTAATAGTCAGTTAAACATGTCACTCAGAATAGGGTGTTAATTAATAGTCAGTTAAACATATCACTCAGGACAGGGTGTTATTTAATAGTCAGTTAAACATATCACTCAGGACAGGGTGTTATTTAAAAGTCAGTTCAACATGTCACTCCGAACAGGGTGTTATTTAATAGTCACTTAAACATGTCACTTAGGACAGGGTGTTATTTAATAGTCAGTTAAACATGTCACTCAGGACAGGGCGTTATTTAATAGTCAGTTAAACATGTCACTCAGGACAGGTTGTTATTTAATAGTCAATTTAACATGTCACTCAGGACAGGTTGTTATTTAATAGTCAGTTAAACATGTTACTCAGGATGTCAGTTAAAATTAAACATGTCACTCAGGACAGGGCATTATCTAATAGTCAGTTGAACATGTCACTCAGGACAGGATAATATTTAATAGTCAGTTAAACATGTCACTCAGGACAGGGTGTTATATCATAGTCAGTTAAACATGTCATTCAGGACAGGGTGTTATTTAAAAATCAGTTAAACATGTCACTCAGGACAGGATTATATTTAATAATCAGTTAAACATATCACTCAGGACAGGGTTTTATTTAATAGTCAGTTAAACATGTCACTCAGGACAGGGTGTTATTTAAAAGTCTGTTAAACATGTCACTCAGGACAGGGTGTTATTTAATAGTCAGTTTAACATGTCACTCAGGACAGGGAAATATTTGAAAGTCAGTTAAACATGTCACTCAGCTGTTATTTAAAAGTCAGTTAAACATGTCACTCAGGACAGGGTTTTATTGAATAGTCAGTTAAACATATCACTCAGGACAGGGTGTTATTTAATAGTCAGTTAAACATGTCACTCAGGACAGGGTGTTATTTAATAGTCAGTTAAACATATCACTCAGGACAGGGCGTTATTTAATAGTCAGTTAAACATATCACTCAGAATAGATGTTATTTAATAGTCAGTTAAACATATCACTCAGGACAGGGTGTTATTTAATAGTCAGTTAAACATGTCACTCAGAATAGGGTGTTATTTAATAGTCAGTTAAACATATCACTCAGGACAGGGTGTTATTTAATAGTCAGTTTAACATGTCACTCAGGACAGGGTGTTTTTAATAGTCAGTTAAACATGTCACTCGGGACAGGGTGTTATTAATAGTCAGTTAAACATGTCACTCAGGACAGGGTGTTATTTAATAGTCAGTTAAACATGTCACTCAGGACAGGGTGTTTTTAATAGTCAGTTAAACATGTCACTCGGGACAGGGTGTTTTTAATAGTCAGTTAAACATGTCACTCGGGACAGGGTGTTATTAATAGTCAGTTAAACATGTCACTCGGGACAGGGTGTTATTTAATAGTCAGTTAAACATGTCACTCAGGACAGGGTGTTATTTAATAGTCAGTTAAACATATCACTCAGGACAGGGTGTTTTTAATAGTCAGTTAAACATTTCACTCGGGACAGGGTGTTATTTAATAGTCACTTAAACATGTCACTCAGGACAGGGTGTTATTTAATAGTCACTTAAACATGTCACTCAGGACAGGGTGTTATTTAATAGTCAGTTAAACATGTCACTCAGAATAGGGTGTTATTTAATAGTCAGTTAAACATGTCACTCAGGACAGGGTGTTATTTAATAGTCAGTTAAACATGTCACTCGGGACAGGGTGTTATTTAATAGTCACTTAAACATTTCACTCAGGACAGGGTGTTATTTAATAGTCAGTTAAACATTTCACTCGGGACAGGGTGTTATTTAATAGTCACTTAAACATTTCACTCAGGACAGGGTGTTATTTAATAGTCACTTAAACATTTCACTCAGGACAGGGTGTTATTTAATAGTCACTTAAACATTTCACTCAGGACAGGGTGTTTTTAATAGTCAGTTAAACATGTCACTCGGGACAGGGTGTTATTTAATAGTCAGTTTAACATGTCACTCAGGACAGGGTGTTATTTAATAGTCAATTAAACATGTCACTCAGGACAGGGTAATATTTAATAGTCAGTTAAACATGTCACTCAAGACAGGGTAATATTTAATAGTCAGTTAAACATGTCACTCAAGACAGGGTAATATTTAATAGTCAGTTAAACATATGTTTTGTTGTTCATGCATATATTTGACAAGGGATTGTCATTTATGCTTGCATAATTAACAAAAACAAATTACACTTATTCCTTAAAAAATACTTTACTTACCATAATCAAAATTATGAACATCAATGTCATATTCTAAATCTTTTATCTGTGATTTGGCTGCTAAGCGATGCAGTGGAACTAGGTTATCTTTTATGGCTGCAGAGCTTAAGTCAAATGTTTGTGTGTGTTCTATGTGCTTGCTCTCCATTTTACCTTTCAGTTTCAGTGAACTTTCTGTTTTTGATTCCTAGTACATTTGAAAAACAAAAACAAAAACTTTTTCATATTTTGGTTAATAAGACAATCAATAAGCATTCCATAATCAGTCCTACTTCATTTTTTAAACTTTTAACATTTATCATTAAAAAGTCAAGATACATCACTGGTTGCAGCATCTTTCATGTAAAAATATACAACTATTACAAAGACATTACATTAATTGGGTAAATGTAAAAGGTGTAGTTTCAAACTAATTATCTGTCAAATTTATACAAAGTTCTATTTTTAAATCCCTTTACAAAAAAGAAAATTTTGGCAATAAAGGTGTTAATCATTTTCCTGTGAACTTTTTCTATCAATTCAAATGACATCACAATTAAAATTATACTTTGATGTTATGTTTAACAGTATGCATAGATCATTTTGTTATCACATTTAGAGTGGATGATAAACTGTGACAGACGAACACACTTTAAAGTGAATCAAACTACCCATGCTCTAGAGCATTGGTAACATCAGTACTCATTTTGCTTATCAAAATATCCCAATAGGTAAGTACAGGTAGTTAATTTCTACCAGTGTTACCAATCAGTAGGAATTGGCACTCATGGTAAGAATTGAATGCAAGCATAATTACCAGATCTATGTCACCTTGTATTATTGCATATACAATCAGTTTTTCTCCTTTAACTACCATTGGTACTTTACTAGGTATGTTTGTTGCTGTCACACCTTTTGGAAGATTCCATTCCAGTTCTATATCTATAATTGATGGTTCCATTGAACACTTTAAGGCTGAAATCACCTGTAAATTAAAAACAACAATTCAACATTCAAATTATGCATTAAGTTTGAATATCTAAATTGGGTACAAAAAATTAACTGCAAAAACCACAGTTCTAAAAATCATTACAGTGTGATATAAGAATTAGATGAAGCATACAGTATACGGTATATAGTTTTGATATATTAATTCTTGGAATTGCAAAAAAATTATTAGAAAATAGATCAATTTTCTATACCACTGGATAAACTTTTAGAAATTGGAAAACAGTTAATTACCCCACCCTTTTTTGTCCACCAACTGTGCATGCAGTGAAAATACACACACACACACACACACACACACACACACACACACACACACACACACACACACACACAATTAATATATATACATGTATATATATTAAAACCAACTAGGAGATACAGATTTAAAGGTTCAATTGAACCCTTTTGGTGGATATTAAATAATAATATCAAAGAAATTAACTGTGCTTAACATATTTTTTCTACTAATGAAGAAAAACTCCATTTGGTTCCAAATTTGGCCAAACATACTTTATCTAAACTAAGGTCATAAATGTGTACATGTATGTATAAGAGCCTTCTTATATGAAAAGTTACAAAAAGGATAAAATCTCATAAAACTTAATTAACAGACATCACAGATTGTGTCTCTTTCAGTTGGTGTAAAACGCAGACATCAAAACATGTAAAGTGTATGCAGATGTTTGTACACAAGTAAATTAGTCTCAATAAAATGATACATGTATGTACACGTTTTTAAATACAAGTCTTAACTTTGTAAACATCATTACTATCAGTCCATAATTGTTTGTCATATGCATATTTAATATCAAAAATAATTTTAAACAAAATCATTCAAAAACATAAAAAAATCCATGTAAAATCTACTAACCTAATTGGGAAAAATAACTAGACTTATTCAAGAAGTTTCTTTAATTCTGTGCATATAACAATTTTTTAATGTTTTTAACAAGATAACAAATTGATTATGTCCAAAATATCCCTTATGCACCTTCCTAGTTTATCATATAGGATATGATTGATGATTTAAATATTCAAGATGATCAGCCCTTGTAAAAATCTGAACAACAATGAACACCTAATTATTAACTTAAACTACATTTTTCTAATTATAAAAATCCAAAACTTTTTAAACTATATCTATTGCATCTTTGGACATCAATTTTTTTTCCCATTTCTTTTAAATTCAACATCATGTATTAAGGAAATGTGATTTGCATATTACATGTAATTCATTTGACCTTTATTAACCTTAAAATACCCTGATGTAACCTTGGATGAGGCCCAATCTGATCATTAAAGTCATTAAATTTCAGCTTTTTTCCAAAATCTGCTCTATGTACAGAAGAATTCAGAGAAGACTTTTTAATTGATAAATAGAATTTAGTAAGGTCAATGTTTTTTAATTCAGTCTTAATGTTATTTTTTTATGAGGAAAGTTTTGAAAAAAGAAATACTTAGAAAAAACCTGTGACAAACAATTATGGACAAATAGTAGTACTTTAACAATTTTATGCCTATACATGTGGGATAAAATACAAAATTTCCAGGGAAATGGTGTTTTGTACCTTTTCAAATGAGATATTATATATATATATACATATATTGATACAATAAATAAGAGCAAAATGTATGATGATTCTATTTCTCTCAATAGCTCTGGTATAAATATTGATATATACCTTTGACTGGAGTCTGTCACTTTCCCTGACATATGTTGCTCTACCTCCACTGACTCTAGCCACACCCTCTACAAGACTTGTTGATGCTCCACTACCAATGCCAAATGAAAATACTCTACAAAGGCACAAAAAGAAGTTCAAGGTCAACTGGTTTAATTTTCACAAATGTATCACCAAATTCCTGAGTCAGAATCCAGTTTTCAGTAAATTTGAAAATGAAACAGAGTTGAGTTGAGTAATGGTGTTTAACATCCAAGTCAAGAATATTTCACTTATATCAAGACGTCGCCAGCTTTAGGCGAAAGTGCAGAAATTTTGCCTGTGCGTAACGCTGATGGCATTATACAGCAGGGTTCTTTATTGTGCCATGACACGGTACTTCATTTATTTTAAGTTCCCATCCGAAAGAACCGTGACTTTCATTTCGTAAAGCCGAGTGCTTGGCGAAAGAACAGTTACTACCCACTTTCAAGTCTTGGGTCAGACCCGGCCGGGGTTCGAACCCATGACCTTCCACTTACGGACTGAGCACTCTACCAACTGAGCTACCGCAGTGGCAAAAATGAAACAGAATGGTCAATTTATAACTCAGAAAAAAACAAAAAATCACTTGTATGTTAAGTTGATAAACTGTGGTACATGTATACAATCATGCTTAACATATTTGTGATGAGGTCAAGGTTGTTAATTTTTATGAATTAATCTAGTAAAAATGAGCTTGTGTATGCAAGAGATATGAGAGTGTATTGTGGCCTTCAGTGTACAAGCAATCAGAGCAAATTTTTGGTAAGGTGCTAGCACACAAGTCAGTTAGCCACAGACTATCATTCCACTTATCCAGTCACATTTTCCTGGCACCAGATAATCAGTCAATACTCTGTCCTTTTAATGCTAAACACTAGGTGAGGTAGGAATATCTGAAAGTTGTTACACAATTGTTTGGAAATCTTTCAACAGTGTCTATTGTCAGTGATACATAACTTCATTATACTAGTCATCTATTTCAGCTGGTTAATTGTTTTGTGAAAAAAGGCTTTAAAATTGCATTTGGTTTTTTTCATTTTCTAATATACATATTTTAGACTTACTGCTGATGAGATGATAAGATCACCACCACAAACAACAGCATCCCTGGATTTGATTTTGTCATTACATTTATAATTAGTGTTTACAATAGTTGTTTTATATTATGTCTTGTTTTAGTAGTGGCAATAGTTGTAATTGTTAGGTACATTATTTACAGCTATAAAACCCTAAAAATAAAAAGGTTTTTATTACCTGGTAGTGTGGGCATTACGCTTGACCAAAGCAATCACAACATCTGTGTTAGAGACTTCTCCATCTGTTAAGAGAAATACCTAATAAAACAAAAACAAAAAAAAAAAAAAATAAAAAAAAAAAATAAAATAAAATAAATAAATAAATAAATAAATAAATAAATAAAAATAAGTAAATAAATAAATAAAAATACGTGTATATAAATTTTAAAAAAATTTGGCAAAGTGACATCGAAATTTAATATGTTGATAATTGTAACTATATAACCATTGTTTTATATAAACCCCTTTATTCTACGTATAATTGTTGCAATATATTTATAAAACTCCTTCGTTCCAAAAATCATATGGTGATAAATTAATCTTTAAACATCCAGTGGTCCACTGGATATTTCCATAATAATTTTATTATCCAGATCCACTATAATCCAGACTCCTCTAAATCCGTCAATGTTAAAAAATGTTGATTCCATGGTAAACTAAAGCAAACATACCTGTCTAGAATATGTTGGTTGAACATCTACTGAGTAAACATATTGAAGTGGTTGTAAAATCTCTGTTCCTCCCATGTTAGCTTGTATGGATTTTTGATGTTTCTTTGCCTTGTTTAAGCTGTCTTCATTATAAAGTTTGCTTCTGTTAAATCAAAGTTTATAAATTACAACAAGAACACTTAGCATCCTCTCTCTTTCTAAACAACAGATCGAAAATTTTATAAAATGTCATATATTGAAATAGTAAAAGTAAAAAATCCTCAAAATGGCTCTGCAAAACTTTAACTTCTCTACTGCAATTTTGTCAATCTAACCAATCAATAGACAGTGCTGGTAATCTGACATATCAAGAGTAAGGTGCTGTCAATCTAACCTATCATAAGGTAGGGGTTGGCAATCTAATCAATCAATGGGTTGATATGGCAATATGACCTATCAATGAGAAGGTGCTATGAATCTAACCTATCAAATAATAGTGCTTTTAATTTGACCTAACAATGGGAATGTGCCCTAATCAAACCTACCAATGGGTAGGGTTGGCAATAAGACCTATTAATGGTTAGTGCTGTCACTGTAACCTGTGAATAGGAATGTGCTGGCAATCTAATCTATCAATGATCAGTGTTAGCTGACAATCAGACTTATCAATTGGGGAGGTGCTGTAAATCAGACTTATCAATGGTCAGTGCTGTCAATAAAACCCATCTTTAAAAAGTGTTGGCAATCAAACCTACCCACAGAAAGGTTCTATGATATAAGGATTGATGTAAGGATTGGATGAGAATGAATTAGAAATGTAATTAACCAATAATAGGAGGGATTGGCAATAAAACCATTTATTGTGATCTCATTAATCAATGGAGGGGAGAATTTGTTTCACTTTTAAACTTAAAAAAGAAAGAGAAAGTGTGTGTGTGTGTGTGTGTGTGTGTGTGTGTGTGTGTGTGTGTGTGTGTGTGTGTCTGTGTGTGTGTGTGTGTGTGTGCTTACTTTTCAAATAATGATTCATAATTATTTCCAAATCCAATGATGTTAAACATACAGTCCTGTGGTAAACTCTTTATCAACAAAAGTAATGTCTCTTTCGCTTGCTCTATATTATGCCCCTGCATACTTCCTAAAAAGATTTTTTTTTTTTGGAAAAAAATGTGTTAATTATATAATTTTTTTAAACTAGAAAAATTAAAAACAAAGTATATTCTCTTTGTGAAACAACCACCTAGATTCAAATCCAATTCAGGGCAGATATTAGTGTGAGGAAGTTTTTTTTAGTTTACTTGCAAAATCTTGGCTGTTTTCTCTCGGTATTCCAGTTTTCTTCACAGTATTGATCATCCAAATTTATAAACAATCCCAACACTATTACTCCACTCCATTCTTTGTTTAACACAAAATTTTAAATCATAATTTTCATTCACATGGACCACTGGTTAAGGATTAGCAAATATGATTCATGGGTTGTGGGCTTGAACCCAAACCAGACTCAAGGTATATATTCATTTAATTTAACATTCTTCCTATCTATCCAGCTGCTAACCAAATTAAAATCAGCAGAAATGTTTGTAAGTTAACCTTTATATTGACTGGTCTTTTCAAAGGGATTAGGGGCTGTAACACTGAAACTTGGACAGATGCCATCCTGTTCAGCCAACAGGCTCGGGAACTGTAAATTCCTATAACCATTCTAAGTATACTACAGTAAAAACCAATGATTTATAGAAATTGAACATTTTCATATCCAAATAATATTTTATTTTTAATCACTGATTGAAAAGAGTGGGAAGGTGGAATGAAGTTCAGTGGAGTAGTCGACTTTTCACCCTTGCAAGATTTTTTCAAGATATTTCAAGGTGATCAAATTACAGTAATTTGTGTTAAACAGGTTGTGAACATGAACCCAAACCACGCTCAAAGTTTGTCCATAAAAGACAGAAGCTACTAAATAAATGGGTACCAGTAGGTAAGGAAATATTAATGTTACATATTTACAGTGTGTCAATACATACCTGACCGATCAATGATAAACACGTATTCTCCTTTTACTTTAGTCTCATCTTTGAATTCTGGGAAATAATTCAGCATCAGTACATCTTCTTTTAACAAACCAACTAGAATTTTGAGAAATTGTATCACTATATTTAATCACTAAATAATATAATCTATAATTAATTATAAAACATGGCTGTTCCACTGTTTCATTTTGGTCTTAAGGGCACTGTTTTACTACTTACAAGGTATTTATGAGAAAAATTACTTATGATATAATGAAATCCAGTTTTATGAAAACATTTTTATGACAAATGTATTGGAAATCTAATTAAGAAATCACTAAAATATTTAATAATATCACAAAATATAATTAATAGTACCATAAAATATTATAAATTATATATATATATATATATATATATATATAGAATAAAACATGGTGAAATCCGTATCATATGCCATATCAGACCCCAAGACCCCAATATCGGACCGAGGTTAGATATTGGTCGAGGTCTGATATGGCATATGACATGGATTTCACAATGTTTATTCTGTTTATCATATACTAAACTTTCACCAAGTTTAATATACATTTGGCTACAGTATGACAAAAAATTTACCAAAATTAACTCGTATTAGTTACATGAAAAATGTATTTCCACTCAAAACAGTTCTTAATGCAAGAATGTATCTTGGACTGATATGTTTGAGTTAATTCATCAGTTTACTTTTATATTTCTTCTTTCTATCTGCCTGTCCAGCTCCAAAATCCTACTTGCTAACAAATCCATCCCTCTTTCACTCTCATGACAATTATGTAAACATTTTTCTGCTACAATAGCATATTCTGCCTCAGCAGGGCTAACCTTTAATTGAATCCGAGGAGTTTCAAAAGGACAATTTTTTTCCAAGTAGCTGGTCTGATATTGATATCAGACAGGTGATATAAAATCGATATCAGACAGGTAAAACAGCTTTTCTGATGGGGCATATGCAGTCGGTGATATGGATCACACAAATTCAGCTGTATCAATGTATGTGGAAATTATGTATTTAGTACTACAGTATAAGATAACAAAAAATAATGATAATGATAACATAAAATAATGATAATGATATCACAAAATTTGATTTATAATATCACTAAATTATATAATATCATATATAAAAATTTTTGATATCAAAATATAAGATTTTACAATTTGTGATACTGCCTCCTTTTCAATTAATTTCTTTAGTAGAATATTATCCAAAGAAAACCAATTAAGTATGTTCACCATTTTAGTTGTAGTTTACCTTAGTGACAAGGGACGTAAATCTCATGCACCTGGAATCAATCTCGCATATGCATGTGCAACTTTGTACAAAATGATACTGGATTTATCATCTCTGATCATCTCATTCATTTTAGCCAATCATCTTTACAGAATCAAGTGAGAGGTAGTGTAAATGTACTTACCACCATCTGGTAGAATCAAGTGAGAGGTAGTGTAAATGTACTTACCACCATCTGGTAGAATCAAGTGAGAGGTAGTGTAAATGTACTTACCACCATCTGGTAGAATCAAGTGAGAGGTAGTGTAAATGTACTTACCACCATCTGGTAGAATCAAGTGAGAGGTAGTGTAAATGTACTTACCACCATCTGGTAGAATCAAGTGAGAGGTAGTGTAAATGTACTTACCACCATCTGGTAGAATCAAGTGAGAGGTAGTGTAAATGTACTTACCACCATCTGGTAGAATCAAGTGAGAGGTAGTGTAAATGTACTTACCACCATCTGGTAGAATCAAGTGAGAGGTAGTGTAAATGTACTTACCACCATCTGGTAGAATCAAGTGAGAGGTAGTGTAAATGTACTTACCACCATCTGGTAGTTTCTTTTCTAAAATAATCTGTGGTTCATTATTTGACTGATATTTGACCTCAAGAGAGAGATCATGATCAAATTTATATGATTCATCTAACTCAACCTGTAACATATATATATATATAAATATATAATATTTCAACTACAATAGTTTGTTTTTCAAGGGAATATTTTAAATTTGATTGTATATTTCATGCATCAATGATTCAGTTCTTTTAGTTACCATACATATATATAACAAGAGGCTTAAAAGGTACATTATCTGATTTAAAATTTGGACAGCAATTCTAGATACAACTTTGAATCTGCAGCAATTAAAGATCTTTTACAACAAATATTATTCAATTTGGCTTAAACACACACACACACACACACACACACACACACACACACACACACTTAATTTGCATACACTGTGAAAACTACATGTAGGTCAATGAAAACTATTTTGAAAGAACTGTTTACAAATATTTTAAGAAATGGTTAAACATTTAATTTAATATATATATTTGAATTTAATCAGTCCATCAATACATAAGTATCACCATTTTCCAAATCTGAAAATTTGTCAGAAAGTTGAAATTAAGGATCCATAATTTTTTATTGTTTATGTACAAAATGTGAAAAGTTGATTAATAAATGCCACCATCAGGTGTCATTAACCAATAATTATATACAGGTCAACTTTGAAAAACTAATATTATAAAAAATTATCAAGTGACTATTTTTATTGCCAATTTAAAGTTAAGGTTACATACTTTTTTCACTTTTCTTGGAAGTTTATGTTGCATTCTTCAGCAATACACATTTTTTTTTGAATTTATATATACTGTACATGTAAATGAATGAATGAATGAATGAAGGAAAAATAAATAAATAAATAAATAAATAAATAAATAAATAAATAAATAAATAAATAAATAAATAAATAAATGGTATTTTGATACCTTTTTCCTGATAAAATTTAAAACAAACAATATCTTACCATTGCAGTTTTACCATCTTCTGACTTTTCAACTTTTAGTTTTTCTGTTTTTGAGTAAACTTGTTCAATGATGAAATTTCCCTCAATTTTAGCAGTAAAAGTGAAAGCATATGGAACAGAAGTAGATGATACATAGGGTACCTGGCTATCCAGTGTAGGAGGGGAACCAGCTGAAACATGACATATATGAGTCAAATTCACTAATGCCTTTTAGTTTTATGGAAAAAAAACAAAACAACAACAACAACAACAAAAACTGTCAAAATATGTATAACAAGTGATGTCCTTATCTGCATCATTTTTATACAAAAAAATCCTAATTGCTGTCACCGTTGGTTGAGTGAAATTTTGGTGTTATAATGGTATAAAAAGGTTTTGGAAATAAGCCTAACAGTGACAAACTTATAAACCAGGTGTCAAATTTATGATCCAAGATGTTACAATATCTGACAATAAGTAATATGTCAAAGTTATGATTCAGGAATGTTATACCCTAGAATTGACAATAAATAAGTAAAAGTTATAATCCAGGGATATGGCAAAATGCAAGGTGTTAAAGTTATGATTTGAAGAAGTAAAATTAAGATTCGGCTATGAGTAAGGTGTTGATATTATAATCCACTAAATCATAACTATTATTAGGCAATGAGGGAGATGTTGATGTTATGATCCACTAAAATCATAACTATGATTTGGCAATGAGGGAGATGTTGATGTTATGATCCACTAAAATCATAATTATGATTTGGCAATGAGGGAGATGTTGATGTTATGATCCACTAAAATCATAATCATGATTTGGCAATATGTGAGGTGCTGATGTTATGATCCACTGAATCATAACTATGATTTGGCAATGATTGAGGTGTTGATATAATGCTTCACTGAAATCATAATCATGATTTGGCAATATGTGAGGTGCTGATGTTATGATCGACTGAAATAATAACTATGATTTGGCAATAAGTGAGATGCTAATATTATGTTCCACTGAAATCATAACTATGATTTGACAATAAGTGAGGTGTTATTATGATCCACTGAAATCATAACTATGATTTGGCAATATGTGAGGTGCTGATGTTATGATCCACTGAAATCGTAACTATGATTTGACAATAAGTGAGGTATTGATGTTATGATCCACTGAATCACAACTATGACATGATTTAGCAATACGTGAGTTGTTAATGTTATGATCCACTTAAATCATATCAATGATTCGGCAAGAAGTGAGGTGTTGATGTTATGATCCACTGATATCATAACCATGATTTGGCAAGAAGCGAGTTGTTATTATATATCTTTCACCAGAAATACAGATACTGAACCAGATCTGACGTTTTTCTTGCTGGCTAATTATTACTGAAATAATATACATGTATTACCTGGTGTATATCTAGGATTTAACAGTGTGGGTAGAGTAAAAACCACTGTACCATCAGACTCCACAGTTAGCTCTCTTACATATCCCAATGTCAACTTGGCTTCTGTGTTTGCTGGAAGATTGCCAAGTTTAACCTCGAATATATCCCCAGACTGATCATCCTCTGACATCATCATTGCAGTATGACCACTGGCTATTGCATCGGCATATGTCTCCTTTGCCTGGTAAAAAGAAAATGGAAATTGATTTGTAAATGTTAATCAAATCCCCCTCCCCCCCCAAAAAAAAAAAAAAAAATAAAAATTAAGCAGTACATATACCTGTATACATACATCTGTACATATATTCATAAATCTTTTTCAAGTTGCAGTCTCTTCCTACCTAGAGATCTTCAATACCAACTTTTGTTCCAATTGGCCTAGTGGTTTCAAAGAAGAGGATATTCAAAGGAACTTTTGTTCCAATTGGCCCAGTGGTTTCAAAGAAGAGGATATTCAAAGGAACTTTTGTTCCAATTGGCCCAGTGGTTTCAAAGAAGAGGATATTCAAAGGAACTTTTGTTCCAATTGGCCCAGTGGTTTCAAAGAAGAGGATATTCAAAGAAACTTTTGTTCCAATTGGCCCGGTGGTTTCAAAGAAGAGGATATTCAAAGGAACTTTTGTTCCAATTGACCCAGCAGTTTCAAAAGAGGATTTTTAAAGGAATTGACTAAATATTACACCACATTTACATAACTCTATATACATGTATAAACCTATACATGTGCTTGTGAATCATTTACATGTAAGTGCCCTTTGAGTTTATCATTCATAAAGTTGACAAATTAAAAATTCAGGAATTTTAACATAGGCTACTTGAGTTGAGTTGAGTTGAGTAATGGTGTTTAACGTCCCAGTCAAGAATATTTCACTTATATCGAGAACTTGAGAAGTTATGATTAAAAAAAAATAAAAATTTCTTTTTTGCTTTTTATGGATTTTGAATCATAAATCTTTTTCTAAGATGTCACTATGTATTGTATATAATATACCTGAGTTTTATCTTGAATTTCTGCTACAATGCACCTTCCCTCTATTTCTGCCTCAAATTTATACACACATGACTGATCATGCATGGGAAACACAAACATGGCTTCAACGGGATTAGACTCATTGTTCTGATAGACCAATGTAGAGAGGACATTAGATATAAATCCCTTTATATACACACGATTCTGGATCTCCTTCAGTGGTACTGTAATCAAAATAGATGTATTGAGGTACTGTAAATCACAAAATTTTCAAGTCAGTTAATCAAGTATCGTCATTTCATTTTTGCATAATGACATTTTTGAGTCATTATATGATGGTCAGTGAAAATAAAACTAAAAAGACAAATAAATTATAGTAAAATATTTGCAAAAGTTTTATTTTTGCATTTTGTTGCTCTGATGAACTTGCAGAAAAATTAAAGGAATGCAACAACTTCCTAACAAATTTATGAAACAAAACTCTTAAAATGTGACTAAAAGTAACCAATATATTGGGTTTATTACCAAACCCTCAAAGTGAATGACCACCATAGTTCTAGATCTCTGATTGGTATAGAAAACACTCTTTTATGTTCTTTATGATGGCATGCATATTTACATGTATCTGCCTATTATTTTTTTTACATCAAGTTTCACACCTTGCACATAGCCTCGGGAAATTATATTGAATGCAAGATTATTGGCAGGTTACTGGAGTTGTTTACTTGACATACTTGCAATTTTCATATAGCATCAAATAGATTTTTATCATCTAAAATTTTCACCAATTTTTTGTTTTTTTGCCACTCTGATTAAAATTTAACATTTTGTGAAATTGGCAACCTACAGCAGAAGCACTGGTTTGATAAAAAAAAAGTTTCAGGTATAAATACAGATGTGAATACATGGGATACTGATATTATCCAGGCAGATATTGTATTCAGATGGTTCATTTGAAGATATCAATATATGACCAATTAACTGAATAAAGTAGTATAATGGATTTTTATACCAATCTCAGCTTAAGTGAACTGACAAATTCTCACTAGAAACTATGTGGAGTTTAATTCAAATCTAGGCAATGAGAGGTGATGATTCGTAAGCATTTGCTTCAGACCATTCTACAGACAAGGCACAATCTGTTGAAAATGGCAACCATATTCAACAGCTGCCTTATTTTGCACAAGAGCTTTAAATTTTATTCTGATAGAATATTCCCTCAGCTTTACAAATTTCATATCCTGTGGTTGATATAGTTATATCTACAAATCATTTTTTAATTTTTTCTGTATAAATATATATACTGTTACCTCTGGACATAACCAGGGAATTTATTTTATGCTCTATACTCCACAAGGAACAAAGAGGACTAAGTAAATATTTATTTTATCCTGTTCTTCATACGTGTAATACCAAATACTTACCAAATACAGACAACTATCACCTACCTTCTACATTTGAGGTACAATTTATCAACCCAACTTTTCTTCTTGTCATGGTTATACTTTATCAATATTTTTTTTACACAGCTGATCCAAATATGGTATGTATTACTCTGAAAACATAAAAAAAACCAATCATTATAACTTGATTAACTGTAATACTTTTAGTAAACTTTCAACAAACATCAGCTGTTTTATTTTGCCTGCATTAAAAACAAACTTCATTTGTATAACTTTAATTGCTTTATCAATTTACATACTTCATCTGCATTGCTTTAAGTGCATCCTGAACCATCTTCAATTGTATTGCTTTAGTGCAACCTAATCAGACTTTAATTTTTATTACTTTGAGTGCATTATCTAGAGATATATAGATAGTAAAAGTGTATACGGAATGATCAAGGTGCTTGTACACTATAATCTGTTCTGACTCATGACAATGACCTAAGAATAGGAGCTCTGAAGTCTTTTCATTCTCTTATAAATAATGACCCTAAAATGATTTTAAATTCTCAGTTTGATAGTTATTTCAATATGACCTACTTGTATCTCACTGTTATCAATATAATTTTAGTCTACTTGGATTGATATTTGTATTTATGAAGTTACATATAATGAATCAATTAGTATGATATTTTGTTAGGTGTAATGTGGCAAGGTTTATAAAATTAATACTAACTTACCACATTGTTAGAATAAAATTAAGTTCATTATATATACCTATCACCAATTTATTTATAACTCTAACCTCTATGTTGTTACAAATTGGACATA
This sequence comes from Tegillarca granosa, assembly GCA_029721355.1. NCBI lineage: Eukaryota > Metazoa > Mollusca > Bivalvia > Arcoida > Arcidae > Tegillarca > Tegillarca granosa. The sequence goes on along the minus strand of CM056598.1, from coordinate 33,785,208 downwards.
ATCAGATATAATTATTCCTAATATTAATTGTTCTGGAGAGTAAGAAGAATTTAATTATTTATAAATAAAGTGAAGAATCTATTCCCTTGAATGGACTTTATATTGCTCCGCAAATGTCAGTTGACCACTTCTGAAGGCCACACTAGCCACCAAACTGCAACAGGAAGGAGAAAAAATGCAGGGTCCAACCAGGGATCCAACCTGGGATCTTCCACACCATAGGCAAGTGCTCTACTGAGCTACCCAAATCACTACACTTGATTCTGTGTTTTATGATGTTAAAATAATTCCATTCGCTTAGCATATTTCACTTATAATTGAGACTGATTGATTTTGCTTACCACAAGATTGTTTCACTTATGAAACAGTTAGTTCTTAGGAACGTCAAGATCAGTTTACTTTTATTACGAAGGATTGATCTTCCATATTTCGAGATTATTTTACATATTATATTACTGATTGATTTTCTATATTTAAAGATGATTTCATTTTTGAAATTCTCAATCATGATGAGTTATGCTGTTGATATATATAATGCAATTATCAATATTAACCAAAAGGCTACTTTTTCGTTTTATATATAATTAAAATTTACATACAATAAATACATTACTTTAATAATAATAATAATAATAATAATAATATTATTATTATTATTATTATTATTATTATTGTATATCCAAATTCAGTATTATTTAATGTGTATTAAACCTTAGGGCCGGCTGGGCGGTAGATCTACAGTAATTAATTTTACACCTGGCCAAACATATTGCAAAAAAAAAAAAAAACAAAAAAACAAACTTGGGAAAGTGGTAAAAATTGCAGTTATTCCTTGCATGTATCGTCTCTAGTATCATTACTCCTAATTTAAATTCAGGTGAAAGGAAAATACGTGGTTTAGTGATTGTAGCGGGTGGTCGGCCGGCTTGAATCTTGACTTCCGGGTTTTGTAAACAAGGAGCTATAGGATAATGTGTGTGGTTTCAAACACCGAGTTCTATTAATTTAAAGACTTAACATTTATTATTAATTGAAAACTTTGACTAAATTAACCAAATTTACAATTAAAATGAGGTCTACTTACCTGAGAGGCGTGTAATGGATGTAGCGTATTTGTTGTTATGACCATAAATAGCACTCTTACGTCAGACAAATGACTGACCAATAATCAGCTCGGAAATTTTTTCGCGCCATTTTAAAATGGGCAGTATTACCAAATTATCCTTAGTACAGATAATAATAATTATTATTAGTAGTAGTACAGATAGTACAGATAGTAATTATTGAAGTTTAAAATTGAGACTCAAAAGTACTATTATTATTATTATTATTATTATTATTATTATTATTATTATTATTATTATTATTATTATTAACGTACCACCAGCGATATTAAACTTGAAGAGTTATAAATGTCGCTTGTACCACAGATGCCCTAGCGTATCCATTAATGTCAGTATCTCATTGACTTGAATGAATTTAAACCTTTCACGTAACTCAGCAGTTTTTCCTTTTTTAAGTGAACAAAGGTCACATCATAAGGGGCAATAAAAGTGAGTTTTCCATGATACGCTAGAGGCTACCATTGACCAGAAGTTAAGTTTTCTACATTGATCGGTTATAATTTTTATCAAAGTGACCAGATAAGTTTTTCGGCCGGTGATTATCACAGTGGTCCGATATATGACCCGACAACTGTATTACAGTGGTTTAAAGTGACCAGATACGGTTTTTCAAACTGACTCTTATGTGGTTAAGTTGTAGATCGTCGACCTTCACAGTCGCGGAGGTCGGGGGTTTCGAACACAGGCACTTGTTTCGTATACGGGGTCCCCCTACCTATAAATATAGGTAGGGGGACCCCGTATACGAAACAAGTGCCTGTGGTTTCGAAACCCGACCCGGTCATAAATAATGTTGTATACTGGAAAAAATATTTTAATATTGTATAATAGTCTTAACAATTTATAATATATATCAGTGCATTCATTATTACTTTGTCTCATAAGCCATGTGTGGCTGTGTGTCAATATTTTATGTTTTTAAGAAGAAATGTAAAATGTTTTATTTCAAATGTATATTATCATGTGACCTAATAATAAAATATTTTGGAGTGTTAGTAGTTAGTTAGTAACATTGAGATCCTGCAGCTGCTTTCTCGTTTGACGTCCGACATTAGGGGAGAAAGTTCTGGTTCTCCCGGGGCCAAGGTAAGGTGATTGAGAGAATGGTATGTATGTCTTTATATGTATATTCACTAAAATGTGCTATTTATAGAAATATATATGTTGTTAAAACAACTCTATCTCCAAATTTTTAAATAATATTGTATTTAAGCAATTCTAGGTACAGAGAGAAAATATTCATCTTACTAGATATCTAAATATCAATACACAATTCAAAAGCTAATATGCATCAAAATCAATTCAAAAAAAGGGAAAATCGACCACATGTATAAATTTGAACCCTCTTGATTAGCTCACACGCACTTGTAGTGCCATAAGCTATTCTAGATTTAATAATAATAATAACATTACGTATTGTTTTTCATGTATTTTTAAAAACTTTTTTTTAGCAATTTATTTATTTCACTCAAACCAGCTAAGGCGGTGGTATATGAGGTTAAAAAAAAACAAACTCATAAATTATTGGCGTATAATGTGATCATAATAGTGAACAAGGCATTACTTCAACATTAAAGCTGCATTAAGTTTACCAAATTTCTGAATTTTTTTTGATTTTCTAAAAATATATTTTTTTAAAAGTAGATATCTTCTAACCACGATCCGTGACATTCATTTTCTAAAATTTAATTTCTTTTAGCTGTAAATAAACGGAATCCTCTGACCGGTTGGTCAGTGTTCTACGATGGTAATTATGAGCTTGGAGCATGCGCACGGATGTACGGAAAAGCCTAGAATCGAAAGTGAAACATGACAGATTGCATTAATTGTCCTTCATTAATATCCAGATGTATTTGAAATGGTGTTATTTTTCCCTTACTAAGTCACAAATGACAAATTCAAGAAGTTCCGTGTTTAATTTATCGTATTTCAACATTTTGAAAGTTGTGTTTAAATTACCCGGGTTTTGATGACGTAACCATGTTCTAATATTAGATCCCAAATGCTGCATCTCGCTGGGTAAATACTGTAATTTCTGTATTTATTCGAGCTTTTATCGTTGAACTAAATGTAACATTGTTCATTAGGAACATCATTTATTAGATTAGCACCGTTTTATTATTTTTTCTTTGGAAAACTTAATGCAGCTTTTATTCAAGTACAAACATACTATATTAATCCTTCCCTAATAAACAGACATAATTTGTTTTAACTTATAATAATTTTTCGTATTCATCAGTTTTAATAGCGTTTTAAATGTATTTAGTAACTTACTTAGGCCCTTTGCTCCTCTTGGAGCATAGGCCATCAACGACTGCCCTCCAACTCTGCCTGTTTTGTGCCATCTGCTCCAGGTGTTTCCAGGTCTTTCCAGTCAGCTAACGTCTGCATCAAGGTCTCGGCGCCATGTATTGCGGGGTCTTCCTCTCTTTCTTTTTCCCTGTGGGTTCCAAGTAAGTGCCAGCCTGGTTGTGTTAGTGCTGGTTTTCTAAGATTATGGCCCAGCCAACCCCCATCTCCTTCTGAGAATTTCTTCCTCCATTGATCGCTGATTCGTCTGTTGCCAGAGGTTGATGTTCCGTATGGTCTCTGGCCAGCGTATTGAGAGGATACGATGCAGAAACCGGTTGACGAAGGTCTGAATCTTACTGATCGTTGTTTTTGTGCATCTCCAGGTCTCCGCTCCATACAACAGCACTGATATGACGTTGGAGTTAAATAGTCGGATTTTGGTATGGCGACTGAATGCTTTTGAGCTCCAAACTTTCTTCAATTTGATGAATGCTGCTCTGGCTTTGCTAATCCTGGTCTTCACGTCGGCTTCCGTGCCCCCCCCCTTGTGTCCACTACACTTCCATGGTATGTGAAGGACCCTACTTCCTCTAGTGATTCATCATCCAGTTTTACTGTTTCATTACTTGTGGTGTTGACCTTAAGGATCTTCGTCTTTATTTTATGGATGTTGTCCTACCTTTGCTGAGGTGTCCCTCAATAATGAAGACTTTTCCTGTATCTGTCTATGTGTGTGTGACAGGAGTACCAGGTCATCTGCGAAGTCAAGGTCATCGAGTTGGTTCAACAGTGTCCACTGGATTCCATTTCTCTTTCCACATGTGATGGTGCGCATGATCCAGTCTATGGCTAGAAGGAACAAAAAGGGCGAGAGAAGGCAGCCTTGTCTTACTCCTGTCCTGACCTGGAAGCTCTTAGTCAGTTGCCCATCATGTACTATTCTGCATGGCATTCCCTCATATGAGTTCCTTATTATATTGACAAACTTCTCTGGTACTCCGTAATGCCGTAGCAATTTTCATAGTTTTCCTCTGTCCAAACTGTCGAATGCTTTTTCGTAATCCACGAAGTTTACATAAAGTGAGGAGTTCCATTCTATGGACTGCTCAATCATGATTCGCAGTGTTGTAATCTGGTCGGTACATGATCGGTCCTGTCTGAAGCCGGCCTGTTGATCTCGCAATTTCTGGTCAACTGATCCTTTCAAACGCTCTAGTACTACTCTGTTGAAGATCTTTCCTGGAACAGACAGTAGTGTGATTCCTCTGTAATTTGAGCAAATACCGAGATCTCCTTTTTTCGGTAGATTGATCAAGTGATTCCAGTCTGATGGTATCTCTTCTTCTTCCGAGATCTTTCCAAACAAATCATATAGTTTCTCTACCATGTTTTCTGGGTCTGCCTTCAAAACCTCTGCTGGGATCTCATCTGGGCCTGGTGACTTTCCATTTTTAAGCTGTTTCATTGCCTTCCTTATCTCTGCTCTGTTTGGGCGTCCACAGTTAATAGGGAGATCGGCTTCTGCTTCTGTAATCTCAAGTACATTTGCTGGCGATGGTCGGTTCAACAATTCCTCAAAATGTTCTGCCCATCTGTTGAGTTGCTTGTCTGCTTCCATGATTATTTTACCCTCCTTATCTTTAACTAGTCTCTCTGGTGGTTTACTTTTTCCTGCAAGTCTTTTAATTATATCGTAGAGTTGTTTCATGTTCCTGGCTGCTGCTGCTGATTCTGCCTGTGCTGCCAGATCTTCACCATAGTCTCTCTTGTTTTTCCTTACACTTTTCTTGACCTCTTTATTTGCTTTGTTGTACTTTTCCTGTGCTTTGGCTTTTGCTGTTCTTGTTCGGCTGTTGTTTACTGCCTCTTTCCTGCTTTTTCTGGTCTCAGTCTTTCTGTATGTCTCTGCTGATATCCATTCTTTCTGTAGTGATTTCTTCCTTCCATGACATCTTCGCACACTGCAACAGCTGTTTCTTTATACTCCGTCCATTGTTGTTCTATTTCTGTTTGGTCGTCCACAATAAGCTCTTGGAGTATTTGGAATTTGTTTTTCAGTGCCAGTTTAAATTCCCCCTTGATTGCCTCGTCTTTAAGAAAGTTGACAATAAATCCTGAATTCCTTCTCTCGTTTTTGGCCCAGTTCTTTTTCAGCTTTAGCTTGATCTTTGCTGTTACCAAGTGATGGTCTGAGGCCACATCTGCTCCTCTCTTAACTCGAACATCCAGTAATGAACGTCGAAACTTCCTCCCTATACAGATGTGGTTTATCTGGTTCTCAGTCACATGGTCTGGAGATATCCATATTGCCTTGTGTATCCTTTTGTGTTTTGCTTTCACCATTAACAAGGTTGTTGATTGCATAGGCATTAGCCAACCTTTCTCAGTTTTCGTTCATTTCTCCCAATCCGTTGTTTCCCATGAATTACTCATAGCCTGTGTTAGTACTTCCTATCTTTGCATTGAAGTCTCCTATGAGTATGTCGATGTCCTTACTGCTAAGCTGTTCTAAGATGGTATTGGGCTACTCATAGAAACTGTCTTTATCTTCATTACTGTCATTCGTTGGGGCATAGCATACAACTAAATTCATCTTGATGTTTTTTCTGCTTAGTCTTAAAGGATGCTGTTAAATGACTTGGCCCTCTTGGTTTACATCCTATAAGTGCCTTCTGTGCTTCCTTCCCATCATTAGTCCTACCTCTAGCGTGTGTGGGGCTCCATCCTCCTGATGTCCAGAGTATAGAATGGTTTCTCCTGTCATCAGTCGTCGCTGACCAGATTGGGTCCACCGAGTCTCACAAAGTCCGAGAAGGGCGAGATTGTAGTTCCGCATCTCTGCTGCTAATTGTGCTGCTTTTCCTGTCTCGTACATTGTTCTGACGTTCCAGGTGCCAATCTGTAAAATCTTCCTGGTCGATAGAAGGGTAGGTGGTGCCTCTATGCACGTCATTTGTCTTCTTGGCGAAGTTTCTCCCTCTTCTAGAATTATATGTGTTCTTTGGATTGTCGTCATTGTTTCTGTAGCAAAGTGGTTTTTACAGGGTGGGGGTGCCGACCCCACGCCCATTCCTCCTCCTTTTTCATCCGGGCTTGAGACCGGCCATTGCAGAGTTTTTAAATGCATTTGAGTGCAAATTAAAATTTGTGTCAATAATTTTTTTCTTAGTGATCAAAATAAGAACATTCTGACAAAAAAAATGAAATTCATCTCCAATAAAACTACTATTACATAAGTTTAATAATCTATTATTTCTATCAATATTTTCCCACCTCTTTCGTTACCTATCTTCAATACTTTGATTCATATCTTACTTGCTCTACAATCCACATTTGCTCACAGTGTCTTCCGGTGTTTACAGGTATGTCTGTGTCTACTTAGTAGACGCCATCTTACCATCTCTTTTAATTTTAAATGTCTCGCAATGTATTTGTCGATTACATGGGATCTGGATTTCGGCCAAGTGTTATCAAACGGAGCATAATCCTTTTTTAATTTGGACTTCTTTTGTCTTTAACAAAAATAAATAAAAATAAACAAATAAATAAATGAAAAATAAACTTAACAATGAATTAAATAAGATAGAGTTTCTTCAAATCAATAATAATAATAATAATAATAACAAGAGGCCCATGGGCCTTAACGCTCTCCTAAGGATATGTCCAATATTGTTTGCAAAGTGCAATAGACAATATACTTTAAAAGTTTTCTCAAGTGAAGAACTCCCACAAAACTTAATCAGAAATATATCCACTCACATTTCATTTATAAGTATGCAGCTATGTCCTTGACCTTTGAACATACTAGGAATACTAAGATTATTAATTATCTTGAAAGCTATTAATTCCATGCATACGCATGTATATTAGAATATTACAGGTATTGATATGGCAATCATATATGGTTCAAGGTCATATATGTTCAAAGGTCAAGGACATAGCTGCATAAGTATACTGAAATTGATTAATGATTTGGAAATTATCCATTGCACTACAGTTACTTCATGCATATTATATAAGCTACTTATGAATGAAATGTGAGTGGATATATTTCTGATTCAGTTTTGTGGGAGTTCTTCACTTGAGAAAACTTTTAAAGTTTCTGTACGTAATATATTGTCTATTGCACTTTGCAAACAATATTGGACATATCTTCAGGTGATCGTTAAGGCCCATGGGCCTCTTGTTTATGATCTAATAAATATAGTGCAAACAAGAGACAAATAACATAACATGGAAAACATTAAATTGAAAAATGGACAATTAATAGATAACAACAATAGATAATATAATACTAAATAACAGACATTGGTAACTTGACAAGATGTAAGTCCGCCATCTTACACATGCAAATTGTAATTGTAAAAATTGTAATATATTATAAAATGATTGTAATATTGGCCTTGAACTTAAAATACTCGTTGGAAATAAACAATATATACATATTAAATGCTATTCGCTCAACACCACCAAAGGTGGAACATGAGGTTAAACATTTATGATACATTATGCAACATAAACATGTGAACATGTTACGCTACAGTTATATACAATATAAACACTATATACAATTTTTTTGGTAATTTCTTGTACTGTTGTACTGTATTAAACAGTATTTAACATGTATCCTAACCTAATATATTGAATATTTCAGTTATAATTACCAAGTATTGTATTAATAAACAAACATATGCATAATTTACGTTGCACATCATAACTGTGATAGTTAAATAGATAAAACATTTTTAGTGTATTTGGTTCACTGAAATAAAGCTGAACCAGATATAACTTTCTCTCTTTGTGAAAAAAATTTACACTAATTTAACTAACTTTACGCATTACCTAATACGCTTCATAAAAATGACACAGTGTCTTGTGGGCGAATTGTAGTGACCTAACAAGCCCTATCATAGTTACCGGTACTCCGAATTTCTCTGACCCTGACACACTTATATATCCTTCGAATTTTTCCAATGTTTTATTACAAATAAGACTACATGCGTATTTCGATTATCAAGACCAGAGATTTTTCAGTACTTCAGTTTTACTTCGTTTTTATCGAATGTTTAATACATATTGTATAAATGTGTGTTCTTATGTGTCATACATGACAGCTGAACGGGGCTATGATAATTCAAATTGATTTATTGTATGTAAAACATATAACAAACAAAATGGAATTGGTTTGTTGCAATATAAAACTGAACCATTAAAGATATGTTAAATTGAAGATATCAGACATCTGTTAAGGTCATTTTCCTCAGCTCTAATGACTTTTCAATAAAGGATCTCAAGCCATACAAAAGAGAATTACTAGTTTTATGCTGATGTGGCTTTAAACAATTATTCACTTTCACTGAAAGTGCTTGTTGTATTAAGTTTACCGCTTTGTTGATCAAATGTAATAACAAAAACCTGAAAACTTTTTTTTTGCAGAGTGAGCCTATATCCCTAAGACAAAATTAATGCTACGATATAGCTTCAATGATAAAGGCGTGAGCCCTATCCAGCCACATTATTATTACATTTACACAAGGTCTAAGATGTGTACGGAAGTTCAAAGATTGTTAAGTCTGCAACAGTTTTCAAAGTTCAATATTCCAAATTCGTAAGCAGGGTTTAAAAAACATTGCCGTGGCTTGGTTTTTAAACTTCGTACGCTAAAATTCAAATTATATCATACTGTGAAACTAAAGGGTCTTCGTAATACAGACGTGTTCATCGGTATTCCATATTTAAAAAAAAAAAATCCGCAAAAATAACGAAAATTACCGCACGTGACAGGTGTGTATCTGCATTCATACATACACAAACTTGGACGGGTGACAAACACTGTAAAGCCGACTTTACAGTATAATTAAAACCGTGAATGTTTACCCCGAGAACGAGCCAAAAATAATATATATGCATTAGTCTACACCAACTACGTGCCATTAACCGTGTGCAGCTATATGAACTTTCCTATTAATTAAGTTCATAGCTTGTCGAATGATCAAACGAATATTGAACTTAAACCTTCGTATGACCCGAGTTGACCTACAACAATTTGTCAGTAAACCTTATTATCGACTACGTGTATGAAGCAAGTGTGTATCTGGCATTTTGTATCTAGGCGTCACGAGTAACTTATATATTGGACGATATAATAATTATACCAAATTCCAGTCCAAAGTAAAAATGCTATAAAATTTTCAATCCGACGTGTTCTTGTAATTTATCGTCGAACGCTTAATCTTCTCCGTAAAACTGTCAACTCAAATAACAAAGTCTCTCGCTTAGATTATGTATCGGCATATTTTTTTTTTTTACTAACTTGTCTCACGGTGCACGGTAACCTTAGGCGCTCTGCCATAAGAAATAATCTTAATGAACAGTAGATTATGCTTATACTAGTATTTAATAAATTATATTTTTATCCATTTTTAAGTAGGGGTCTTACTGTCTACCGTCGATGATAATGCCACGCGAATCCGTTACTGACGTCGAGTTGTACGGTTGAATGTATCTGTTATTGACGCCGTTTCAACTGTAAAAGGTGATGTCACATGTATTCACTATTGACTTCGGGTTCTACTCTAGATGAGTATCGGGTGTATGTGTTATCCTCGGCGTTCGGTTCTATTGTAGATGATGATGTCAGTTGTATCCAATGGCGACGACAGGTTCTACCTCTTTTTTTTTTCTTTCTTTTTTTTTTTTTTACGACAGGTTCTAATGTTGAATGTTTATGTTATTGACGTCGTTTCAACAGTGAAAGGGGATTTCAGATGTATTCGTTATTGACGTCGCCGGGAGTCTACTGTAGATGATGATGTCGATTGCATCTGTGTTTTCAATGATGTAGGTATTACAAATATGGATTGCAGAATATTAGAAAAGGGAGACATTAGCAAAGATGCAGTCCAAAATTTTACCTGTCAAATTTTGGTAGAAACCTAATGTTTTCACACGGTTTGGTATGCAGATTGTTTTCAAATGGCGTGAGATCCCTGAATAAAAAAGAAAATGATCTTTTAAATTTAATGTGAACTTGGGAAAATTTGTAATTTTTCTAACTTTTTTTTTTTTTTTTTTTTTTTTTTTTTAAAGAAAAACAAAGATATAATTCAGATGAACATTTCTCGGTTTAAGCATGCAGTATTTGTTGTATATTTTTTCTAGACGCTGATGTTTAAGATCATTCTCACGGATCATGAGTTTCCATTATTTTCAGATACACTGGTGTCTCTGGAATTCTACATAATTAAATTTAATTTTTGGCACAATTAGAGACATATATAACGTTACAATACTTCTTCACCAAGATACCGTTCCATAACATAGCCATTAATTACTTTGAAAACTCTAAGCCTAGCGTTATCATTTCAAGTTAGAATAAATTATTCACGGTCGATCTCGGGCTTGACACTTGATAAAAACAGCAACATTTAAAATATTTTTTAATCATAGTCATTGATATAAGTTAAAGGAAAGAGTCTTGCAACGCTCTTTGTATTAGCATATTTTTATGTAGACAAAGCTGCAAGTCGCAAGTTAAACTATAAAGGCCGAGGCGGACAAACTGAAAGTGTATTATCAACTTGAGTATGTACTGCCTGGTGTATATTGGCTGTAGTTTTGCAATGATATATGGGATGACGTAGTTGAATCACGTGATATTGAAAAAACCAGATGAAACTGGTGACGACCGACAGAATTTGATTACCGTTGCTGAAAGCTACCGGCGTAAGTAAACATTGTCAATACAGTTGATAAGCATTGTGTTGACACCATGTCTTAAGATATGTAATAATTAATAAGTGAAATAAAAGACATGCACAACTGCAGAAATGAAACGCAGTTGATGAAGCGAAAGTAGGTCATTTTGCAATCAGCTGTTCTGCGTTGTGATGAATTTGAAATAATTTAGGGAAAGCCTTGGCATAACTTTGTCAGTACTATAAACCAGGGCGTTCCGTTTTCGGTTTAAACTTTTTTTTTTAGTATAAAGGGTATAATAACATGTCATACCATTGGATAAGCGATCTATGATGACTCCTAGAGGGGAAGGCGGTTTGGGGGGGGGGACGCAATGTCAAGATATGGTAGATCTATATTGAGGACATAAAATATGCAAAGAATACTTGAATTCCCGAAGTTTAGTTGTATGTCATTGTACATATGTCCTATATAATAACGGAGTGATTATTTGCATGTTGTTGGCTAACATTATACATAGTGCATGTATGTACACATATATAACAATAATCACTGTTACAATATTTTGCTTTTTTGGCATATCAGTCAATGTCAAATTAAAGGCCCAATTAATTTTTACAGAAGGTTATAAATTGAAGTCATTTGTAAGAAGTAGGACTGGTGTTAATTTGAAAGTGTGAGGTTTCTAGATTTCAAAAATATCAAAATTTTCCACACGACCTTCTGCAATAATATTTCAAATGCTATTATAAATGACCTCTTACATCATGATAACGGATGTTAAAGTAACAGTTATGATTTGTAAACGAACAATGCACGAAGTTGTAAGTTGTTTTGAATTAGTTTTTAAAATTATAGAGTATTGCTGTAGCAATCCTATCGCGTTAGTTTAAATATTTCACTTGCACTGTATATCAACGGAGGAGGCAACAACAGAAGCCATCTTGGTCATTTCATTCTGATAAACTGATTCTTTAGTTTTTAAGATTTCAAATACTTAAGAAAGCAACTTTTTGATCATGGAAATTATGTCTAGTTGTAAGTCCAATCAATACATAGATAAAACAAACCACCGATAACATGAATTAAACATTCAAAGACTTTTTATTCCAATTATGAGCAACTGTTACTTCATAACGGATGTTAAAAATGATTTGAACTAAAACATTTAACTAAGTGTTTGGCATAAAAATGTAAAATAAATGAAATAATAAAATAGATAAATAATTAAAAATAACAAAAGCATTTGCAAGCAACTCAAATATTTGCGACAAACATCAACTCTGCCAGTTTCAACTGAAAATTTATGCTTTTATAAAAGTTGCGGAAGTTAATGACATTACTGCATCTCTATTATCCTCTAAACCCAATGAATGTTTACTAAGTGCATTTGATGAATTCTTTATAATTGAACATATACGTCTCTTTGATTATAAAGAACTCAACAAAAGTACTTACGTAAGCATACCAAATTTAACACAATTATTGCTTACAAGGCAGTAATATAAATGTGAATTCTTTTAAAAAGACAAAAATACCAACAGACCTGGAAAATGTGCATTATGCCCCTAACAGAAAAGCGTACAATTTGATCCAGTGTGTTTAATGCACAATTAGGACCAAGTACCACTACCTTAGCTCAATGTGTAGAGTGCTCGTTCGTTATTTGGGAGGTCAGGTTAAAGCTAGTGACATTCTGATATAAGTGAAATGTTCTTAATTGGCACTCAAAACCCCATTTAATTAACAGACAGCTAAGTAACAGATGACATTATAATAATAATAAGTGTCTTCTTTTTAAAGATTAGTTTTTGACGTTTATGAAGGCAAACAGATGTTTAATAAGATAACAATAAACTGACCAACAGTTTATTTTTGCTTAAAGAACTGACTTTGCTTGTTACTCAATGTTGAAAGCTTTCCAGAATGAAAAAGCAGTTTCTGAAAGAATGTTTATTTTTGCAGTACTGGTTCTTCCATCTTTGATATTAAAAATTTTGTTAACGAGAATCGTCTGAGATTATTTGATAGTAACAACCCTCTATTAAAAAAATGAAGTATAGAACAATTGTTTAAATATATCTAGTAAAATGCAAATATTTTCTTTTGGCATAACCATAACTTCTACGAAAATGAATAAGATCTTTAGGCATCAGTATGTATCACCAAAGGTAATAAACAATATTTACTGTCATGAAAAACAAGAAAATCGTCAAAATATACTATACGTATTGTTTTTTTTATTATAATTCATTATCAAAATATCTGTCAAATATTGTTAGTTAGGCAAAAGATCATGACTTTTGTCTATTAACATCTGTTATTATTCATTTGCATTCAGCATTGCAGCAGAAACCATCATTAAGCGTTGAAGTTTACCACTACACCTCTTACTAAGTATTCACCATGATTTAATCTATTCTGAGGCTTGTAATTATGTAAAATAGAATATTTGTAGTATAGCTAATGCATTCTCCTTTTGCAAGACTGAAGAATAATTCAAGAGACCCAACATACTTTACTGTACTTAATGCTATAAAACTATAAACTTTTGCATGTACAAACCAAATATTCCCGCGTTTTAACTTTTATAGAAGTACTACGGTGTAGAACAAAGCTTACCAACCACTTTTTGATGAAGATTTTTTATGAAAGGTTTTGATTATCACGGATGTTAATATAACGGATGTTAAAATTTGAGATCTTTCTTGAAAGAATTTAAATATGTCATGACAAATAGTATTTGTAATGGTAACTTTCAGGAGTGGGCATTATTGCCTAATTCGCAATAAAATAAAAATCAGTCAATACTGTTGTTGGCTATACTGCCGATCACGCTTGTTAAAACCTTAACGGAGACAACAGTCATTTTAAGAAATGATTAGCCTGACTCAAGGTATTGGCGACAACCGGACATTTTTATCACTGTTTAATCAAAGTGTAATAAATGACAGATTACAGCATTACTTATTTTTGATCTGAAATTGTGTTTTTCGTTATAGTATAATCTACATGAGTTACATAACGCTTGTTAATGTTTTTGTTGCGACAATTGGTTTTCACCCTCCGTGCTCGGTAAAAAAACAATATGCATTGGTAAAATGCTATTAAAACTTCGAGACCAACGGGATATCAAAAAAAGAAATACCACTTCAGTCGTTATTTGTTCTAAAATAATAATGTTCTGTGTTTCTTAACCGTATCTGTCAATGCGACATGCAAAATTCAGGCAATTTGATATATTTATGGTGCGGTCTCTGCTCATACAGAAAATTGATGCATCTAAATATTGTCTAAATATTACACACATATATACGTGAATATGATTACACAATTACAAATATCAATTAAATTTTCATATTTCTGTAATTTTATGAAGTCAACAAGTGACATGCATTTTCCTTAATTGGGCCTTTAAATTGACATTGACTGATATGTCTACGATGCTGTCTGGTGATTCTGCGCACCTATTAGCCACCTAAGGATCATTCTCTGATGTTACGACCAAACGACAAAAATGATTACAAAACACTTTGTTTGACTGAAAGATCAACCCAATGTTGTTGTCATGTAAAAAATCTTTCTAAACGATTTTATACATCTAAAATATAAAGAATGCTTTCACACCCCATGCTTCACAGATTTAAACAATGTCCGGTGATTCTGCGCAGTGGTGATTATCTCTGTTTTTATAAATACTACAGTGGTCATGGTGATGTGACTGTTTCTCTGATGGTTTCTCTTTATTTTAATTAAATGATCAGTATGTTACGCATGAAAATAATTAACAGTTTTCATACAATATACACAACAAATTGAATGAAATTGTAAATTTTCTGTATTATTCTGTAACATTATCGAAATTTATCTACAGAAAAACGTTATTCAAAATTTTGAAAGGCAAAATCGGTTTTATTTAGACAGCGCATTTTTTTCTAAATACGGTGGAAATACAGGTGCGCAGAATCACCAGACTCACCTGTATAAATTGTATTTCTTCTCTTTAATTGTATTTGCTTGTCTAATACGGTGTTTCTCGGATACAATGTTCCAGAGGAAGTGTCACGAGACTTTCATCACCACGTGACTGCATTTAGGGCACTTTTTTACCGCCTTGTTTATAAACATATATACAACGAACTGCTAGGTCTCGTTTTTTGGTGATAAATTGAAAAGTTTTCCACCAAAAATGTTATTTAAAATTTCTTTACTGTTTTCGATCATATAGACAATAAAAAAAACATTATAAATTTATTTAATTCCATTAAAAATTTCCCAGAAACATCGCTGTTGTGATGACTGCACAGTGAGTCTGCGTGACCGAAATTCAAGATTTTCATCATTTAAAAGATTCATTTTTGTATATTTTGTATAATATAAGATAAAATAGTTCAAATAAAATTAAAATCAGGCGGTCTAAAGATAGTAATAGACATAT
The DNA here is from genome assembly GCA_029721355.1 of Tegillarca granosa. NCBI lineage: Eukaryota > Metazoa > Mollusca > Bivalvia > Arcoida > Arcidae > Tegillarca > Tegillarca granosa. Next base: position 33,769,656 of record CM056598.1, on the reverse strand, counting down.
TTTCTATTTTAAGTTTCCCCAAGTAAAGAGGCTTCTCGTTATTGCTCCCGACTAAAATAACCAAAAAATCTTTATAAACTCTAATTTAGATCTTGAGATGTCACTTAATCTATTCATTTAAAACAATTAAATTATTTGATACAGGTATAAGCTCGAAATTATATGTAAAATAGTTTAAATGTATGACCCTCTCCTATCACCAGTCCATGCAGTCAATCATTTTTGACATTTTTGTTATGCCCTAAATTTGAGACTGGTCACATGATTCAGGTCGATACTAAAATCCGATTTGGCAAAGAATGAATACATCCACTAAACAAAGTATTACTTCTTGTTCAGAGAAGTTGCTTCTCATTTGTTGTATTGCCCCTACGTGGGCCCTTAATTGGCTAATAAGATATCTTGTATCTTGTACATGTACGCATGCGCAGTACGATAACATATATCAGCCGTATACAGACAGTGTTTGTGTTCAATGAAGTATATCGGACATATGGTCCAACCATTTAATACGATCATTTTGATCAATGAAGTATATCGGCTGTATAAACTCAATTAAGATAAGATTACATAAAATAACCTATCAAACTAATGAAACCATTTAAGATAAAATGATAATTTTAAAAAGTTTGATAACGACATGTTGCAGCGGATAATCAGAATGCCTTATATAAAATTAAAAAATATTTATTTATAATTTATAAGGTAAAATTAAAATTAAATTCTTATAATCAATTATAAAAAAATAAAAATTTATTGGGTGAAATTAAAATAAAATACTTATTTTAGGTTCATTATCAATCTAATAATAGGTGATTAAACTGTGATTAACTTGTTTTCTGTCATTTTGTCAAATTGTAAAAATGTTATTTGTTTTGCTACAAGTGTTTTGTACTTTATTGCAAATAAAGATTATGATTACTGTTAAAATCAATATAAGACGAGTTTAGGGGTTGTAAAAAAAGATTTATGAATTGTGTTCAGAGTATTCACCTAATTAATGCGATTTTTGCTTTGAAACCCATTAAGATAAGATCACAGGATTCAGTTAATCACATAATGCAATTAAAGCCATGATCACATGATGATAAGTAATTAATTGACCGCTTGTGTCAAGGTTTACAATTAAGTACCTATCAACATAGAATGCTACAATCGAAATAGGTGTCAATAATTCCTGGTCTCAATAATAATATTATTGAAGAATGAGAGTTGCCTAATTTTTATCTGTGTAAAATATATTATATGGGACAATTTTTTTATATGTTGAACATGCATATCGATTCAACAACATAAGCTTTCCTTGTGATTAATCTTAGGATGGTGTGCATTTGAGTGATTATGAAATGAAATATTGTTACCCATTACAACAGATTTTCGAAAGTGCAGACGTGTGAAATAAAGTATTAAATTGTAAAATACAAGATAAATACAGGTGTATGTGCGATTACTTACCATATGTTTATGTTGTGGCAAGGATAAGTCCTAATCAACACTAATGTCAATGTTCTTTCTCTTGCTGTCTTGATCTCTGATTTGTAACACCTGTAATAACCATGTGCCACATGCTTTCCTTCACAAAATGTTAAGATACTCTATGAAGTAGGAAATTTCGATCTTGTATTTTTTTTAATTTAAACACATTAAGTTTTAATTCTTTTGGATTTTTTTTATTCTATTTGTCTATAAAATCAGCAAAAGTCTTAGAGTTTAAAGTTAAAGTCATATAAATATCGGATATATTCATTTTGTAATTATATTGCATTCTACAGACAAGTACTGACCAGTGCTGTGTATTGGCGATGTATTTCTAAAATATATTTCAAAATTATCATATTGCAATAGTGCTGAAATAGTGTTAATTTTAAGATGGTTATAATATAGCTATAATATACATATATAGATATTATTTTAGTTATCATTTTAACCATTTTCTTTAAAAGTTAATTGTTTTTATTATTTTATTAATTAAGTACCTTTTTTTATCTATATTATTTTTTATTTTTTAAAATTTTTTTTATCTTTTGATTTATAATAATAAGCATATTAAATTGGGGGTTATACTTCATTGAACACAAACTGTTAACCTTGTCCATATACGGCTGATATAAGTTATCATATTGCGCATGCGTACGTGTAAATAATGGCAGCCAACAACATGTGTTAATCTACCTTACATGCAAATAATGTCAGCCATATAATAATGGCCCCTTAACGGCTTTATGAAATGCATTCTCAATTTGTTTATAGTGCTTACTTAAATGTGCAGTTTTTGTGTGCAACAGCTGGTGATTGAAGATTTCTCACCATCAGCTGATACTGACACCATACTGTGACATTAAGAATAGGTACAGTGTCATTATTGTACTTTTAGTGGGGCTGAAAATTTAGGCATTTCAGTTTGACATTGGCATTGCATCATACATGTGGTTTTAGATTGGATTTAGATAATTAGTTACTGTTAGTAATGTGACAGGGTGTGTGCTTGACAAGATTTACAGAATTTTTGAATCAGTTCAAAAACTGTATTGAAATTTTAATGTTAATACACACCAGAACATTTGGAAGTTGTATTTTATTTATATTGTGGCAAGTCGAGCTCAAGTTTGAATGACTCATTGAAGATAGTTTTTTAGCTCACCTGACCGAAAGGTCATGTGAGCTTATGGCATGGTGTGGCGTGTGTATGTGCATGCGTGTGTGCGTTGTTAACACCTATTTTCCACTTCTCCTCCAAAACTGCTGGACAGATTTCAATGATACTTGGTCAGAAGCATATATGGGCTGGTGCAATTCAGATTTGTTCATGGAGTTGCCATGGCTACCAAAACTAAGTCAAGGTGACCTAGGGTCCAAAAATCTTAAAAAATCTTCTTCTCCGAAACCGATGATGGGAGAAAAAAATCTGATGTGATATTTGACTTCTCTAGGGTCTTAAGCCTTTAGTTTGTTCATTTCATGAAATTTGGTTGAAAAATAGGTTACACGTTTTTGCGTTTAGTTTTAAAAATTTCGTAAAATGGCTTCAAATTGTTATTACTTGACTACTTGAACAGATAATGACATGGGGTTTTCAGTTTTGACTTTTTCTTAAAATAACCTTCAAAATGGGGTCAAGCTCAAAGTTCAAGGTCATGACCTAGTTGGTAATTTTTCAGTTTTAGGCTATTTTCTTCAAAAATTTGAAATATATAAAATGTCAAAACATTGTGAAAATGTTCAGAATGACAAAATTCAAAAAGATACAAAGTTTCATAACTATATGATAATGCATATAGGAGTTGTTGCCCCTGAAATGTTATTTTTTGCTTATAAAAACTAAAATTGTGCATTAGCTTGAAAACTATTAACTTTTTGCATAGGCATATATATTACAATATTGTAGGTATTGACATGACGATCATTTTGATATATGACTCAAGGTCTTACATTCAAAGGTCAAGGTCATAGGTGCATAAAAAACCTGAAATTGTTAATTATCTTGGAAACTGTTACTTTTTTTCATAGGCATATATATTAGAATATTGTATGTATTGACATGAGGATCATTTTGATATATAACTCAAGGTCACATGTTCAAAGGTCAAGGTCGTAGGTGCATAAAAAGACTCAAATTGTTAATTTTCTTGAAAACTGTTTACTTTTTTCATAGACATATATATAAGAATATTGTAAAGATGGACATGATGATCATTTTGATATATGACTCAAAGTCATACGTTCAAAGGTCAAGGTCATAGATGCTTAAAAAAGACTGAAATTGTTAATTATCTTGAAAACTGTTAACTTTTTGCATAGGCATATATATCAGAATATTGTAGGTATTGACATGACAATCATTTTGATATATGACTCAAGGTCATACGTTCAAAGGTCAAGGTCATTGACAGTGTAAGAAAAATTATTTTTTTCCTTTCAGACTTCTGGGCTAGTACATTTGAAAAACTCTTAGACCTAAGGTAAAGTCTTTAGACCTGCAGTTTATTTGAAAAAAAGAACACGCCACAAAACTGTCAACTTAATTAAAATTGATTCAAACAACACAAACTAGTTCTTGGTCATTTATTTGTTTACATTTAATTGTCTAACACAATCTCTCTCTTTCTCTATTTCAAGTTCAATTTGCTCATTATCTATTTCAGGTTCAGAGCTTTCAGAATCACTTTCTATATATGAGTAACCGGTATCTAGTCCCTTAGCTCTGTCTAGCTCACAAATACTTACATAATCTCTAAATGACCAATCCCGTTTTGCAACACAATGGGCATTACGAAAACGGGATCTATAGTGTGCCATGTTGGCCGCAGATAACTGGCGAATGGCAACAAAACTTTCAGCTTGATCTGGATTTTTTGTAATTTTTTGTGATTTCTCAGCGTCGATATGGGCAAGACTTTTCTCGTGAAATTTAACTGTATCAATCTTGAAGTTCTGAGTACCTTGAACCCATGATTTTGATATCTTGCCCGGGTGACCGTGTTCTTTACATAATGAACATTTCATTGTATTGAGCTCCTACTCGTAAAACAGCCACGATCTCCCGTTCTTCCAGTGTGGTTTGAACTGGCGATCTCTTATTTCTAGCTCATACTTTTTTTTCTTCTCTGTCTGTGTGCCAATAAGCCCCGATTCTTTCCTCTTCTTGTTTGGCTGTGCAACCTCGAAATATCTTAACAAACTGAACGCCATTTTGGAAGAGAATCTTGATCACTACAGCGTTTGTAGATGATTATCGCCCCTGGTTTACCTATCACATTGTGTAAATGGAGACTGACTAATTACGATTACTATTCGGCTTAGTTGTTTAAATTACGAGAATGAACAGCGAGAAAACGATGTTTTAACTTTTAATTTGTGCGATTTTGTGTAAAAATTATGATGTAAAACTCTTAGACATTCGGGCCAGCAGTTTGGATATTTTATTAGACCGAAGGCATTTTCACTAGACTCGGTCTAGCGGTCCAGCATAATTTTCGAACACTGCATTGATGCATAAAAAGACTCAAATTGTTATTTATCTTGAAAACTGTTAACTTTTTTCATAGGCATATATATTAGAATATTGTAGGTATTGACATGACAATATGACTCAAGGTTATACGTTCAAAGGTCAAGGTCATAGGTGCATAAAAAGACTCAAATTGTTAATTATCTTGGAAACTATTTACTTTTTGGATAGACATATATATCAGAATATTTTAGGTATTGACATGATGATCATTTTGATATATGACTCAAGGTCTTATGTTCAAGGGTCAAGGTCATAGGTGCATAAAAAGCCTGAAATTGTTAATTATCTTGGAAACTATTAACTTTTTGTATAGACATATATATCAGAATATTGTAGGTATTGACATGACGATCATTTTTATATATGACTCAAGGTCATACGTTCAAAGGTCAAGGTCATTGACAGTGTAAGAAAAATTATTTTTTTCCTTTCAGACTTCTGGGCTAGTACATTTGAAAAACTCTTAGACCTAAGGTAAAGTCTTTAGACCTGCAGTTTATTTGAAAAAAAGAACACGCCACAAAACTGTCAACTTAATTAAAATTGATTCAAACAACACAAACTAGTTCTTGGTCATTTATTTGTTTACATTTAATTGTCTAACACAATCTCTCTCTTTCTCTATTTCAAGTTCAATTTGCTCATTATCTATTTCAGGTTCAGAGCTTTCAGAATCACTTTCTATATATGAGTAACCGGTATCTAGTCCCTTAGCTCTGTCTAGCTCACAAATACTTACATAATCTCTAAATGACCAATCCCGTTTTGCAACACAATGGGCATTACGAAAACGGGATCTATAGTGTGCCATGTTGGCCGCAGATAACTGGCGAATGGCAACAAAACTTTCAGCTTGATCTGGATTTTTTGTAATTTTTTGTGATTTCTCAGCGTCGATATGGGCAAGACTTTTCTCGTGAAATTTAACTGTATCAATCTTGAAGTTCTGAGTACCTTGAACCCATGATTTTGATATCTTGCCCGGGTGACCGTGTTCTTTACATAATGAACATTTCATTGTATTGAGCTCCTACTCGTAAAACAGCCACGATCTCCCGTTCTTCCAGTGTGGTTTGAACTGGCGATCTCTTATTTCTAGCTCATACTTTTTTTTCTTCTCTGTCTGTGTGCCAATAAGCCCCGATTCTTTCCTCTTCTTGTTTGGCTGTGCAACCTCGAAATATCTTAACAAACTGAACGCCATTTTGGAAGAGAATCTTGATCACTACAGCGTTTGTAGATGATTATCGCCCCTGGTTTACCTATCACATTGTGTAAATGAAGACTGACTAATAACGATTACTATTCGGCTTAGTTGTTTAAATTACGAGAATGAACAGCGAGAAAACGATGTTTTAACTTTTAATTTGTGCGATTTTGTGTAAAAATTATGATGTAAAACTCTTAGACATTCGGGCCAGCAGTTTGGATATTTTATTAGACCGAAGGCATTTTCACTAGACTCGGTCTAGCGGTCCAGCATAATTTTCGAACACTGCATTGATGCATAAAAAGACTCAAATTGTTATTTATCTTGAAAACTGTTAACTTTTTTCATAGGCATATATATTAGAATATTGTAGGTATTGACATGACAATATGACTCAAGGTTATACGTTCAAAGGTCAAGGTCATAGGTGCATAAAAAGACTCAAATTGTTAATTATCTTGGAAACTATTTACTTTTTGGATAGACATATATATCAGAATATTTTAGGTATTGACATGATGATCATTTTGATATATGACTCAAGGTCTTATGTTCAAGGGTCAAGGTCATAGGTGCATAAAAAGCCTGAAATTGTTAATTATCTTGGAAACTATTAACTTTTTGTATAGACATATATATCAGAATATTGTAGGTATTGACATGACGATCATTTTTATATATGACTCAAGGTCATACGTTCAAAGCAGGGCTCAGCAAAACTGAGGTGTCGGACATTTTTTTTTTCAAAGCAACTGTACAACCGATGCAGTGAAAAGCAGCAAAAAAAAAAAAAAAAAAGAAAAGAAAAGAAAAGAAAAAAAAGAAAACGTTGTTATTGACTATGTATATTTAAAAGGTTTTTAATATCAATATAGAAGTTTTTTTTTTAAGGGTTTAACTACCACGAAGTTATTTAAATAAATATATATGGTCAGACCAGACTTATTTGTCCACGTTAGTGCTAATTTTGAACTGTTGGCGTTGACGACACATGGCTTGACAGCCATCTTTGTTTATTGACAATCGCGCATTTTCGTTTTCCAGAAGTTACACGAACTTTACTGAACCTCATTTTGAGACCTCTTTGATTTTATTTGACTTTTTTAAAATTATTTATTTATAACTAAACAGTTTGCCAAGACCGTACTATGCGCGTTGTATTATTATTTAACATCCCGCGTGGAACCTCTTTAAAATAGTCCGATGACCATGACCTTCAAGGACTCGTTATCAACTGTTTATGGCTTCCGTCTGTTAAGCGATGTGATTACTTAATAAACAACTTATCAACAAAAGTAATGATGATTCGGACGATGAAACAAAAGGAACAGATTGAGACCATGGATTTTAACTGGTTAATAAACAAAAGCCTAATTATTAGATCTGTATTATTTATTGAAAATGACTGACAGGTGATAGCAAAGAATACTCGAGTAAAATAATGACCGATAATCATATTTATTTACGTGTCCGATTTACTGAATTCTATTTTAAACTAAAAATGTCCGACAAGCTATATTTCACATCGGACAAAAATATTTTTTGTCGGACATGTCCGGCAAATATGACCGTTTCTGGACCCCTGGTTCAAAGGTCAAGGTCATAGATGCATAAAAAGACTGAAATTGTTAATTATCTTGGAAACTATAAACCTTTTGTATAGGCATGTATATTAGATTAGAATATTGTATGTATATTTGCCAATGATTTTGGCTATATCCTCAGGTGAGCGTTAAGGCCCGTGGGCCTCTTGTTCACAAGTTGTTTTCTAGTTTTCATTCCATTTCCTTTGGGACAGTAGTCAGATTTTGCACACACAAGCCGCTGTTTAACTCTGAAAGATTTTGAATATTGGCTACTAAGAATTACTTTCTTTTCTGATTTGTTTTGAATGATGATAACTAAATTATGGTATGTTATACTGTTGTCATAGTAGACCTGAAATACATAGCTCGGAACGTTTTTTTAGCTCACCTGAGCACAAAGTGCTCAAGAGAGCTATTGTGGTGGGTCATTGTTCGGTGTGCGTCGTGCGTCAACTTTTGATTGTTAACACTCCTGAGGCCACAATTTAAATGCAATCTTAATCAAACTTTCTCAGAATGATCCTCTTGACAAAAGCTAGCTCAAGTTCGTATATGGGCCATGTTGGGTCAATAAGTAGGTCACTAGGTCAGCTTGTAGAAAAACCTTGTTAACACTCCTGAGGCCCCAATTTTAGTCCAATCTTCATCAAACTTAGTCAGAATGATCATCTTGACAAAAGCTAGTTCAAGTTCGTATATGGGCCATGTTGGGTCAATAAGTAGGTCACTAGGTCAAATTGTAGAAAAACCTTGTTAACACTCCTGAGGACCCAATTTTAGTCCAATCTTCATCAAACTTAGTCAGAATGATGCTCTTGACAAAAGCTAGCGCAAGTTCGTATATTGGCCATGTTGGGTCAATAAGTAGGTCACTAGGCCAAATTGTAGAAAAACTTTGTTAACACTCCTGAGAACCCAATTTTAGTCCAATCTTAATCAAACTTAGTCAGAATGATCATCTTGACAAAAGCTAGTTCAAGTTCGTTTATGGGCCATGTTGGGTCAATAAGTAGGTCACTAGGTCAAATTGTAGAAAAAACTTGTTAACACTCCTGAGGACCCAATTTTGGTCCAATCTTCATCAAACTTAGTCAGAATGATCATCTTGACAAAAGCTAGTTCAAGTTCGTATATGGGCCATGTTGGGTCAATAAGTAGGTCACTAGGTCAAATTGTAGAAAAACCTTGTTAACACTCCTGAGGACCCAATTTTAGTCCAATCTTCATCAAACTAAGTATGAATGATGCTCTTGACAAAAGCTAGCTCAAGTTTGTATATGGGCCATGTTGGGTCAATATCTAGGTCACTAGGTCAAATTGTAGAGAAACCTTGTTAACACTCCTGAGGCCCCAATTTTAGTCCAATCTTCATCAAACTAGTAAGAATGATTTCTTGACAAAAGCTAGCTCAAGATCGTTTATGGGCCATGTTGGGTCAATAAGTAGGTCACTAGGTCAAATTGTAGAAAAACTTAACACTCCTGAGGCCTCAATTTTAGTCCAATCTTCATCAAACTTAGTCAGAATGATGCTCTTGACAAAAGCTAGCTCAAGTTCGTATATGGGTCATGTGGGGTCAATAAGAAGGTCACTAAGTCAAATTGTAAGAAAACCTTTCTAACACTTCTGGGGCCCCAATTTTAGTCCAATCTTCATCAAACTTAGTCAGAATGATGCTCTTGACAAAAGCTAGCTCGAGTTTGTATATGGGCTATGTTCGGTCAATAAGTAGGTCACTAGGTCGAATTATATAAAAAACCTTGTTAACACATATGAGGGGATCCATTTTGGACCAATCTTATCAAACTGTCTCAGAATGATGCTCTTGACAAAAGCTAGCTCAAGTTTATATATGGGTCATTTTGTGTCAATAAGTAGGTCACTAGCTCGAAATATAGGAAAAAATCTCTTTTAAGAATAGAAGCTCCAGTTTGCCAAAATCAAGCTGAGTGTACATCATTTTCAGGTGAGCGTCCAGGGCCTTCATGGCACTCTTGTTTATAATACAGATGTTGCCGTTCCGATGCTCTCTGTTTATAATATGTATATGTATGCTAAAAGTTCTTGAGGAATATGTAACATAAAGAAGCAATTCTGGGGGAAGGGGAGTTGACATTTAATTTCCCTGTTAACAAAATTAGTCTATAAACATATTTTTATTGTGTCGCCTGATTAAGCGACATATAGGGATTACTTTTGTCCGCGGCGGCGTCAGGATACCCTTGTCCGGACATAACATTGGTGTTGTATGTTCAAATGACTCCAAACTTGGTGTGCATGTTTCTGGCAATGACTAGAAGTGCAGTGCACAAGAACCGCAACTTCTATCTTTTTCCGTTTTTGAATTATTTCCCTTTGATTGATTTTTATAGAGCATTTCTTGTCTGGAGCATAACTTTGGTGTAGTATGTTCAAATGACTCCAAAACTTGGTGTACATGTTTCTGGCAATGACTCGAAGTGCAGTGCACAAGAACCACACCTCTATCTTGTTCCGTTTTTGAATTATTTCCCTTTGATTGATTTTTATAGAGCATTTCTTGGCCGGAGCATAACTTTGGTGAAGTATGTTCAAATGACTCCAAACTTTGTGTGCATGTTTCTGGCAATGACTCGAAGTGCAGTGCACAAGAACCACACCTCTATCTTGTTCCGTTTTTGAATTATTTCCCTTTGATTGATTTTTATGCAGTGTCAGGCGACACATCTGTTTCAAAGAAACATATCTAGTATCAACTTTAGTGATTGTTATACTTTTCTTTTTGTAGATTTTGTTCACTCAGCCATGGGTGAACCAAATCCTGATTTAGCAAGGGATGTAAGCTCCAGTTTAACTGTTGCAAGTATTCATACAGTAACAAGTGTAAATTTAACTCCAATACCACATAAAAAGTTTACATCAAGAGAACCATCCACAATAACAACTGGTACAGATCTTATTCCAATATGTAGAGTTTGTCAGTTACCAGGAGATTATCAAGATCCACTTTTTACACCATGTCGATGTTCTGGCACGTTACGTTTTATTCACTATACATGTCTGAAGGTAAGCTATTAAATTTTTGACATGAAACATGAAAATTTCAGCGGAAATTTTATGTTATTAATTTGTTATTTAAGAAATTTCTTCTACTGGTTTTCATTAATGATATTTTTATTATATACTCCTTGGCAGCTAGGATGGATAAAGAATAGAATTAATGTTGATTAAGACTACCCCACCATATGGCCTGCATTGTAATATGAGATGAAAATATGTTTCCCTTGTAAGTACATGTATAAGACCAGAAAAGAAAACTATGCTGCTTCAGAGGTTAAAGACAAGATCTTGAGAGCTGTATGTAGGTGTGTGAGTCACAGTGACCTATGTAGATGAAATGTCAGACATGTATGTACTTTTATTGAGTACATACAAATATTTAGGTGAGTGTCCTTTGTAAGTTTCAGTATTCCACCATACATTAAAGTTTAAAACTTGATTGATAAAAGAATTGAAGACAAAAAAAAAAAAAAACCGTCTGAAAAAGTAAAATCTAAAGGTATAAAACTAGGTTTAGACCACCTCTACAATGAGGATTTTTCTATTAAGCAAGGTAGGATATCATCTATCTTGATAAATCATACGAGTTTCATAGGTTGTATAAAGCAAGTTTTCAGTTATTGGTTAATATAACAGTTTCAAATGGCAAGCTTATAAAAATAAAACACATAATTTAGTGTATAACACTCTAGACACTGCCATTGTCACTAATTGTGAATTTGAAAAGGTTAGCAACAAAATGTGGCTTCTGATTATTTTTTGAAGTAAAAAAAATTAAACGTGCAAGAAGATTTTGGCATCAGAATATATCAACTGGTGACAAAATTTTGCTATTGTTGATAATGGTAGCAACAAAATATTTCAAGCCAGAGCTAATCCTGTAATTTACTCACAAACAGAAGTGCTGGAGATGAATATTTTCTCATGTTTGATCACATTAGAAATGACTTCATTAATGCTTGTATGCAATTGTGAACTTAATTATTTTCAAAAATACTTTTGAAAGTCTACATACTACAAGCATGTATGAAATAATTTAAATTTGGAATTAACGGTTGGACTTCCTTTTGACTCACTCATAATTATTATGTAATATTTTAGAAATAATCACAAATGTTGAAAAAGGCTTTAGTCTGTCCTTCATCTTTAGTTTGATTTCTTTTTTGCCTCCAACATCACAGTGCTAAAACTTTTTCAAAAGGAAATTTTAAAACATAACTAGTTTAATGTTCGAACAGTAGTTACATTTTCAGATGTACTAGTTATTACAGGATCATACAGATAGTTGAGTCTATCTAAATTGTTTAAGATTTTACAGGATATAACAGGGTTGGACATAACTGATAATATATTTATCTTTAGTATAAAATTTGTCCAACTATATGTCTGCATATCATTTAGTTTAGTAACTTGAAATTTGCCCATCTTTATTTTAAATTTATATTGCAGGTATACAATTCAGAAAATATAGATTTTTTCTAACAATCAAATTTATTTTGTTTCTTTTTAAATTTTTTTTAGGCATTAGTTTTGTGGCATGCTGCATATATGATACTTAGTTACTGATTAATCTTGTAGGTTTGTTTTACCATTTGTAGGTTACCAGAGATATATCAGCGTGGTTTAAAGAATGACAAGAGAACATTGTCTCAAATTAATCTGGATAACAATCAATTTTTTTCCTACTTTTAGAGATGGATTGATATATGCACAAGAAAAACAAAAAAACCACCCAAATGTGAACTGTGCCGATATGAATTCCAGAGACATAAGAAATTTAGAGTGAGTATTTTGTTTTCTTTTTCTTTTACCCAAATAGTAAAGCAGAAAATAAACATTTGATTCATAATTGTTTTATTATAAACCTATTTAACTTTATACTAAACTCATGTACCAAATTGAAGGATGTATAACAATCCATAAAATTAAAGAACAGAGAAAATACCAAAATTGTGAGAATAATCTAAAAATAATTTTGCTTCTTTAAAATTGGTTCAACAGAATATTCAGGATATTTTTTTTGAAATCTGATTTTCTATAAAAAGAATTGAAAAAAATTGATAATGTGAAAAACCTTTGGCACTGTACTTATTGTAGAATAGAAACATAATGAATACACTAGCTCTAGTGTCGAGTAGAAGTTTTTATATTTGTCCTTTTTTAGCTCACCAGGCCTGGATATTGCTTAACATTGGACCCTATGGGATAAGCATATTTTGACTATCTCCTCTGAAGCTACTGGTTTAAATTAAACCAAACTTTACAGGAATGATTTAAACACCTTTTACTAAGATTACCTGGTCCAGGTGAGCGATACAGGCTCATCCTTCTGAGCCTCTGGTTGTGATAGATTTTTTATTTTGCCTATATCAACAATCCTTAATAAGTAAACTTTCATTTCAAATTCAAAAGATTTACATGTATTTTGTTTGATTTTATTGAGGTTCACTGTTCAAAACTTCACTAACAACAATTAGCAGTGTTTTGGATTAATTTGATTTATTGTCAAAATAGATTAAATTTCAACATTTTCTTGCTATTGTAGTTTACCAATTGGAAGTTACCACGTGTAAGCCACAGAGACAAATGTTTGCATATTGTATTTTTCCTCAATTTACTTATCATGATTGGATGTGCCATAGCAACTGTGATGTGTTTTTTGTCAGACAAAGGGCAGATAACCAAGTTTCCGAAGAACAAAGTTGAACTGACCACAGAAGAAATAATAACCCTAGCATGTGGAGTCATGTTTTTTGTTGCATTCTTTATTGCTATGACTGTGGAGATCAAGGCCAAACATACTGTTTATAAGCTTCTTATGAAATTTATCATGCATAATACAGAATGGGCTGTAGATCCGTATGATCGAACAAAGGACACGGGGTATAAAGGTCCACCTCAGCTGGTTTGAATGAAGAGACAGCTCAGCAGACTTTGTAAAAATTCTTGTCCATGATACTGTCTACATTGGCATCAGACCTGGTTTTACCAGCTGCCTATTCTTTCCTTAAACATCTAATTTTTAGAGAACCTTGTCAAAATACTGCGACTAATAACCCTGTGTTTTGTGGAGATTTTTTTAATATAAAATGAAAACAATATTGTTTATTCAATGTAAATAAATAACAAGATGTTGAGAATAGGTACCTGAATTCAATTGTACAAAGTTAATAATTAACTGTACCATAAGTAAACCACTTGAAACATTAGTGTTTAATTAATAAATAGCTCTAATCAATTAATAATTCATTTAAGCTTGGTGCATCTAGACCAAGGGAGAATGGATTCGAAGCCAGTACATTTTACCAAAAAAAAAAAAAAAATATGATTTACTTTTAATTCTTTTAAATGGTATATTTATATATTTAAAAATCAGAGTCATTTTATGTACTTACTCTGAAATCCTTAGGAATTACTGGGATTTACATTTTAATGTAGTTTTAATATAATAGGGAACAAAAATTTTCATCCGGAATAATCTGATAGGTTAGATTATTATAAGATTAGTGCCATTATATGGTATAATCTAATATATATATATATATACATGTATATATTTTAAATGATTTTTACGGGTAGAGATTCTGTATAATGGGTAATATATGTCACAGTATGTAAAAAACAAATGTTTAGAAGCATTTACAGCGAAAAACATTTTTTTAAGCTTGAATAGCCTTGTATATACCAATATTCACAATTTTATTTGCATATTATAGATTTCATTCATGAATCACACGATGACCCATAAAGCTAGAATTAAACTTCTTCTTAATAACATTTCTTTCCAGTGGCATTATTTAGTGATATTGAGGCAGAACATATTTCACTAGAGATTTTTAGATAAAATATTATTTAGTGATATAGAGGCAGAGCATTTTTCACTAGAGGAATAAATGCAACAGTATCAGGTCAATTCGCCCCACGGTAAATTCGCCCCCACTTCTTGCAAATTCGCCCCCATGTCAAAATCGCCCCCTTCAAATCGCCCCCACTTCTTGAAAATTCGCCCCAAACTTTTATTGAGATTTTACTTTTTTAAAACTTTTTTTATTATTATTAATTTTATTTTACCTCGAATATGCCAAATTAACACTGTAAACATATTATTTGTGCATTGCGTGTGTTGCAATTTATGTCGAGTATTCATAATGCATTGACTGAATTCACACATAAGACAGCGGTTACTGTAATAATTTATATTGAAATGGTGATTATCAAAAGTCCTTTGTACGATTATTGCTATTTACCTCTAACCACCAACTGTCCCCATTTTCAACTTGGACAAATATATGGAACTATTAGACGGTATAAGACGATAGCTGTTGTATGGATAATATCTTTAATTAATCAATAAAAACTTTTCTTAAGTGAAATACTCACTACCGTCCACTACCGTCTAGTAGCCTCCAGTATTTAGAGTTGAGTTGAGTAATGGTGTTTAACTCCCAAGTCAAAAATATTTCAGCTTTCATAATGCTGAGTGCTTAGTGGTCTTGGACCATACCTTGTCTGGATTCGAACTCACTACCTCCCACTTACGGTGCGATTACTCTGCCAACTGAGCTACCGCATTTAGAACTACTACTTTTGTCACTGAGAGCACAGGTTCCAGGGGGAATTTACTTTAGCATGTTGTCATAAATCAACTCATCAGTCATTGCTACAAAATGAAGTTAAGAAAAAATGGGGTGAATTTGTCGAGGGCGATTTTGTACGTGGGGGCGATTTTGTTGAAAGTGGGGCGAATTTGCCCGAAGTGGGGGCGATTTTGACATGGGGGCGAATTTGTTAAAAGTGGGGGCGAATTTACCGTGGGGCGAATTGACTTGCATTCAATGCAACTATAAAAATATTATTGGATACCACATGGTGCATCAACAAATCTACTAGAAAGTGATTAAATTGTCGTATTATTTTCTTATTTCACTTTGCTTCAGTTATGGGCTATTTTTGCATATTTTTTTTCCATAACATATGGGCATATCAATTTTGTATTTATTTTAAGTGGATGTATACATTTAAAGCTCACTTAAGGGTTCCTGAACATTTACCTGAGCTTCAGTAATCCAAACATAATAAGGCCTAAAATCATGTCTTATGACAAACTTATTTGCTTGATTATTTTTTTATTAAAAAGTTGGTTAAATGTTGCTCTGTTGCATATTGTGATGTGTAAAGAAAAATTACAAATATGTTCTTTTTTAAAAAATAAATTTAAAAAATATGCAGTTTATGCTTTTAGGATTTACATTAAGTGTTAACATTTAGCTGGTTTTAGACATGATATACATTACCATATTTATTTTACATGCAGCGGTTTGATGATTGTATCACTTATTAAACTGTGACAAATATTATCTGCAGCAGATACCTCGTGAAATTATGATTGTCATCATAGATCAATATTGATTACCATATAGTTCTGTCAGACAAATTCATTTATTTCTATGTGTTTAAACATTTTTGATGTAAGTCTTAAAAACAAAGGTTTTGATTATGAATTTTAATGAAATGGTGGCAAAAAAAATCATAACATTGAAACTGTAGATGGTTGCCACATGTTATGTCTCAATTGAGTATCTATGGTGACAGTCCAAACTATTTGTGCCTTTGCAAATTGCACTTGCAGCTCATTGCGCAGTTGACACATGATGCTTGTGTCGGGTTTCAATTTTCATCTTTGGATGTGATTCAATACATTGATTGTTTAATGTACAATATATTTTGCTATGGTTATTCAACCATCATGACCAGTACAGGTTGTATTTGGTTTCAGGTCACTTAATCAGCATTGATGTAAAATTGTCAGTTTGTCTTTGGTGTTTGACTGCAAAAGACTATCACATATATTCATTTTATACCTTATATTAGAAAATTTATATGTTCATCTACCTATTCATAAAGCAGCTAACACTTTGGTGAATGCCAGCTTCTGTAAACTGTCTTAACATTATTAAACTATGTGGTACTTGGTCATTGCTCAGCTGATGAAGCTAAAATGTGTGTGTGTGTGTGTGTGTGTGTGTGTGTGTGTGTGTGTGTGTGTGTGTGTGATCAAAATGTACATAAATTATTATGTAAAATAATAGCTATACAGTTTTGATACAAGATCTTGATGAATTATGCAAACTGGACATCACCATTTTTTTTACCATATTGTATTATATTTTAGTACATACACATTTTATGTTAACTAATGTATATACCTATGTATTATATACACTTTCCCTTGTAGTTTGTGCACAACAAGAATATTATTTTTGATTTTTTTGTTCATTCATTTGAATAAACACACTGCAGTGTTGTTCCTCACCAAACTGTTATTCCAGACAGAAGTACTAGAAGCCATGTATCTATTTAGTGATAAAAGAGACGAAATCTAATGTCTTCACTCAATATTATGGTCGTTTTATTTTTGTGCTAAATTATTTTTAAAATTTTAACTTAACATTAAATTGTAATACATGTATCTTATTACATGTAAATGTAAAGATAATGACATGAGGTTTTCAGTTTTGACATGAAGATGTGTAAAAAATAAAAGGATAAAGTTGTTTATATTCCATTAAAAACCTTTAAAGTCAATAAATTACAGTTTTAATCTCATTTCGAGAGAATAAACAAAATTAGGGGGGATGATAGTGCTAAGCTTCAATTTTATTTACTGCATGTTACATTATAAGACTGATAAGTAGGCATATATCAGCTTCAGAAATAGAAAGAAATAATTTGAGGATGATGATTCATATCTAAGCAAAATATGCATGGACATGTTTGTACACGAGTTTTGTTTACATGTGCAATGTTAAAATCTGTTCTGTGAATCTTGCAGACTGCACTATTCATTGTTCATTTTTGTAATTTAGTTTAATGGTAATGTATAGGCTACAGGCATATATATATGTATATTTAAAAAATTTTTACTTTTGCTTTGTGTGCAGATGTGTAGATGCTTTTTCAAAGAAAAAAACTCAATAATTTCTTTTTTCTTCATTTGATGCCAAGTTACTCTTTGTGATGTGTGTAAAATTAACATTCCTTTATAAGGCTTTGGTTCTTCTAACTTCCACTAGTGCTATATAGTGTTGTATACAAAGTAGTCATCTATCATTTTATTTAAGTGTTTTGAAATGTATGCTAACAAGAAAAAAATGTCGAAATCAAATGTGATTATAGTTCTATCTATAATTTATTTATTTGAAGCTATAAGTTTACCCTAGATTAGTGCTATTATTATCTGTGATTTATTTTGTTTTTGAGTTCTAGCTTTAGTTGCGTTTGTTAAGATTTGAAACAATTGTTTTCTTTAATTTATATATTATCTTAACCTACTAGACAGCAAATTTATACTTCTATTTCTCCAATCTGCAATTGTATGGTCCATATTAATGTACATGGACTGTTTTATTTATGACTTAAGGTAGATATGTGAATTATATTCACTTTATCAAATTTATTATATGCATTCAAGTACCTTTGTATAAATTTCCCCTTACATTTAACATTTTGCAGCTTGTAATACTTTAAATTTAGTCTAGAATTAAATAAACTTCTTTTTGTAGTTTTCCCCGTTTTAAGGGATTTATGTAAGGATCACAATGTTATTGTGATATAGGGCATAATTATTGTAGTCATAATACAGATATTATATTGATTTATTTATGTTGTTAATTGTCTGTCCATCTGTCATCATTGGTGCATATTAATATACTTTTATTATCTATCAGCTTGTTGTTATTGGTACATATTATTTTATTTCAGAATTCAATATATGTTATTCATAGAAATGTAAAATGTTTTCTACCTGTTAAATAAATCATAATGATATTTACATATTTATATGTGTTCTTGTTTCTAATTACATGTATTTAGGCAATTTTTAAGCCTGAACTACTGGTTTGTACCGTTAATTGGGGCAGCTTAAACATAAGTGTTGATACAAGTATACTAGTATTTTATGTAGGTTCGTGATACCAGATAAAAATGTACTATTGGTGACTGGTTGCTATATTGTGTATTGCCAAAACTTGAAAAAAAAAGTTTAATGACAAGTACTTGGATAATTAAAAGATAAAAATTTCAACCAAAATTAAAGGAAGTCCAGTTTACTATGAGGAAGAAGCTCATTTACAGTGACCTGAACTCAGTTGTTCTAAGCTCAGTAGCTTAACAAGTTGGTTAGTGAAAATTTGTAAATTGGGTAATGGTCAATATTCCTTTAATTTCTGTTCAAAAGTTAATATATATGATTGTTATTATCAAACAGAAACAAAATAAGTCAAAATTCTATATCTGAATGTATTCAATTTTATTAACATATTGGATTTTTACTAACCATAATACTAGACTAATTTGACCCTAAAGTATAAAACATTTAAACATCTTGTCATGTACTAAAAGGCTTAAGAAATTATTAAAACAAGTTGTAAATAGCATCAGGGAATAAAAATTTTATCCATATTCAAGGTGGCAGTGATCTAAAAAAATTTAGACATCTTTTCATACATGGAAAGACTTGGAAACTTAAACTTGTTAACAGACAAGTGGCTCTATCAACTTTGCCAAGCAGGTTGATTGTCCTGCGATCATGGACACAGTGACCTGAAATAGTAAAATGTTAGCCGTCTTTTAATTAGAAATTAACAAACTAAAGACTAACTTTATAGCATCATCAAAGCTGATTGACCTTGGCCATCACTCGAATCACAAACTAAAAGGTTCAGTAATTTGAAACTACATATACTGGTAGAGCGTCAGTGCATAAAGCTATAAGAAGTTGTTGCACTGATTGACCTTCACACACATTCAAGTCATAGTGACTTAAGAAGTGATGTATTCATATATTAAACATAATTTATTACATTCTTGGCATCAGAGCCCAATGATGGGGAAACTAGAGCAGGCCATTTCTAACAAACATACATATACCGATACAGTGAATATTTCAAATGTAGCACTCCTACAGGTCAGGTACTTCTTTATTTAAACAAGCCTGGTCTGTAGGCTTCAAAATGCGGAAAATACAAAAGGGTCCCTATATATTTTAATTATGCTTGTGAACGTCAAAAGCATGTAGCTGGATCTTAACTCAGATAATCTCTACAGTTTCCCATTTGATACCCCAAGGTTTTTGAGGCACCATAGGATGAGGAGGCAGTAATGAGCGATAATGGTCATAATTAAGATTGCTTGTTTTGTGGATTTCCTATATTTGAACGTTTGTGGCCAAGAAGAAGAAAGTTTTTTTTTCAAACTGAAAATAGTCTTATGAGTTTTGTGAAACTTTTGTCAAACATTTCGAAAGTCAGGTTAACTAATCAAATGGTCATTTTAACTTTGACTAGTGCAACTAAATGCAGATTCACATCTTTATAATGACAGAATATTTAGTAGTTGAATAACAAACTTAGGACAGCTAGAGCAAAGAAAACGTTTTTGTTTGATCAGCATACGAGGTATATTCATCTTACCAGTTTATGAGGTGTCGGGTAAGGTGCTCTAAGCAACTAAGGGAAAGAAAAAAAAAAACGAAAAAGAAGAGCATGTAAGGGAGACAATAGACATGAAGCAAAAGTAAAACTGGTTATTATTAAGGATGCAATCGCAAATATAAGGTATTTTTACTGCTTATTCATTGCTAACCAAATATGCCTATCCAGAAAGCCATAACTGACCCGTTTTGATGCTATTACTGATAATATTTTTTTAATGATAAATATCCTAATTTCCGACCCCTGTGTTTTTTCCTTTGTTACTTTCACTTCACCGCCCGTAACATCTAATTAAATATCTACTTACCAAAATTTAAAAATTAGTATTTCTTTTTATTTTTTATTGACAAGGAACACGAGGGTAAAAAAATCTTTAAAAACCCATTTTACTTCAATAAAAATTGGTATTCCACATATTTGATCCTAGTTGTAACAGAAAATTGTGCTATGTGCTTCGTAATTGACATAAATATTTTTGCATGGCGGAAAACATGGCTGATGTATGAATCTATGATGTTGAAAAATTAAGTTAATGACAGATCCATTAATATACGTTTGGACTAGAGAATATGTTCATTAACTTCTCTATAATTTCTCCCGTTTACTCTTGTCTAACACGTATTTGATGAACAGTATCATACACATGCATACATATTTTCCCCATAAAATCGTTAAAAATCATCCTAGAGTCATCATTTTTTTTTAATTTGTTCATTTTTTAAAACAGCATCTAATGAACCTACCATAGGCAAAATATGTCAATTATCTTTTCTTTTATTTCTCCCGTTTACTCCCGTTTACTTTTTATACCTACCGCGGACTAGTGATAGCCTATGATTAAGATACTGCATAAAGATGGGAAGAAATAAGTGCTTGAATGGAGTTAATTGTGTTTTATCAAAAGTGAAGTAATCAAGATGGTCAGTTCGGGGATGGCAGGGAAAATAAGAGTGCCTGGAGAAAACCACTGACCTTTGGCAAGTGAGCTGACAACTTTTTCACAATAAGAAATGCGTGAGTGGAATTCAAACCTACAGTAGGCTGTGAAATGCATTGATCTAAGTCCTCAAGAATTGGTGCTTAAAACCTCTTAGGTCACAAAGGAACAGAAGTTAAATAGGATTCCGTTTAAGATAAATACTAGTATTAGATAGAACCACTATAATTCAAAAGGCACAAATATCAATAAAACAAGCCATTTACTGATCAAGGCATTAAGCCTATCCAGTAATTATTTAAGTCATATTAACAAATTCAACTTAATCTTTTTACAGATTTATGAAAAGTTGAAAACCTTTTAAATCTGAATGATGGCACAGATTCCAGATTTCACATGTAAGTTTAAAACTTTGATTTTTAAAATTTTGATTTCAATCTGTACATTGTATAATTTTCAATATACATTGTATAACATACTACAGGACATACCAGTATTTAGGACTCAAAAATGTGCTGTTTAGATGAATACTTTTTATTTTCTAAAGTTAATAGTTTTGACAATATTTATTTTCAGTAGCAATAGATCTGGCCCCAGTTTTACAATCATTCATTCAGCTGAGTGTACACTCAACTCAAATGTTCTCATTTTTCTCTCATCAATATTTTAAAAGTTTTATGAGCGAATGTTTCGTTTTGTTGAACAAAGAAAAAAAAGTGTCTTAGTATTTTCAATATACCATCATAGTTAACTGCTGTAAGTAGTACCCCTTGATTGACCATATCATTTACAAGAGCAAAGATTCAATTAAATTAATTTAACAAATGTTATGGATTATCACATTGAATGATGGTGAATTAAATTGGAAAGAAGGTGTTTTAATTTAAGTTCTGTACTGTATTAAGTAAGTTTTTTTCTGTTAATAGACATGACTGCAGAAGAAGCCATAAACCAAGATGAGTTTATTGAACCACCAGCTTCTTTTAAAAGTGCTGTGTGGAAATATTTTAAATTAACAAAGTCACGTAAACTCTCTGTGTGCAATGTTTGTAATACTGTCATGTCGTATAGTGGAAATACAACTAATTTACAGACACATCTGAGACGACATCATCCACATATTGATATCTGTCTTGGTCAGGGTACATACAGTGGAGGTAACAGTACTAACACATTAAAATCCAGTCCGGTTCCAGTTAGTTCCATATTTAATAGTACAGAATCTAGTTCTAGTGACTCCTTTTTATCATTAAATGTAAATAAGTTGATTCCAGTTGGAGGATCTGGTAAATCATGGTTAATAACGGATGCTATAACTAAATACTTGGCATCAGATCTGAGACCTGTCTCTGTGATTGAAGATCCTTGTTTTAGAAACTTGATTCATATTCTGGATCCATCATATAATTTTCCAGCTACTCAACAATTTACAGAAATAGAGATTCCGAGACTTTATCATTCAGTGAAATCAAACATAAAGGAAAAAGTATCATGTGCTGAAAGAGTAGCTTTTTCTACTGATATCTGGACGAGTAAATCTAAACAAAATCATGTGACAGTCACATGTCACTATATAGATAGTGATTGGCAGGTAAAAGGTTATGTTCTTCAGACCTGTGTTTTGTCAGAATGTTGTTCTGGTAGTGAAATTGCAACTTCACTGTGGCATATAGCTGAAGAATGGGAATTGCAAGATACTCTTTCTGCAGTTGTTACAGATAGCAGCACTTATGTGAGTATGACATCATCACCACAAAGACAGTTTGAGCTTCTTCTTGTGTGTTTTGCCCAGAATTTAAACAAAGCAACATTGGATGGATTTTCTGTTCCAGATGTTATGGATTTACTACAAAAAGTAAGAAAAATTGTAACATTTTTTTACATGAATAAAAATGCTGCAGGGATATTGAAACAAAAACAAACCATTCTAGATGTCCCACAGAATAGTTTAATGACTGATGTACGAGACAAATCAACAAGTAGTCATGATATGTTAGAACAGTACCTTGAACAGAAATCAGCAATTTATGCTGCTTTGACCTCAAAAGAAATGAGAAAAGAGACCATAGATATTGTTATGTTGACTGATGATGAGATTGCTAACATTAAATTTCTTGTTGACTTATTCAAACCCATGAAAATGGCTATGCAGGCTATATGTGAAAAATCTGCACCAACATTATCTGTAGTTGCCCCATTGTTATCACAACTTAGAGGAAGAATGAAAAATAAAGACAACGATAGTGTTATTATTACAAGTGTTAAGGAAGCCATTTTGAACAGTCTTCAAACATGTCATACCAAAGAAGACATGGACTTCTTCTACATAGCATCAGCTCTTGATCCCAGATTTAAAACTCTTCCTTTCCTATCAGATGTAGAGAGACTGACCGTATTTTCATCAATAGCAGTAAAAGTTACTGAATTAAATAAAAAGGTTTGTATACTGGCACATACATGTATGAATTGAATATAGTTTCTTGCCTCTTCCTTTTAAGAAACTGGGTGTGATGACTTAGTGGTTTTGTCATTAATTAGCCTTCAAACGCAAAGTGTCTTATTATTGTGGGTTTGATACAGTTGACCACAAATGAGACAGGGTTTTGCAAGTCTTTACTGGTTGGCTCTGTATCAGTATAATGCACCAAGTGTCCTGCAGTGGTTATCTGCACAAGTGCAGGCTTGTGTAGTAGCACTCCTAAACTCACCATAAATGCAAACTAGTACTTAGTGGATCAGAAACACTTATTCATGCACTATACAAGATTGTTAAGATTAATCCTTGAAATTATTATAAAAAGATGTATGGTCACAAATAGCTGAAAAATTGACATAGAACTACATTTAACTAGCCAAGGAATCAGTTAAGATATCATAGTGTGTATGAATTAGTTCAGTATTGCTTCACAGCAGTGCACAAAGGAACATCTGAGACCCTCGATGACCAAGTGGTCTAAAGATCATATTTTTTTTTATATCAATCTGTCTTAAAAACATTTTCACATTGCTGTTGTGTAAAATTCATCCTTACTTTTCTGATTTCTACTTTCAGTACTGTAAATTGAGAAATTTAGTCTGGTCGATTATCATAAACATTGATTGTCATTTCCAGATATTTGTGAACTGTTATTTTAGTTTCATGAAATGATGGTTAGTGCAAATCTAAGTAAACTTTATCAAAACAAAATTATTTGAGATTGTTTTTATTTCTGTGTTTTACTCTTACAACTTTAAAGGAATAAAATTACAGCTAAAATTTCCTGATTTACAATAATCCATAGACATTAAGATATTGATAGATCAATTTTGCTTACCACTCAGTTATACACCATTCTGGAAAAGGCATTATCAGTCTTTTTAAAAGTCTTGAATAGATAGAATTATGCTATACAACACCTTTATAAGAGTTTGTAAGTGCAAAAAATTTTGGTTGTGAAAGTGATCAAATTTCAGCTGAAAATCATGTGAAGAAATTATAATATTGTGTTGATTTTAAAAGTATCTTGTTATGAAAATGCAATGGAGACTGTGTTACACTATGTAGTTTTGATTTTTTTCAGAGGAAACAAGATAGGAATAGGGTCTGTTATGTTCAACTGGCATCTCTTTTGCATTTTATGTGAGAATCTGATTTATAAAAGCTTAATTTGAAAGATGATTATAAATGTTACAAATGTAAAATGGTCCACAACAGTCTTTCCTGATGCTAAATTCAACAAAATTTGATTAAATATGAACTTCAAGACATAAAATCAATTTTGTAGCTTAAAATCAGTTCAAGTTTTCAGTACAAAAGTTGATTGTGATCATAGTAAGTAAAAAGAATGTAAAAAAGAAGTTCATTGACCTACAAATGTTTTTTAAACAATACATGCCCAGTTCAAATTTAATTTGTAAACTTACATGTACCGGTTTAGCGTTTGTTGTTAAAATTCTACAGAAATAAAGAGGAGGAGACAGACAAAAATTTGTCTGACTCTAAAAATGTCTACAAGCTGTCAAGTTATGTAAAATGTGATGTTTATGAGTCTTAAATATCTGAATTTTTTAGACAAGAACAAAAACAGATGGTTCAAGCTCACATCACTCAAGTTCCACACCCTTTAATACAACCATACAGATCAAACAGGAACCATCAGACAGTGGGTCTGGAATTAGTATGATTATGGAAATGCAGGATAGAGCAGCAGAATGGGATGAACCACCAGTGAAACGATCTGCCTTGTCTAGTCTGTTTGGAGATGTTTTCATAGAGCAGCAGAATCGACCAAAGTCTGTATTAACCTCAGCACAGGAAGAAGTCGATAGATATAAAACAGAAAATCCAACTTCTTTAGAATGTAATCCATTGCTATGGTGGAAGGATCATGAAGGAGCATATCCATTACTGGCAGCTTTAGCAAAATCAGTACTTTGTATCCCCGGAGCTACTGTTACTTCAGACGTGTTCACTTACTCTGGAGATATATTTAATATACAGAGAGAAACATTGGATTGTACTTCTGTTGATATGATGACATTTATCAAGAAAAATATGGAATTTTAGTCATCAGATTTATTTTATCGATTTTGAAAAATCCTTTACAATAATAAAAATATACTGGGCATTGTGTAATAAAAAAGTATAAACTTAAAATTATTTACAACAGCAAAACTTCAATTTTGAAGTCTTTTATACTTTGATTTTGACTTCCAAGTTATTGGGATATGTTAGTGACATGCCAAAAGAAAACCATTTTAAATGTAGAGCTATCCATATTATTTATTAAAAGGATATTATTTATTGAAGTACAATTCAATTAAAGGTTGTAATTTCATAAACCATTGATTGAAGTTATACTGTATTTACACCTTGTCATTTTACCATGATAATTCAGTAACATACTTCAGTATACTCATTATGTGTTATAATTATTTATACTCAATCATTTAACATTGAAATATTTTTGTGTAAGGATAAAGCTAGTAAATTTATCCACTTTAAAAGGTTAACAAACCAACTTTCTTGCACCAAGATATGCCCTGAATGGGACCCAAACCTAGACAGTATAGGAGTTGAGTTGAGTAATGGTGTTTAACGTCTCAGTCAAGAATATTTCACTTATATCGAGATGTTGTCAGCTATAGGCGAAAGTGCAGAAATTTTGCCTGTGCATTGGGCTGATGGCATTATACAGCAGGGTTCTTTATTGTGCCATGCCTGCCATGACACGGGACCTCATTTATTTTAAGTTCCCATCTGAAAGAACCGTGACTTTCATTTTGTAATGCTGAGTGCTAGGCGAAAGAACAGTCACTACCCACTTTCAAGTCTTGGGTCAGACCCGGCCAGGGTTTGAACCCACGACCTTACACTTACGGAATAGATGTAGTATAGGCATTATGATACAAAAATGTGATTTTTAGACCACTTGGCCATAAGTAAGTAGCAAAAACTTGTGTTTATACCACATCTATAAAGGAATAATGTGCAGGTCTTATCTGAAAAACAAATTAATAATAGACTGAGTAAATAACAGATAACCCCAAGAAGTAAAATAGTCAGTTATCACTCATTCTTTGATGAAATAGATGGCAACCAAATATCCAGATAGTTCAGAGTAGTCAACAAAGTTTAATTTATATTTTTTTTAACATTCTTAAGTGTTTGTTCACTTTCATATAATTTGCATTGTCCTTCCAATGTTTATTACATCACTGCCTTTCATAAAAAAAGGTGGATTGGTTGGTTGACACCATCAAGTTTTTTACTATAAGAAATGAGTGAGATGTTCAAGTGTGTTTTATGACTGTCTTGTACTTAAGTGTATTGGGGATATGTTAGTACATGACAGCAAGCAATCACCTCCCAAGTCATATTATTCTGACACCAGTTGAACCAGTCCACACTGTATTCTTAATACTAATAAGCATTGGGTCAGGAGGCATTTAACTCAAATTTTAAAATCTTATGTATGTCCTGGC
Source organism: Tegillarca granosa (assembly GCA_029721355.1). Taxonomy (NCBI): domain Eukaryota; kingdom Metazoa; phylum Mollusca; class Bivalvia; order Arcoida; family Arcidae; genus Tegillarca; species Tegillarca granosa. Next base: position 33,742,418 of record CM056598.1, on the reverse strand, counting down.
CAGGATTCAAGCCTAATCTTGATGCACTGAGGCAATTATCAAAGAAAGTGGAATATTAAATTGGAAGTTCAGTCTTCCGTCTGTTTCACTTTTGTCTAGAGTAATTTTCAAAAATAAATCCTAAATATGAATCTTCATGTGAAGCATCATTAGATTTTATTAGGAGATGTGCAAACTTTTACTCTAGATCATTTGCCAATTTTCACTGGAATTATGGCACTTTAACTAAACTTATTAAAAAGATGTTTGCAAAACTTGGGGTGAAAAGTATCTACAATGGTAGGGGTTTTGTTCTAGTGTAATGTTTTACTTGCATGGAATTTGGAATTGTAGTATATCCAGCCTGGTTATTCAGAACTCTGTTAGCCTAAGGAGTTGCTAGCAAAAAACTACATCTTGTATTTTAGGCAATGTTTGTTTCAAATTTATGTTTCAAAAAATTAAAGCTGCATTAAGTTTTCTATAAAAAAAACGTGTCATTTAAACACAACTTAATACAATAAATGAAACACAAAATTTCATTTAATTTGTCATTTGTGACTTTGTAAGGGATACATAACACCATTGCAAATACATTTGGATATTAATGATGAACAATTAATGCAATTTGTCAAGTTTCATCTTTTATTCATTCAAGTCCCTATTCATCTGTGTGCGTGCTCCAAGCTAATAGTAATCATTGTTAAACATTGACCAACCTGTTAGATTCTGTTTATATACAGCTAATAGGAATGAAATTTTAGAAAATGAATCTCATGGGTCATGATTAGAAGTTATCTATTTTAAAAAAATATATTTTTTTAGAAAATCAAAAAAAAAAGCAGAAAATTGAAAAACTTAATACAGCTTTAATGCATAAAATTGCTATTATCAAAAGAAATGACCAAAAGTCAAAATTTAAATTTACAATAAATATTTTTAAGTTTATCATATTTTCTTATTTTACTAACCAAATAGTTAAGCTAACAGATTTTTTAACATATCGGCTCAGTTCAAAGGTTAAACTTGGAAAGTCACAATTTGGTCTGATGATACATTTCACATATCACAGGATTACTGATATAAAAAATTATTTAGACAAGTCATTTCGTAAATTATTTATTATTATTGTATTAAGTTAAAAAATTATTTTATCCATAATCATGATAATCCTTTAAATTTCTGACACATCTAATCATACCATAATCAAACAAATAATAACAAACCACATGATCTGACAACGATTAACAATTTGACATTTATACACACAATTCAATGATAAACCTTTTTGCTTATTTTTATTCATCTGATAACCAACAGTAACTGAGATAGGTATTTAAGCCTTTAAAATAATATCATTCATAGTATACAGTATAAAAAACAAAAACTTTGTTCTTGATGACAAAATTTCCTTAAAAGAAAATTTCAATTGGAATAAAAAATTTGATAATTTAACAAATAAATATGTTACTGGTTTTTATGTAGTATCTTGTTCCTTTTACATAGAAGATTGCGCACTTAATATTGAACTTATTAAATGAGTTAAATTAAACTTTATGTAAGAGGCCTTGTAAATGTCGCGTAAACATACAGTGCCATCTATAAACTACTGGTATTATATGTTTCAAACCATTCATGTCAAAGGGAATAGGAAATTTACAGACATACTGTAAATATTATAAAGTAATAATAAACATAAATATAAATCTGTATATTATACTTATTTAAAGATGGCTGTGTACATTTAACAACTTTAACAGTTTCAATATTATATGAATTGTACACATAACAGTCTCATAATGATCTCTTAATAGAGTGATATTACACAAGTTATTATGAATTTTATAACATGTATTTAAGAACAAATTATACATGTACAATAAATGATGTTTCATGCAGTACCTGTAACAATATATTGTGTAGAATCTTGGCATTTAACTTTTTTCTTGTATTAATAATAAGAATAAATAAAATGAAATTTTTAAATCAGCCTTGTTTAAAAAAAAAAAAAAAAAAAAAAAAAAGGGGAATTACATGTATATTATGTTTAGCAAGAAATAATAGATCTTGTTAGTAATATGTTTTTTTTTGGTTTCAACTTCATGTCTAATTAAATTTATTAAATAAGCAGAATATATCATACAAACATTTATGTATACCTGCTTCTAAAAGGTCATTAAAATATATTTTTAAATAAGCAATGACCTAATATGATTTTTTCCCCAAAAATTCATTTCCTGCTAGGAATACAGAATATAAGAAATACGAATAGAATCTGAATTGATGGATAAAGCACAAAGAACATAGACTCAGTTTATCAGAGGTAGACCAAAACAAATTAATCCATAAAAACAGAAAGGATTAATTTAAAGCATAAGATTGGTTATGTACAGACCACTGTGGAAAAAAATTACCGTTTTATTTTGTAACCAAGAACTCGTATTTCGATGACGAACACTGAGTGTGACTTCAGTGAAAAAAAAAAGATGTTTATACTCCCAAACCTGCAGGAGAAACCATTATGTACAATTTACAAAGTTATGTAATTTACAAACTTTAAGTACCACAGGAGTTAGAAAATATCCAATATGTACATAAAATAAAAGAAATCATTCATAACACACAAAAACATTATTATCACAGTAACTTGTATCCTATAATACACACACACACACACACACATACGCACACACACATTAAATTATTTACCTTCCCACCGGTAGCTTTAGTTTTATAAGAATCAAAACTTTGCTATTTCAACTCTGTATGTTGAATATACTTTTAAATTTTACTTCAAAAAATTTTTCATTAATTTCTCAGTCCTATGATTATCAAATCTGAATACTATAAATGTTCCATCTTGAAAAAAAAATTAATACCGTAATGAATTTTTGTTCCTTCCATTTTCAACTGATTATGAAATTCTTATGATTTTGACAAATACATGTTTACACTTTAAGTTTTTTCCTATTAATTCTTAAAAACAAAAGTTGCCAGGTTAATTAAAAGTAATAAATTTTGACAATATTTATAAACATTATGCCATCTTTCTAAGTGGATATGTATTTAAGTAACTGTACATCAGTTTTAAAGCCATTAAGATATAATGTGGCCAAAAAAAAAAAAAAAAAAAAAAAAAACTGAACCAACAATTAATAAAGAACTGATTAATGCATGTCAAAAATAGTACATGTACACGTATATAATTCACAGTTCTGTTCATCTTAAATAATTGATTCTAAAGAAATAGACAAATTTAGAAATCTGTCATAAGACACTATTTTAGTCTGTGTGTCAAAATTTCTTATTTGTTCCTTTAACCAATATAACATTATGCATAGTTATTCATCAACCATTTTCAATTCAATTCATACACAATTTTTTTTTCAATTTAAAGTAATTAAAATATCTGCCTTTAAAATGTCAAGTCTTAATTAAAAGCTAGGGTTTTTACAACATCAAGACCCAAATTCTGTTGTATCTGGTGATATTGGTTTAAACTCGTAGGCTCCTCTCCCATCCATCATCAAGTAATACTGAAATTATAGATAAAGAATGAATTTTAATATCATCATAGGCATCATTGCCCTAACATTCTTCTTTCTCAAAGTCTGGCTACAAAGCAATCTCTCTCTCTCTCTCCATATGTGTATCCCCTCAGTGACTTATTTCTATCCCTTTCTACATATCCCCTTAGTAACTTCAATCCCATCCAATTCTCTATAAGTATCCATTTCAGTGACTCCAATGCTATCTCTTCCACTCTATATATCTTTGAACTAGTAATTTTAAGTCAGTCACTCCAATGCCATCTCTTTCTCTCTTTATATACCCTTTCAAAGCCAGTGACTCCAGTGCCACCTCACTCTCTACATATACCCTTAGAAAGTGACTCAAATGGGATCCCACCAGTAATATGTCTCTTTAATCACTTATTTTTATGCCATACAACTCTATATATATACACCCTTAGTCTTATGCCAACCTATTCTCTCTCATATACCCCTCACAATCATTGACGCTAATGCGATTCCATCCTCTCTCACTCGGTGGCCTAAATGCCACCTAATGCCACCTAATTCTCTCTAAGCATCCCCTCACAGACAGAGACTAATGCCATTCCATTCTCTTTTACTGTATATCCTCTCACAGTCAGTGACCCTCAGTAACTCAAATGTAATCTCAAAATATTCCCTCGGTCAAAAAGTTTTGTTTGGAATGGTTCATTAATGTACACAAACAGTTACCTCATGATGCTTCCATAAGGACTTTCTGTGTGATACAGTGAATAACGTAATGCCAACCTGTAAAATAAAAATGAGATTGAAATTTAATTTACAATCATGTTATAGTCCATTATAAAGTAAAATAGTGTGTTTAAAATCATAAATGATACTGTTTAACATAACTGCACATATTGTGTTGAAACAAACCTGTAGTCACTGCAATAATCTATTTGGAATGTTTAATCCTAACTTCATTGATATTGAATACCCAATTTTAACCAGATTTTATTGTAATGTGTTGTCTGCTTTTGCAGTGATCTATATGACAGGTTTTAATATAAGTACACTAGCCATGTTTTATCATACATATCCAATAATAATAACTGAAATTATCGTCAGGAAATATTATACCTCTTGAATCTGTATTTCTAATAAATGCATTGATTTTTCTCCGGGTGATATTTTGCAATACAGACCGGTGCTCCAGTTAAGTCACACAATTATCTTTGATGACATAATATTAGAATAACAATTACTACATCTTAACCTGCATCCAATTTTAACACAGGCATCTAGTAGCATTCTCATGCAGAGTAAAGCACTATCAATTAAAAACAATGAGGCACAGACAACATAATTGTTCCTGTGTCTTTTGCAGATTTTTCAAGATGATACAAAAAGTTTACCTGTCTAAATTTAACACAATAACTCGGATGTCTTAATTTTTTTGTTTACCTCTCTAGAGTGTTGATACATATATCCTTCAACATCTACACTAACAGCACTGGTACACTCATCCAATATAGCAAACTGTGGCTTGTGGTAAAATAATCTTGCCATCTAAGAAAAAAAGTTGAAATGCTAAAATGAATTTTTGTTCATGAATTTAAATCACTGACATAAAACTGAAAGATTCTACAATTTATTTCTAGAAAACTTTTTATGGTCAAATCTCCCACAATAACCAAGTTGTTTTGAAATGATTTTTCTTATAAAGAAAATGCTGTTATAAAATATATAGCCAAAGTTTTCTCCCCTAATGGATCAAGTGTTTTATTATACATGTATTCATTTTCTCTAAGCATGAGAAAATTTTGATCTATTTTTGATAAATTAAAAAAGTACCTTTTTACTACAACAGCTAAAAAAATCTTGAAAATTACTGAAACAAGAGGCCAAATAGGGCCTGTATCGCTCACTGGCACACCTTATTTTGTTCTTTGCTTTTTCTTTTTAAATATATCCAATCAGTAAAATGTAAACAAACTTACTAGCAATATCCTTATTTTCTATTATTTCAAGCACTATTTATCATAAATTTCCTTGCAATTGGCCATGTACTTTCAGAAGATTTGGGCTGAAATAAACCTTATTTGCATATTACGTAATTATTGCACAAACGAACAAGAGGCCCAATAGGGCCTGTGATGCTCAACTGGCTGCATATGTAAGACAATGTTTGTTTTTGATTGAAATGCTGTTTAACGTTCAACTCAAGAATATTTCACTTATATGGAGACTGTCAATTTTGGAAATGGTGGAGGACACTGGATTATAGGTGAAAACCACGACCAAGCAGCAAGTTAACTGACAAACTTTCAACGATGAAGTGCTAGCCCACTTGGCATTAATGCACAATGTCAGGGGTGAAAGGTGCTGTGATTTGTAACATCGAATGTTTAAGACCACACAGCCACTGTGGTGCCTTTAAGACAATGTGATGTGGTTACCATAATTGGTTCATCAGCTTAAGATGGGAAATAAATTTAGCTTATGACCATTTTTGCTTCAATGAAGCCTACTTTGCAACACACACATGCAGGCATGCTTCACTATGCCATAAACTCAGCTGGGTTTAGCCAGTTGAGCTTAGAAAGGATCCACAATGGCTATTTTACATACATATATATACATATATATACATGTATTTCTAGTAACAACAGGCATCTTAGACTGGTTCAAACTTTTTTTAGGCCAATGTAGGAACCTTCCACAGGAAGTTTGGTTCCAATTCGCCCAGTGATTTTAGAGGAAAAGATTTTTACTAAATATTACACCTAATTTGCATATTTCTTGAAAATTGGGTCAATAAAAATTTTCTCAGAAAAGAATATTATATATTTTGAATCCCATACAGTATACTTTCTATATTTAAAATTTGAGCTCAATTGGTGGAAAAAAAGATCAACAATGGTCTTTTTTTTCTTCTATTTTTAGTTATGACGGCCATCTTGGATGTCAGGCCGGGTTGCCTGGTACCACCTTTAGTCAGGCTGACATTTGGACCTTCCACACAAAATTTCATTCCAATTGGCCCAGTTGTTTCAGAGGAGAAGACTTTCAAAGATTTCAATAAATATTACACCTTAAGCATAATTCTTGAAAATTGGGTCAACGAAAGATTTCTCATAAAAACCCTTTAAATATGTTCAAATTTGAACAAAAACGGTTAAAAAATGACTCAGCAATGGCTGTTTATGTGTTTTTGCTATTTATAGAAACAGCGGCCATCTTGGATGTCTGGCGGGGTCGCCTGGTACAAACTTTGCTCTACCCCACCTAGGGACCTTCCACACCAAATTTGGTTCCAATTGGCCCAGTGGTTTCAGAGGAGAAGATTTTCAAAGAATTGATTAAATATTACACCTCATTTGCATAATTCGTAAAAATCGGGTCAACGAAAAAGTTCTCATAAAAACCTGTTACATATATTGAATTCCCCGCTATCTACTCTCTACATTTCAAATTTGAACAAAAACGGTTAAAAAATGACTCAGCAATGGCTATTTATGTGTTTTTGCTATTTATAGTAACAGCGGCCATCTTGGATGTCGGGCGGGGTCGCCTGGTAAAAACTTTGGTCTACCCCACCTAGGGACCTTCCACACCAAATTTGGTTCCAATTGGCCCAGTGGTTTCAGAGGAGAAGATTTTCAAAGAACTGATTAAATCTTACACCTCATTTGCATAATTCGTAAAAATCAGGTCAACGAAAGATTTCTCATAAAAACCCGTTACATATGTTGAATGCCCCGCTATCTACTCTCTACATTTCAAATTTGAACAAAAACGGTTAACAAGAGGCCCAATAGGGCCTGTGATGCTCAACTGGCTGCATATGTAAGACAATGTTTGTTTTTGATTGAAATGCTGTTTAACGTTCAACTCAAGAATATTTCACTTATATGGAGACTGTCAATTTTGGAAATGATGGAGGACACTGGATTATAGGAGAAAACCACGACCAAGCAGCAAGTTAACTGACAAACTTTCAAAGATGAAGTGCTAGCCCACTTGGCATTAATGCACAATGTCAGGGGTGAAAGGTACTGTGATTTGTAACATCGAATGTTTAAGACCACACAGCCACTGTGGTGCCTTTAAGACAATGTGATGTGGTTATCATAATTGGTTCATCAGCTTAAGATGGGAAATAAATTTAGCTTATGACCATTTTTGCTTCAATGAAGCCTACTTTGCAACACACACATGCAGGCATGCTTCACTATGCCATAAACTCAGCTGGGTTTAGCCAGTTGAGCTTAGAAAGGATCCACAATGGCTATTTTACATACATATATATACATATATATACATGTATTTCTAGTAACAACAGGCATCTTAGACTGGTTCAAACTTTTTTTAGGCCAATGTAGGAACCTTCCACAGGAAGTTTGGTTCCAATTCGCCCAGTGATTTTAGAGGAAAAGATTTTTACTAAATATTACACCTAATTTGCATATTTCTTGAAAATTGGGTCAATAAAAATTTTCTCAGAAAAGAATATTATATATTTTGAATCCCATACAGTATACTTTCTATATTTAAAATTTGAGCTCAATTGGTGGAAAAAAAGATCAACAATGGTCTTTTTTTTCTTCTATTTTTAGTTATGACGGCCATCTTGGATGTCAGGCCGGGTTGCCTGGTACCACCTTTAGTCAGGCTGACATTTGGACCTTCCACACAAAATTTCATTCCAATTGGCCCAGTTGTTTCAGAGGAGAAGACTTTCAAAGATTTCAATAAATATTACACCTTAAGCATAATTCTTGAAAATTGGGTCAACGAAAGATTTCTCATAAAAACCCTTTAAATATGTTCAAATTTGAACAAAAACGGTTAAAAAATGACTCAGCATTTGCTGTTTATGTGTTTTTGCTATTTATAGAAACAGCGGCCATCTTGGATGTCTGGCGGGGTCGCCTGGTACAAACTTTGCTCTACCCCACCTAGGGACCTTCCACACCAAATTTGGTTCCAATTGGCCCAGTGGTTTCAGAGGAGAAGATTTTCAAAGAATTGATTAAATATTAAACCTCATTTGCATAATTCATAAAAATCGGGTCAACGAAAAATTTCTCATAAAAACCCGTTACATATGTTGAATTCCCCGCTATCTACTCTCTACATTTCAAATTTGAACAAAAACGGTTAAAAAATGACTCGGCAATGGCTATTTATGTGTTTTTGCTATTTATAGTAACAGCGGCCATCTTGGATGTCGGGCGGGGTCGCCTGGTAAAAACTTTGGTCTACCCCACCTAGGGACCTTCCACACCAAATTTGGTTCCAATTGGCCCAGTGGTTTCAGAGTAGAAGATTTTCAAAGAATTGATTAAATATTACACCTCATTTGCATAATTCGTAAAAATGGGGTCAACGAAAAATTTCTCATAAAAACCCGTTACATATGTTGAATGCCCCGCTATCTACTATCTACATTTCAAATTTGAACAAAAACGGTTAAAAAATGACTCAGCAATGGCTATTTATGTGTTTTTTGCTATTTATAGTAACAGCGGCCATCTTGGATGTCGGCAGGGTCGCCTGGTACAAACTTTGGTCTACCCCACCTAGGGATCTTCCACACCAAATTTGGTTCTAATTGGCCCAGTGGTTTCAGAGGAGAAGATTTTCAAAGAATTGATCAAATATTAAACCTCATTTGCATAATTCGTAAAAATCGGGTCCCGCTATCTACTCTCTACATTTCAAATTTGAACAAAAATGGTTACAAAATGACTCAGCAATGGCTATTTATGTGTTTTTGCTATTTATAGTAACAGTGGCCATCTTGGATGTCCGGCGGGGTCGCCTGGTACAAACTTTGGTCTACCCCACCTAGGGACCTTCCACACCAAATTTGGTTCCAATTGGCCCAGTGGTTTCAGAGGAGAAGATTAAAGTTTACGCACGCACGCACGGACGCACGCAAAACCATGCCATAAGCTCAGCTGGCTATAGCCAGTTGAGCTAAAAAATGACTCAGCAATGGCTATTTATGTTTTTGCTATTTATAGTAACAGCGGCCATCTTGGATGTCAGGCAGGGTCGCCTGGTACAAACTTTAGTCTACCCCACCTAGGGACCTTCTACACCAAATTTGGTTCCAATTGGCCCAGTGGTTTCAGAGGAGAAGATTTTCAAAGAATTTCACTAAATATTACACCTCATTTGCATAATTCGTAAAAATCAGGTCAACGAAAAATTTCTCATGAAAACCCGTTACATATGTTGAATGCCCCGCTATTTACTCTCTACATTTCAAATTTGAACAAAAACGGTTAAAAAATGACTCAGCAATGGCTATTTATGTGATTTTGCTATTTATAGTAACAGCAGCCATCTTGGATGTCGGGCGGGGTCGCCTGGTAAAAACTTTGGTCTACCCCACCTAGGGACCTTCCACACCAAATTTGGTTCCAATTGGCCCAGTGGTTTCAGAGGAGAAGATTAAAGTTTACGCACGCACGCACGGACACACGGACGCACGCAAATCCATGCCAATCGTACGGAAAAACCCATTATATATGTTTTTCCCCGACATCTTTTTTCTATGTTTCAAATTTCAACAAAATCTGTACATAAATTAACTTGTAATTGCCATTTATAGGTTTTTGCTATTTATAGTAACGGCAGCCATCTTGGATTTAGGACGGGCATGTCGGATACAATTCTTAATCTATAGCAATCTATTTTTATCTATATATATATATATAAATTACTTACAGCAACTCTTTGTTTCTCTCCACCACTTAAAACATCCATCCAATCCTATAAAAAAACCAACCAATCTTACTAAATTACTTGACAGATGAGCTTCAGATTGTAATGTTGTTTAACATCCCAATAAAATGTTATGTGTTATATATATCAAAGAAATATGAAAACTTGCTATGGTAATCAAAAATCTGTTCTGTACAACATTGTACTGCATCTCCAAAAAGTTTCTGACTTGATTATCAGTACAAGTTCTGTTAAGTATGAAGTGTTTTCTTCATATTATAATTTGAAAAGCACAAAGTCCATTTCTTTACAATTCTTAAATCTAATACTTAAGAATCCATCCCCCATTTGGAAAACAGGCAACCAAAAAATTATAGCAATAAAAGATTGTCTGTGTCAGAAGCATGAAAGCGAGAATAATTTTTCAACAACTGAGAAATGTTAAAACAAAATTCAGAGAGTAGAACTCTGCAGATATTCATTGACATGATTATTTCTATTGAAATTATATATACCTGTACAGCATTCCATCCTCCTTCTCTGTCCAGTATATAACCAAGTTGTACCTAATAAAAGAATTAAAACAATTATAAAATTTAACTGAAAACACAACATCTCATACTTTTTGGTTATAATGATTTAAAATACAAGTAATAAAGAAAGGCTGTAAAATCATACAAATTGTTGTGCACAAAATTTACAGCAAAAAAGTTGCAAAGATATGGTGTACAAACAATATTTATTTTCAAATTTATTGATTTTAACTTGATGATATATACATGTACTTAATATATAACTATTGTTAACAATATTAAATGGTTTGTAAAACATTGGCTTTTATCAGACATTAAAGTAACAGACTGTTCAAGAGAAATTGTAAAATTATTTTATATTGTATCATTTGTAACTGTATCTAATTTGGTATCATCAGATTTCAGCTATCATGACAAGGGCAAATTTATAACTCACTAGAGATTAATCGGAAACAACTTCATGTATGCTTAAGATGTGCAAGTGAGTATTTTGGTCCATCCTGTACTAGTGCATACTCAGTGGAGACATTAACTTGCAATCTTATAAAGTCAATAGACACCAGCGTAATACTTCCCAAGTCACAATTTTCCGACACTAGGCAAACCAGTTTATATTCTGTTCTCTTAGTGCCAAAAGCCATGCAAAGAAGCAGTATCTTGAATTTTTAAGTCTGTTACAGTATGACCTGACCTGTTTGAATCTAACACCTCCTGATTTTGAGGTGGAAATCATCTCTGATCTACTGAGGTGGACATATTAAAATAGTCAGTACTTCTTCGGAAGTAAACCCATGAATCTATGACAAGTGTACTGAAAAACTGTAGGGATAGAAATATTATCAAAGTATTGAAATTAGGTATAAATTTCATTCAAATGTAAACTCTGTGCTGATTGACTTATTTATCCCATCAAGGCAAAATGTTGCTTAAAAATACAAGATAAGTTCCACCAACAAAATAAAATTACAGAAGACACAGGCAACATTGTTATACATGTAATATCCAAATTATAATGTCTTAAGATGTGTATCCAAAGGTTCATGCATGTAAAAGCTTACTTTATTTAATATATCTGCTAAATCTTTATCCATAACACCTTTCTTCAATTGTTCACTGTGTGTATCTGGATAAATAACCTGATCTCGTAATGTACCAACAGTCATATATGGACGCTGAAAACAAAAATTTACATCATTATTTTACCTTACTCAATTATAGCAAAAGTAACAATATATTAATATATCATTTCTAACAGGGTGACAATCCATACTGTCACCCCAAAGAATTCCATTGTCAGGTCAAAAAAAGCCAAGGTTAAAAATGAATTTCAAGGGGCGACAATATGGATTGTAACCATATCAGAAATGTTATATTTATTCTATACAGATTGTTGCCATCTTTTAATGCTGTGTAACTACAGTAAATATTGTATACTGGATTGAATTCTGAGCATTTGGTCAGCTGCTTATAGTAAATATTTAGTAAATTCAGTAAAACCCAGATCTATCACCACCCGATTTATCGTCAAACTCGCTTATCGCTAAAGTATCAACTAGACCCGTTTTCTCTTCATGTAAAAACCCCGTTTTAATGCAAAAATTCGCCTATCGCCATCTGCCACCCTTACCTGATAACAAATAATCATTTTACCATGATTGTAACCTTGATATTATCGCCAATTAACATGGTCATACGTGACTGATTTTACTTAAAGTAGACACACAGTTGGACAGTCAGAGACTCATTCAACTACAACTACATGTATGTATGGCTTACCAATACTAAAAAATGGTGATTGCTGAATTGTGTTAACTTTTATCAATATTACATATATATTTAATGTATAAACAAAATGACGCCCAAACGAAAAAAGAATTTTGTTGGATATTAAACAGAAAAAGTATATTATGAAATATTACGAAAACATGCTAAAATTACACAGCTAGAAACTGCTGATTATTTTTTCAACGTTATGGGGGACTGAAGTAAAACAGAGAACTGTTGGTGATACACATGTAATTTAGCTAGCAAAGAAGCTTATTACTCCCCATGAATCTGACGGTGACGGAGGCACTCCAAGAAAATGACATGGGAGTGCTATGTATTCTGAAAAGGCATTGAAGTTGGGTTTTCTAATGCTCATCCCAGAATATTATAAATCAATAAAACGATTCTTTGAAATCACATGAGTCCACCACTAAAAACGATTTCATCGAGCCAATTCCGATCTAAATGTACGTATCCCACTCTAACCACAAAAAGTACACATGTCAACTTCAGTTTTCTGTCTCCCTCAGTTTATCGCCAAACTTGTTATAATGCCAAAATATAAATGGATAAATGTTGGCGTTATAATAAGTTTTACTGTATGTCTAATTTTAAAGACACATGAAAATTTGTCATACATTGACATCAATTAAACAAATTTTTTCACTGATTCAGAACATAGTTGTGTGACTGAACAGAGTACACAAGTTTTCTGCACATGTTACATTTAATTTCATTTAATTTCTACTGCCAAGGTAATGCTGTGACTTAATTTTTTTTTCTTATTTTAAATTTCACAGTGACATTAATTTTACCCTAATTTTTAATAACCAATCAAATTTCGAAAAATTCACTAAAGTTTATCAACAGCAAACTTCAAGAAGATATTTAAATACAGTACACAATAATCTGATTGATAAGTTTGAACACCTATTCATAAAATATCCCGATTTTGTGCAAGCACTTCTGATCTGCATTTGTACTACAGCATGTCAATTTCAAATTCAAGAGTGCAAGCACAATAGATAAAAAAAAAAGAAATTGAAAATTATGCTGACATCAAGCAAAATAAAGAGCAAGAGAAAATGGGGTATAAAGTGTTTCAAACATAGCCTTCTTCTGAACATAATTTTTTAAAGTTCTGTTTTGTGTTTGTTATTAGAAATGTACATGTATTTTAATGAAAGAAAAAATACCCTGCTTGTAAATAAACTAAAAAATATTTACAAAAAGTAGAAAAACAAATAACTTTTTATGAATTGATTATCTAAAACATTTCAAATCAATAAATTATTTTGGCAAAAAACATGTGAAAAATAAGTGTCAATTAGGATATTAAAGTGATTCACAGAAGTTGTGAAATGATATATCTCTACATACCTGGGGTACATAAAATAATTTCCCTTTTTCTGGTTTTGTCATTGTCCCACCAAACAAAGGCCATAACTACAAAAGAAAACTCAACATCAACTAATAATCAATAACATGAAAATCATCACAACTATTTCATACAAAAAAAAAAAACTTAGGAAATTCTTATTTTCATTTCTTTCAATTTTTTATTTTTGAAAATATCTTTTTTTCATATCCTGGCTACTAGATTCACTCTAAAACTTCTGTTCTGAGCTGAACACAGGTCAGCAGCTGTGTCTCAATTAGCTATAGAGACTCTATAAGGATTCAGTTTATATCAATCTATATCACGCAGGTATTTTGGAAATGTAACAATATTATTTATTATACCTCATGTAATTTTCAAGTAATTTGATTGGATAACTAACTGTTTGAAAATAAAATAATATCCCCCTTAGATTTACTAAGAATAAAGAATGGCGCACGTGCTTCAGGGTAACATTAGTTGAAGAGTTATGGTAATGGGTAATATTACAAAAAATATAACATGTGCAAAAGGAATCCTAAATCACACAATTGAACGCATTTCAATCACAAGCAGCTAAACCTTTGATGGATATGATCTTTTATTAAATAATATACATTTTATTTATATGCAAGCGTTTCCTTGATCAAGACTACCTGTCATCAGATGACAGATGACAACAGTCGATTGGTACAGTAATCATTTTTTTTAAGTAACAGAGAATCTCAGTTTAAGAGAATATCTGGAGAAAAACATTTGGCATAATAAAATAAATAAAACATTCATAAGAGGGTGATATTGCATATTTTCACCCCTCGGAAACCATTGTCAACCATGGTTCCTCAGGGTGAAAATATGCAATATCACCCTCTTATGAATGTTATATTTATATAAAGACAAACTTATAAAACAAGAGGCCCAAGATGGCCCTAATTTGCTCACCTGAGTTTAAATGTAACTGGTATGTCTTGATAATACCTGGTAATTCATAACATGTTGCCTCAATAGAAGTGGTTTCAGATAACCTAATTTTTATTGTTTTGGTTTTTAGCTATATAGGTCACTGTGACCTACTTTTAGTAGCCAAAGCTACCAGAAACACAAATGAGAATGGCAATGGTCTGAAGGTCTATTGACTAATATGAATGAAATGTGACCAGAAGTGTCAGAGAAGAAGTCTTTTGATGGATGTATGGATGGATGGCAGAGTTCCTATCCATAACAAAAGCTCAAATGAGCAATTTTCAGATCCGGATTAAAGACTTTAAAGATTTGACACATTAATTCAAATATTTCAAAAAAAAAAAAAAAAAAGGTAAAATTCAACTGCAAATTATTTTAAAAAAAATTTTTCAATTAATTTAAATAATGTCACATAACAATGATTTTGTAAAACAAAAAACAAAAAAAACCAAAAAAAAAATTCAAGGTTTTAGCTAAATCTTCATATCAGTATCACATGTATTTCAAAAATAATAATTCACTAAAAAAGTAAAAAAAAAAGTAGCCTCAGTGGGATTTGAAGCCTCGACCCTTGGGTTGCTAGAATTGAAAAAGAAAAAGGTAGAAAAAAGCGACTTGTATTTTACAGAATTTCATGGAAATTGTTAAACATATGTTTCTTCACATAAGAAAATGATGTTTAGAAAAAGAGTTCACCTAAATTTATTAATATTGTAATTTTGGTAAAAAGTACATTTGTGTACTATTTACAATGTTTAAAAAATAAATGCAAAAACACGTAACCTAATTTTTCACAAAATTGTTGAAATTCACAAATTTGGTTTATAAGATGCTTTAGATGCCAAATATCAAATCAGATTTTATCTCAGTGAAGTGATTTTGGAGAAAAATTTGTTTTAGGTTTTCAACTATTTAGGCCAATGAAGCTATGGCAACCTAAAAAGTAAAAATTCAAAAATTTCTTCCATGCACCATTGTAAGTCATAAAAATTCAGAAAATAAAAAAAAAAGAAAAAAAAAAATGTGGCTCCACTAGGATTTGAACCCTTGACCCTTGGGTTGCAGTATCACATGTATTTCAAAAAAAAAAAAAATTACACTAAAAATTCATAAAATCTCTTCCATGCACCATTGTAAGTCAAAATATTCAGAAAATCAAAAAAAAAAAACAAGAGGCCCATGGGCCTTGACGCTCACCTAAAGATATGGCCAAAATCATTGGCAAAAATACATACAATATTCTAATATACATGCCTATACAAAAGGTTAAATAGTTTCCAAGATAATTTACAATTTCAGTCTTTTTATGCATCTATGACCTTGACTTTTGAACGTATGACCTTGAGTCATATATCAAAATGATTGTCATGTCAATACCTACAATATTCTAATATATATGCCTATGAAAAAAGTTAACAGTTTTCAAGATAATTAACAATTTCAGTCTTTTTATGCACCTATGACCTTGACCTTTGAATGTATGACCTTGAGTCATATATCACAATGATCGTCATGTCAATACCTACAATATTCTGATATATATGTCTATACAAAAAGTTAATAGTTTCCAAGATAATTAACAATTTCAGGCTTTTTATGCACCTATGACCTTGACCTTTGAACGTATGACCTTGAGTCATATATCAAAATTATTGTCATATCAATACCTACAATATTCTGATATATATGATTATACAAAAAGTTAATAGTTTCCAAGATAATTAACAATTTCGGGCTTTTTATGCACCTATGACCTTGACCTTTGAACGTATGACCTTGAGTCATATATCAAAATGATCGTCATGTCAATACCTACAATATTCTGATATATATGTCTATACAAAAAGTTAATAGTTTCCAAGATAATTAACAATTTCAGGCTTTTTATGCACCTATGACCTTGACCTTTGAACGTATGACCTTGAGTCATATATCAAAATTATTGTCATATCAATACCTACAATATTCTGATATATATGATTATACAAAAAGTTAATAGTTTCCAAGATAATTAACAATTTCGGGCTTTTTGTGCACATATGACCTTGACCTTTGAACGTATGACCTTGAGTCATATATCAAAATGATCGTCATGTCAATACCTACAATATTCTGATATATATGTCTATACAAAAAGTTAATAGTTTCCAAGATAATTAACAATTTCAGGCTTTTTATGCACCTATGACCTTGACCTTTGAACGTATGACCTTGAGTCATATATCAAAATTATTGTCATATCAATACCTACAATATTCTGATATATATGATTATACAAAAAGTTAATAGTTTCCAAGATAATTAACAATTTCGGGCTTTTTATGCACCTATGACCTTGACCTTTGAACGTATGACCTTGAGTCATATATCAAAATGATCGTCATGTCAATACCTACAATATTCTGATATATATGATTATACAAAAAGTTAATAGTTTCCAAGATAATTAACAATTTCAGGCTTTTTATGCATCTATGACCTTGACCTTTGAACGTATGACATAGAATCATATATCAAAATAATTGTCATGTCAATACCTACAATATTCTATTATATATATATATGTCTATGCAAAAAGTTATCAGTTTTTAAGATAATTAACAATTTGAGTCTTTTTATGCATCTTTGACCTTGACCTTTGAACTTATGACCTCGAGTCATATATCAAAATGATCGTCATGTCAATACCTACAATATTCTGATATATATGCCTATGCAAAAAGTTAACAGTTTTCAAGATAATTAACAATATGAGTCTTTTTATGCACCTATGACCTTGATCTTTAAACGTATGACCTTGAGTCATATATCAAAATGATCATCATGTCACTACCTACAATTAACTGAAAACCCCATGCCATTATCACCTGAAATGTTTAAAAAATAGAATTTTTTATCAAAGGTCAAAAGCAGGGACATGACCTTGACCTTTGACCTTGACATCGTTTGGAAGAAAATAGCAAGACAAGATCAACAGTGAAAACTCCATACAATTATCTTCAGCCGTTATTGAGTTATAACAACAAATGTCTCATTTTCAAACTAACATAATTTTACACAAAAAACGCGTGACCTATTTTTCGCTCAATTTTCATGAAAAACACAATTTTAATGTTCCCAGGTATGCTGAATCCAAATATCCAATCAAAATTTGCCTGCACCTTTTGGTTTCAGAGAAGAAGATTTTTTTGTCTTTTTGCTATTTTTAGTAACAGCGGCCATCTTGTTGGGCGTGGCCAAACCCGGAACACAATTTTGAAAGGCTGTTACCCAGGCATGATAATCACCAAGTTTCATCAAATTTGGGGCAGTAGTTTTGGAGGAGAAGATTAAAATGTAAAGTTTACACACGACGGGGACGCACGACGCACGACGGACGGTGATAGATTGCAATAGCTCATCTGAGCCTTTGGCTCCACTGGGATTTGAACCCACGACCCTTGGGTTGCTAGAATTGAAAATGAAAAAGGCCGAAAAAAGCAACTTGTGCTTTACAGAATTTCATGAAAATTGTCAAACATATGTTTCTTCACATAAGAAAATGATGTTTGGGAAAAGAGTTCACCTTAATTTATTCATTATTGTAATTTTTGTAAAAAAGTACTATTTACAAAATACAAAAAATAAACACAAAAACGCGTAACCTAATTTTTCACAAAAATTATTGAAATTCACAAACTTGGTAAATAAGATGCCCTAGATGCCAAATATCACATCAGATTTTATCTCAGTGAAGTGGTTTTGGAGAAGAAGATTTTTTTTAGTTTTTAACTATGTAGGTCATTGTGACCTACATTTGGTAGCTATGGCAACCAAAAACAAAAATCTGAAAGGTAATGTTCTATAGATGCTTTTGACCAAGTTTAAACAAAATGTGACCAGAAGTTTCTGAGAAGAAGTCGTTTGAAGCAATTGTTGACGGATGGACGGACGGACGGACGACGGACAACGGAGGGTCTGCCTCTATTGATACCAATAGCTCACATGAGCACTTTGTGCTCAGGTGAGCTAACAAAAGTTGTGTGTAAAGATTTTCTACACTTAAATCTATCAATGATTATAGAATGATGTATATACACAATTTTTTTATCAGTTAAATGTGTACTTACTTCTCCTAATATTCTAAATAATGAACTTTTACCACATCCATTAGGACCACACACTAAAACATTCTTCCCTGATACAACCTACAAATGAGAATGTAAACAGTCATAATGCAATTACATAGTACAATGTATTAATTCTAATCTTTCTTGATCTTTACTTTCAAGATTTTAGTTCAGAATCATAAAACTGCATTTTTTAATAAAAAACTAAAAGTAACCCTTGCGCCAATGGGTCAAAAATTTAAAAAAAAAAGAGAAAGATTGAGTTGACTTATGAGGTTACTGGGTTTTATATTCCCTGTAATTTTACATATATACCATTAATGATTTCTTTCATTCATGGTCATTTACCTGTACTAACAATGGCAAATATTTTCTTTTTACCGGTGAGGTACATGACAATACTAATAGTTGTATTTATTAATTAACTACAATTGACTCTATTTATTAAAATCTTTTTTTTTTCATGTCTGGTTGGCAGATAAACTTCACTAACTTCCAAGTCTTGACTAAAAACAGGCCAGCTGCATATCTTAATAAAATATAAAGGCTCTGTAAGAATGTACTGCAGTATAATAAATAATAACTCACCTCCATATTTAATTCTTTAATCAAAACATCACCATTTGGTGTTACTAAAGGAACTTTCTCAAACCTGTTTAACAGAACATAAAACACTTGTATAACAAATAGATCTTACAATATATTTCATAGAAATCAAAGTATTCTAGCAGTGAGGCAGTAAAGTGGGCTTTAAATGGCTTAATAAAATAGGTTTAACAAATCAATAAAAATTATTTCACTTATATTGAGATATCTCCAACTATAATCAAAGTTGTACAAATTTATACCTTTACTATGCACTTAAAGCGAGTAAATAAAAAGTCTTTTTAATTGAAATCAGATTTTAGGGTTTTATTTGAACAGAATAATGTGATTAGGATTTTAATCATTATTGATTAATACATGTACATGTACATGAATTCACGTTTAAACCACAGAAAATACAATGATGAGTTATACGGCCAATTTCAATTACAGTGTGTTTTCTTATTACCCTTGTTGTAAATTCTAATTGCAATATTAGACCATAATTATCATGAAGCATGCAACTGGGAAAAAATTGATATTAACAATATATTACAATACTCATAGCAACGTCATATTATCGTCCATTAACATGGCAGTTACAGGCATTATTCAGTTTTCCTGTTTTCACAGTTACAGGACCACAATTACCATATCTTAACAATTCAATGCTTACATACAGTAAAATCATTTCTATTGATTTAAGTATTGGAAAACAGCAAGCTAACAGAACAGTGTAGTTTTTCTTTTAGTCTCACACAAAATAAAAACAATACTTTTGGATGCCTAAGCATGACACAAGCCTCTTTGATATTTATTTAGAAAGACTGAATAAAGTGCAGCATTAACACAAAGAAAATACACGTAGTTTTAATCATTAGTTTTGTTATTCAAACATCTATTTAGTCATATTAAAATATTTGATAAACAAAAGCATGGACTGACCTGTGAAAGATGTATACAATATCCAGCTTTTTACATAAAACTTAAGCCTACAACATAAGTAGAAATATACTTACTTTATAATATGATCCTGTATAACAATCTTTCCACTTCCTGGTTTAAAGGCTACACTCCCAGTTCCTGCTAAAAAATCAAATCAATTATTAAAAATAAGTTTTCCTACCTTTTGATCAATAATACGCCACCTACAAATATTTTAAATTTGAATTTGTAACTTCTTTAGATTCTTTTAAGTCTGTTATAAATTATTTTAACTGCCTTGATTTGAGTCTACATCAGATCCGTGTTAATATTATGTAATAATTTTATTAATTTTATGGGGAGATGGGTGATTGAGTGGTCAAGGAGGTTAAGTGGTTCAAATTCAAGATGTCTTACCAATGTAGGTTAGACCCCAATCGACAACATGGAAGAAAATTTTCATTGGGCCTGGTCAAGAAAAATTATATCCACTTTGTATGTATTTGACAAGGTTCAAACCTGCAACCATGGTATGTGCTAGTATTTCAAGATTTATTTGTTTGTATAACCTTACAATGGTGATAGTAGTCCTCTTGTTGCAGGTCTTTTCTGGTTGGCTTGTTACCAATATAATGGACCAGTTGGTCTGTGATGGTTATCTGGGACCCTGGGATGAGTATAACGGCACTTACAAGGTCCTCATAAGTGTGTACTAGTACAATGCAGATCAGAAACACTTGCACACTAACACACCATATGATCCTGTGTTAGGATTAGTCCTCAATATTAATAAAAATTGCCTTATTATAAATAGCCAAAAAAAGCTGATATGACGTAAAGCAACATTTAATCAATTGTTAACTTTATAAGACTGTTATAACTCACCCCCATTGCTTTGATCAGACACCATTGTTCTCTCATAATGACCCCTGTTAATGTCATCTAGTACTTTCATTAATTCAGTAAGTCTGGCTGTAAATCTGTAAGGAATATTTACAAACATATTTACACTCTACTCCTTTTGTTGGTACAAAACCCATCCTCACATAACAATTAGAGAGCTTGGTTATATATACATATTTTTTGGATTAAAGTCAGTATTTGTATGCTAATTTTAAATAAAATAACATCTGGATAATTTCATAAAAAAACAAAATTTAATTGTATTTTTTGAACAAGATGTATATATATATATACACATTTCAAAGCACACTGTTTTATCCAAATCATTTATATACAAATTTTATAACATTCATACCTTGTTAATATTTCTAATTTTCAAAAAATATGTGTAAAATGGCTAGAAAAAATTCTTACCCTGCTAATCTAGTTAATTCTCTTCCAGCTAATGCAATGCGACCAATGGCTTCAGCCATCCGTACCAACATTCTTCCACTTTTATAATAATCCTTTAAAAAATATGAATTATTATTTATCATTAGTATTTAATTTTATAGAATTACAACAGAAAAGTACATTTACATGTATATAAAAACATTTCTATAATTCTGTTCAACAATTTATTTTGATTAACAGTATGTCTTTTGCGGAATTGGTATGTAAAATTAGGTAAAAAGCCATATATGCAGTTTTTTTTACTGATAAAAAGTGAAACTATGCAAGCTATAACCTAAATATAGAACACTAATTTATTATGCATGTAGATTAAATTACACATTAAAATCACTGTTGCTTAAAAAAGAAAATAGCATTGTTTGAGAATATCCCCAAATTTTTAGTAGCTGTGTATGCACAAAAGATTTTCCATGCAGTCAATGTATCATTTTATATCTAAAGATTACAGTAAGTACAAAATTCTAATTACCTCTAATCTTTCACTGTGTGCTGAGTTTAAATATTTAGGATTTCCAAGATTTAAGAAGGGACGGCTAACAACCAAATAACCACAAACTGTTGCTATATCTGTAAAACAAAAGTAACAAAAACATTTATAAATATGTACATGTACCATGTTTCTTATCAGACAGACTAGGCAGCTTGGATGACAGAGTCGTCCTATGTATGTACTTATTTGTCTAAGTGCCTCTGGTTACCTAGTTTTGAATCCCAAATTGAGCAGATCCTAGTGTGGAAAAGTTTATCAGTTAAGTTGTGGAAGGTCAGTGTTTTACTCCGAATTGTGCTCCACCATCCTAAAACTGACAGCTTAGATATAAATTTTAAAAAATCTTGACTAGGGCACAAAACTGATCTCAATCCTTGTAAGACCCTAATCTACATAAACATGTATACAAATATGAACAAAAAGTATAATCTTGAGTCATGCCAAAGATCACATAAACATATTCCTATTTTAAATTAAA
Source organism: Tegillarca granosa (assembly GCA_029721355.1). Taxonomy (NCBI): domain Eukaryota; kingdom Metazoa; phylum Mollusca; class Bivalvia; order Arcoida; family Arcidae; genus Tegillarca; species Tegillarca granosa. The sequence continues at coordinate 33,719,621 of CM056598.1, read as the reverse complement.
TTTATTCCATTCAGTAAAATACCTGTGTTAACCTCAATTATAAATTATCAGATCAACCCCTAAGAGTGAGACCTCAGATATGTATAAAATGTACTCTCTCTATGAAAAGACCTTAATAAGTACCTAACTTCTCATCAGTCCAATTTCTACACAGACTTACAAAGGAGACTAAAAACATATAACGGCACTTTTTATTTCTCCAATACCAATTAATTTATTCTATTTAATTTAACTAGTTTTATCACAAGTACCTGTTCTTCTGATCTTATCAATTTCTTGGACCTCAATATGAAGAGGACTAAGTACTCTTAATATTGCTCAGCATATCTTTTGATTACTGATTATTCTGTTCAGAGATTAATTGTATACTCCATCCCAAATACTTGTACATATATTACTGTGCAAATTTTCAGCCACATCATGATGGTAAGAAAATTATGCTAAAATTTAACATGTCTCTCTACCAAGGGGTCCCTACCTTGATGGCAAGATCAAATTTTTTGTCACCCAAGATATTTTAGTCATAACAATTGTTAACTTAACATGATACATGAAACTAAGTTTGTAAACCACAAATGCAGGCAATGTTTAGCAGTAAAAGGAAAGTAACTAATACTATTAAGGTAATGGTTCTGTGAAACCAACAAGGAAGTCACAAGAATATAAAATTAAAGTTATAAATGCTAAACTATTGCCACCTTCAAGGGTGACAAATATGTTATACAGCTTTTGGATAGATTACAAGGCTAAATCTAAAACAGGGAACATGGGGCCTTGTAATCTGCCGAAATTCTGTACAATGTACATGTCCATCTCTTCAAACCCCTTCTTGATGGTACGATAAAAAGATCTAACTAAAATTAACTTTATACATTGAAAATCAGAAACATTAAGTCTGGTCAACAAAACAGCAAGACACTTACACTTAGCTATAATATTATCTAGGAATCCCATCTGCATTCTGAAGAATATAAAATACCGAAGGTGTGCTACCTATAAAACGAAAATTGAGTATAAATCAGCATAATGGTATACATGACAAAATTCTAATATCACTGATAGATTACAGATTTTTTTTCTACATCATATTACGTTATTACAATTTTATGCTTAAAAATGAAGGATATATATCCACTAATATTGAAAGAATAACTGAATTATGACTCAATTCAAGAAAACAGACAGTAACATTTTCATTTTCAAGTACTGATATATGCAACCAGCACCATTGAAAATGACTCAATTAATCTAATAATATGTTTAATTATCAAAAGGTGTAAAAAATTTTTTTAAAAAAGCAGTTTAATAGGTAACTGCAAGATTTTCAAGGTATTTGAGGTAATCTATGACAGGATACAGTGAAGTTTTGAAAATTAAAGCACATGGCACTTCAATTTTGCCATTAAGTTGTTTAGGAGTTCAAGTCAAAACAATTATACAAAATTTTTACCAAATAATATTTCAAGTAATCCATGCTATGATCAAGTTTTTTAAACTCTAATGAATTCAGAATTTAAACCAAACTAGTGCTTCGCCTTGGAAACTAAGAAATCATATGTTAATTAATTTTTTGTTTTGAATAATTCAATAAGTTCTTACCAATCTTTTGAATGTTTCTAGTATTATTCCTTGTTCTCTCTTATTACCTTGATAGAATGCAATCTCTTCACTAAGATAAATCAAAATAATTAATATACAATAGAAAAATCCAGTCCCCCAAACTAATTTCATAATAGATATACATATACCAGAAAAGATTTTGTACTGGTACTTTATTGTACTGCTAATTACTGAAGTGTTTTCTTTTTCAATTTCTGATATTTACTTAAGACTGAAATTTAAAATTGAGAAAATAATTCTTTATTGCTCTTATCAAAGACTTAAAATCAATTCAAATGAAGAGATAAAAAATTGTAGTTAAATTAATTGTACTTGGTAATAAACATGGCATTAAGGAATACACAACATTAATGAAAAAAAAAAAGAACCACAAAGATAAACTACATATTGCAGCAACTTAATCTCCCAAAAAATACATGTACTAACTTTTCCAAATTAATTTTCATCCTTAAAGATTGGGGATCTGTATGAACAAGTTTTTAAAAATTAAAATTTTTGGACTTATACCTATTAGTTATTAATCTTGAATTAACAAATCTGTATTCTCCCTCCAGCCGTTGTTCTTGTACTGTTAATTTTCCTATTGGTCTTCTTAACCTAAAACAGAAATATTACCAGTTTTAAATACATGTACATTGCTGTATTGTATGTGGTCTCTATGGCAGAGTGGTCCATGCCAACTTAGGCATTACAGGTAATAATTAACCTTTCTCTAAAGGGAGATAACTTGCATAAAATTTTGAAAACAAAACTACCTGATCATTTTTAAAAAAAAATAATATAAGAAAGTATCCTGATTGCTTGAATATAGAACAAATAAATTACACTGTAACTTTGGAAAGTTTGAATAGCGGACTAAATTCAATTTTTCTCAATTTACTTATTTATACATAGGAATAATATTATTCTATAATGTATGAAGTATGTAACCAGTTATGTATTAATAGCTGGACAGAACTAATGAATTTATCTTACCTGGTTAGTATCATTCCAGATATGGCAAGATATACTAACATTACACCTGGACCCTGCAAATAAAATATTCATAACATTCATATGATATTAAGACTTATATCTTCTTATGGCAATGTGACATAATATTAAACAACATTTTATGACTATAAAATACTGGTTTTAATGCTCCAACAATTCATTTCAACATTACAAATATTAACATTGAGATGAAATCATAAAATGAGAGAGAGAGAGAGAGAGAGAGAGAGAGAGAGAGAGAGAGAGAGAGAGGGAGGGAGGGAGGGAGGGAGGGAGGGGGGTTTACAGGCAACTACAAACAAACATCAATGCAGCTTTTGGATGGTTTTAACTAAAACAAAACCTATGGTTTTTTAAAAATTCCTACATAATACTAAAAGTACAACAAATACTAAAGCAATACAAACCTGAGCACCGATACTTCCTGTTAACTTGACTGTATATAATATCACATCAAGAATAGGCTACAAGTCAAAGTAAATTTGTATGGAATTAAAATATATACGAGGAGTACTGTAGAATCATTAATGTTCATTGGATTAAAATTTTGTGGTTTTGCAATTCTGTTGTGAGAAAATTTTGTGGAAATGAATTTTGTGAAAATAAATACCCTTGGGGGCTTTGGTAATTAAAATTTTCAATGATATTAAATTCTGTTTTTCACTAACTTAGGAAAATAGCAAAATTCCCCTCAAATATATTGATTTTTCTTTGATAGCAAGATATCAGTATTTCTATATTGTGTTACTTTAACCCGCACAACTCATTATTAGATGCTGGTGTATACATGAAATAAATTCAATTCAGAAGAAACTCGTTATTTAAAAATTGAAAAAGAAGAAACTTTGAATATCTCTAAGCTTCTTGTTTAGTCTGAAATAAGTTACTATATATTTCACTTTCAAAACCTATTAAAGTTGAGATCTTATAACTCCAAATATCAAATAAGTTGAATTAAATTCTGACCTGAAGGTTTATTTCCATTAATTATTCTTGTTAATTCTCAAGGAATTAACAATTGTTTCTACCAACTTGTTTATAAAACCTTGATTTAAATGTTAGTAAAGAAAACATTCTACAAAATATTCTATGCACTACCAAACCTTAAATATGCCATACAGAGAATATGAAAGAAACTATTCATACTGAATGTAAATTATAATAAAAATATGGTTTTCTGTTGTCATCATAACTCACCTTGCTAAGATTGGAATATAATTCTGCCACAGTATCACAAAATTTGTCAACATCTTGTGTCAGTAACTGGTCAGGATTAGATATTCTGTTGTCAAGGTTACTCATTTTGTAATAAGTAAAACCCCTGGAAAAAATAAAATAAAATTGATCATTATTTAGAAGTTACACAAGCATGTAAGTCACAAAAATACATTAATGGGAACACAAACTACAGGAACACACACATACAGAAATAAAAAAAAAATAAATTTCCAATTATGTTCAAGACAGACTGTTGTAGGTATAAATTTTAAGAAAATTTAATATTATTATGAGTAATATGCACACCTCCTTTACCTGTTGATGCATAATACAACATTTCATTAATTTGGGATGAATTAGTTTTGGAAATTACCATGTAAAAGAATTTTCTATTGAAGCTTTAAAGGGCCGTAGCTCCAAAAAAATCCACACCCCAACTTGTTTTTGTTAATAATATGCACATAACTTATCCCTGTTGATGCTTTGTATCAAAGTCCATTAAGTTGTGATGAAAAGTTTTGAAGAAGTACTCCAGACAAGAGTTTACTATTGAAAACTTCAAGGAGCTATAACTCTAAAAAGAAAATTACAAACCAACATGGATTAATGATATGCACATCTCCTTCCCCTGTTGATGCTTTGTACCAAGTTTGGTTTAGCTGTGATAAATAGTTTTGGAAAATTATTCGAACAAGAAATTGGATGGATGGAAGGTCAGAATTTTGATTTTGATATCTCCCTCTTTGTTCAAAAGGTGTAGGATTTAAAAATAGGTTAAAAACTCACAAACTTTCCAAGGCATCTTGCTTTCTATTCACTTGTGGAAATTGCCTGAATACGAATATGCCACATGGTTTTGATTGTTAAATAACTAATAGAATAAGCTAACAGAGAAATTATCTTGTCATAAATTGAAACATTGTACATACTTACTTCAAATATTTGGAATAAAGATAATATGACAGTCTTGTTCTGAATCTTAATTTTAGTTCATTTAATCCATACTGAAATTAAAAAAAATTTTAAAATGATATACATGTATACATGCAACATTTTGTACAAACAAATTCTGATACAGTTTAGAAGAGCAGTTTATGTTTCTGCATATCTAAAAATCATGTTCTTTAAAGGAAAGGTACATGTACAAACCTACATGTAACTTGGATACAGTTTTCAAGAGCAGTTTGCATCCTGAATATTTAACAATCTCTGTCCATTTAACAAGTCTTGAAGAGACATGAAACAGCTTTTTATTACTTCATACAAGCAAGCTTAAAGAATTTTTCAACTTACATGTATTACCTGTCCTAGTAATATACATGTATAAGATTACCGTATCTGTGTAAATTTTAATCAAAGTCTTAATATCACAGTTCAAAATCAGTATCACACAAAAAAGATTAATAACATTTGTTGAAGGTAAATGTGACACTACTTAAAATTGTATTTCAGGTCAACTTTATACACCAAAATCAATAATTTTGAACGAAAGTTTTTTTTATTTCTATCGGCTTTTTTAAAATCCAACCAAGATTGTGTGTCTGATAAAATTCAACTTTTAAAATTTCAATTTCCTTACCTTAGCATATTGTTTACTGTGGATATCTAAAATAAATTCAAAGAAGCATGTAAATAATATATAATCATTTTGGTCAGGTAATCTGTAAAAAAAGGATGTAATTATAATAAATAAATCTCTCAACTAGCACAGAATTGACTCTCTCTCTCTCTCTCTCTCTCTTTCTTTCTCTCGCTTTCTCCCTCTCTCTCACTATTTGGTAA